>OZ030005.1:138179552-138662052 GCA_964023405.1 Apodemus agrarius
AATGACGCTCTGTGCCTTCCTCTGGTTTGCCATTCACTCCTACTGTGGCTTGGATCGGAAAGGCAGATACTCCCTGACCCCACGGTAGGCCCCTCTCTTTCCGAAGGGTCTTATAGCATCACAGGGTAATGGGGTATCTTTGTCTCCCAGCACAGATGTGTTACCTCTGCCCTGAAGGACAGGGGTGGCTTCCACATGCACACTTCTTTTCTGCCCACTTCCAGTCTCTGATGAGACCTGATGTCACCCTGCCACCAACACAGAGATATGAAGATGCCAGTCCCCTCCCAACCCCCCACCCAAACTGCCTAGTAGGACTCCTGGACCAGGATATCTGGACTCTTCATGCAGAGTCAGGAAGGACCCAGTGCCAGCAGCCAGGAAACTTCTGTTCCCAGAGTCCTTGGACCTTCCTTGGTTGGCGGTAGGCCAGATTCACCCACCCCCAACCCCAACTCCAACCCTAATGCCCTAGCATCGGGATTCCTATGTCCAGCATTTTCATTGCCCCCCTATGTTCTGAAAATAGCCTCTCCATTCCCTTTAGAGCATTCTGGGGCATATTTTTAAATGTCCATATTGTACACACACATATGTGTGTAAAGGCTGGGGGACAATAGTGATTGTCATCCTCAAGAATACTGTTCTGCTTTAAAATAGTCTTTCACTGGCCTGGAGCTTACCAGTTAAACTAGACTGTCAGTTAAAGAGCCCCGGAGAGCTTTCTGTCTCTGCCTCCCCAATACTGGGATTACAAGCATGCACCACCATGTCTGGCATTTTTATGGCTTTAGTAATCAAACTTAGAACCTTATGCTGGCAAGGCAAGCATTTTCTACATTTGTTCATTTATTATTTATTTAATTGGCAGGAAGAGGGGCATGTGTGCATGCCTCTGAATAAATTATACCCCAGTCCCTCTTACAGTACCTTCTAGACCGTCCTTAAGCAGCCTCATCATCCCCTCTCATCCATTCTGAGATGGATTTGCAGTCCCTCCCAAATGTTCTACAACAACCTCATAATACCTACAGAACTTTCAGGAACAGATCCCCAGTTCTTTCTAGAACATGTAGAACAACATCCCTGTCTCCCTTTGCTTCTCAGATCCCATGGCTGCCAGGCCCAGGAACGCAGCCTCTTCAGATGGACCCAGGGTGGACTGGTGCCTCAACGCCCCTCTGAAGCGCACACGTCTGCTAACTTGTCAACAACTCTCTGAAGCATGAGTGTTAGGGATGATTGGGTCTAGCGGGATGCTTGCTGCCTGCTTGCCCACAGAGATGAAGTCTTTGGCCCTGTGCCCTCACATGATCCTCAAAGGAGTAGATAAACTCTGTCTTGCACATGGTGGGGCAAAGGAAGGGGAGAATATCCCACCAGGTGTGTCAGTTAATCTTACATTGTTGTGGCCAGATACCTACTGGAAATAGGAAAGATTTATTCTGGCTCATGATTTCAGAGACACTCTGGTCCATCACAACAGGGAAGGGATGGAGGAGTGGCCATGTCTATAGCAAAGGGAATATAAGGTAGATGTTGAGGTCCACTAATTTCCTCTGGATCATCAGAAAACCACGACTTTAGCTCTGCAGAACCACATGGTGACAGTCATGTTTTGGTAATGGCCATTGGGGCTGCTAATGCCCCGTAGTTTAGGGAGGAGAGGTCACTATATCTTCACCTGGGATTCCAGCTACATCTACCTCCTGCCCAGTAACAATTAGGGTCTTGGGAGATGCTGGACTGTGATGAGTTAACTGAAACCAGGACTCCATGATCCAGAATCCATGAGGTGGAGTGTTTAGGTGATGACGGTGTTTGGGATTACCCACACTCCTTATAAGTAACTCCTCGCCCTAATAAACTCATTGATTCAAACTGACACTTGGGTAAAATCCTTTCTTTGGTCCCTCTGGGGTGACCAGGTTCTTGCTCACGTTTCCCAGAGAAAAGTAGTGGAGAGAACAGGCAGAACGGAACCAGGGGCAGGTCAGCCTTCAAAAGCCCACCATTCTGATTTTCTTCTGTCAACCAGACCCACTTCCCACAGGTTCTACAACAGCATCATAAGCAGGGAGAAGGGCCAGGGGAAAACGGTATACCCCTCTCAAGGGCACAGCACAGTGACCTCTTCCTCAAAGCTGGCCTCTCCTAGTTTCCTTTTTAAAATATCATTGAATTATGACCCCTCCATGGAGTAATCTATGATTAGGTCACAGTTCCCACAATCTAATCACTTCCCAGAAACCCAGCCCCTGAACACTTCCCTAGGGGGTATGCTTATAGCAATGAGTATCTGTGTGTGGGTGCGTGTGTATGTGGGGGTGTGTATGTGTATGCGTGTGTGTATATGTGGTATGTGTGTTTGTATGTGTATGTATGTGTTTGTGGGAGTGTGGGTGTTTGTATATGTATGTGTGTGTATATGTGGTATGTGTGTGTGGTGTGTGTGTTTGTGTGATGTGCATATGTGTGGTATGTGTGGTATGTATGTATGTGTGGTGTATCTGGGTACATGTGTGGTGGTGTAGTGTGTGTGGTGTCAGTATGTGTGTGGTGCGTGTATGCATAGTGTGTAAGTAGGTATGTGATGTATGTGGTATATATTATGTGTGGGTATGTGTGTATGTGGTATGTAGTATATGTGTGTGTGTAGTGTATATGTATGTGTGTGGTCTGTGTGTTGTGTAATATATATATATATATATATATGGTGTGTGTGTGTGTGTGTGTGTGTGTGTGTGTGCATGTATCCTCATAGTAGCAACTTAAAGTAGCAACCATTCACTAGGCTTTGATTGTGGGTAAGAGTCCAGATGGAGGGCGGGTTGTCCATTCAGCCTCTCATGAGGCCAAGAGGCCATGAGGCAAGAGGGCCTTACTTGGAGGCTTCCAGAAGATCCCCCATCTGGGCTCACTCCGGCTGCTGGAAGAAGCTAACTTATTGCAGCTGTGGAATTGTGGTCTCTCTCTCCTTGGTGGCTCCCAGCTAGGGCAGCTTTCTGCTCTGTGACCCTGGCTCCCTCTGTTCCATCCCCACAGGGCTGGCTGAGCCTTCCTATACGCTACTCATTCTCTGGCTTCCACCAGCTGGCCTCTTTAAGGGCCACATGATGATCTCCTTGTCTGAACAAGAATTCTTTCTTCTGAATTCTGGTAAAATGCACTGTGCCTGACACTGACCATTTGACCACATTCAAGTGCACAGCTCAGCAGAATTAACATCCACCCCCACCATCCGCCTCCAGAACTTTCCATCTTCCCATACTGAAACTCTGTGCCCTTTCAGCGCTGACTTCCTGCTCCCTCCACAGCTCCTGGCTCCCCATCCTGCTTTCTGTCTCTCTAGATTTGGTGAGTTCAAGGGTCTCCTGGGAGTGGCTTTCTCAGCATGGGATCCACATGTTCATCCGTGTTGCAAGGTAAGAGAAATCTCAGCATGCTTACAGTAGCCCCATGATCACACACTGAGGGTTTGTCACAGAACATGGTGGGGGTAGAACCTAAAACTCCTGCCTCCTGTAGGCACTGTCACATGACAGTTCAGCCACCCCTAGGAAGCACTGTCACCTGTTCTTGAGTACTCTCAAACTGCAAGTCCCAAGGAGATACATCGACTTAGTCAAGGCTGAGACCCAAAATGTGGCCTGTAAGAGAACTTCCCCTGAGGGAGGAACCTACCTCTTACCCAGACCCAGCAAGAGAGGGTCCCCCAAATCAGGGCCATCCTTCCATTTGTCGCCAACATGTGGGAAAGGCCTGTAAACCTACCTTGTGTTTCTGATGCACACGCCTCCTTCTTCCCACATGTTCACTTCCCCAAATAAGAGGACTCTCTCTTTGAATAAGGCACTCCACATCTACAAACACACAGGGTTTCTCCCTAGGGAGATTCTCCAATGTCACAGTATTCGCTTCCCCATATAGAAGCCCAGGGTCTCTGCTGGCAAGCAATACTTTGGTTCTAGTACTTCCTATAATATCACTGTACTTTGCTCTATGAATTCTACATGAAAGAAAGCACAAATATGCAGAGTTTCCTAGTCTGGTGATTAGACACTGACTGAAACCAATTCAGGGAGGATAGGATTTATTTGGCTTATACTTCCAGGTAATAGTCCATCATCAATGAAAGCCAACGCAAGAATTCAAGCAGAACAGGAACCTGGAGGCAGGAACTCAAACTGAAATCACATAGGAACACTGCTTACTAGTTGGTGCCTCATGGCTTGCTCAGCCTGCTTTCTTATACAGCCAAGAGGCAGCACCACCCACAGGAGGCTGAGCCCTCCCCACGTCACCACTAATCAAGAAAATGCCCCACAGATTTGCCTACAGGACAGTCTGATGCAAGCAACTCCTTGACTGAAATTTCTTCTTTCCATACATGTCTAGGTTTGTGTAAAGTAGGCAAAAAACTAACAAATACAAATACTCATGGAGAGAGAGAGAGAGAGAGAGAGAGAGAGAGAGAGAGAGAGAGAGAGAGAAGAGAGTAATCCAAACACTCAAAGAGGGAGAGGCAAGAGGATTATGAGTTCGATGCCAGCCTGAACTAAACAGAAAGACTCCACCTCAAAAACAAATGAATGAACAAAGAAACAACAATAACAAAACAAAACCACAAACAGAGAAGGCAAAGGAGGGAAGGAGAAAGGAATATAGGAACCCATACACAATGGTGGTGGGACAGGAGGGAAAAAAGAAGAAAAGAGACAGATTGTAAAATGTACACAATACAGCACGAGAAAACGCCTGCTGGATGCTGTAAGAGAATGCACATCCTTGCAGCTCTTTACCAAGTCACAGTCTGCATGGCTTTAACCATCCATGCTTTGTCTTGTGTTCCAGTTCTTCATTCCTGGGAGAATCCTTCCTGACTCTTGTTGCTATTTCTTCTATCACTGCTGCGGAGGGCCAACAGAGCCCAGACTACCCGAACCTGCCTAGAATGAGCAGCAGCACCCTTATTTCTTCATTTTAGCACTACTCAGCCAGCACCCTTGTGTGTCTCTTAACCCAGCACGGAGGAGCCCAAAGCAGCCAGGGGCCACCAGGCTCGCAGTTCTGCTGTACAATCTTCTCTCTGACCAGGATGTTCCCTTGTTGGTTACTAGGAGCTCCAACACAGGGAAATGTCTTTGAAGGCATATGAAGCAGAACTCCTAGGATGACTAATTAGCTCTCATTGTAAGAAGTGATACCCCCTCAGGCTTCCAACTGGGGGATTCTGGTTTGGAGGAATCACCACACATTGGCTACACATATATGCTACAGGACACCATGCAATTTTGCAATGCAATCTCCCAATGTGATCTTAAATGATTCCTAAGAAGCCACATTTAGCAGAGTTCCCCTGATCACTAGCTGTTTGAAAGACAACTTCAGTGAATCCCAGGGTAACCTCCCCAGGCTCTTCTGCCTTGGATTTAAGGTTAGTCCCTTAGCAATTATATGGTTTGGATGCAGTTGAATTGAAGTTTAATGTTGTGTCCAAGTTTGATTTCTGTTGTGAGGATTAAAAGGATACAAACTTAATCTGACTGTGGTGTTTAGAAACAGGGCCTCTGGAAACAGAGAGAAATTAATGTATGCAGGTCTACTTGCTTGGCTGCTCTCAACTAACCTTGTCCTTCATGTTACTGTTCTGGACCACCTGCCTAGGGAATGGTACTGCCCACAGTGGGCTAGGTCTTCCCACATAAACCCTTAACAGTCATACCCACAGGCCAAGATGATGTGATAATAGGGTCTGAAGGGTAAGGCCCCTTAAGTTTCCTGATTTACACTCATCCTGTCTCTTGTCCTGGGAATGCTCTCTGGCGCTCCAAGACTCTGAAGCAAGGAGGTCATCACCAGAGGAAAGCCCCTTAACCTTGCCCTTTCAAAATCATGAACAAAATAAACTTCCTCAAAGCATAGGTATTTCATCATTGTGATGTAATACCAACCAATAGAGAAAACTGGTACTAACAAATAGTTCTCATTTTAAAAGGGAAACAGAAAAGATAGTTATGAATGGATGGGGGAGGAGCTGAAACAGGAGGATCAAGTGAAGAGGGGGATGAGAGAAGGGGATGATGGAGGAAATATGAAAGCAATCTAAATGAAATATCAAACCGTAGGGAGGACAGAGTCTCAGTTGGCCATCTCTTGTTACCAAATAAAGCTTCCAATAACAGGATTGGGTTACATCTAATTGAGTTGTTGGCCAAAGGAGTCCCATGGGAACCCCCAAACAACCTAGGTTGTTGCCAAGACAATAGGTTGCTCCCCACAAACCTGGGACAGCAAAGCCCCATTGCTGAAGCCAACACCTACAGAACTCATTGACCATGGAGAAGTCAAGCTGGTGTCTACAAGAGCCTTCATCCCCACATCCTAGCATCTTCAGTACAGGAGGTACTCTGTATGCTACCAAAAGAGAAACATGAACACCAACCCAGCTACAAACCCTTTGATCTACAATGGTGTCCTTACTGCAAGATATGCTTAGGGCAATTGTGCCACAGAGCTTGCCGGATTAATCAACCAATATCCGATTTGACTTAAGGCCCTTCCTTTCCAGGTGATGGAGCCCATTTGCAACATTGCTTGGGTGACCAAGAACCAAAGATTAGATATCTCAGGGATCTAGGGTAAAACCAAATACTTCTGTTCTTTAAAAACAAAACAAGCAACAGAAAAATGTAGAAATAAAATGTTTCCCAGTGACGTTCTGCTACACTCAGGGGTCTTGCTCAGCCATCGTCTTGAGAAGCTTCAGCCTGCAGCATAACAAATCCACAGACAAACAACATGCAGTGAGTACAAAACATTGAAGTACTCAGCCCTAAATGGAATGTCTCTATCAAGTCCCTCCGCTCAGGTCTCAGGGAATCCCACAGAGGAAGAGGTGGGAAGACTGTAAGAGCCGGAGGGAATAGAGGTCAGGGACACCAAGAAAACAAAGCCTGCTAAACCAACATGGTGGTCCTGGGTCGTATGAGAAAGCAGGCTATGCAAACCATGAGGAGCAAGCCAGTAATCACTGTTCCTCTGTGGCCTCTTCTTCACTTCCTGCCTTGAGTTTCTTGCCTGGCTTCCCTCAGTGATAGTCTTGGAAGCTATAAGGTGAAATAAATCTTTTGTCCCTAGGTTAGAGTGTTTTTGGTTATAGTGTTTGTCATACTAGTAGAAATCAAACTGGGACATCAGGTGATCCCCATAGAGTCTTGTCCAGTATGTGGAAGCCTGAAGAGCAGACACTTTCTCTTCCCAGAGAAGCAATTTGGTGTCAGACTGAGCCGTGAAAACCTCACTTGAGTTTCCAGTCTGCTGGCCTAATCTGCAGAGATTGAATTTGCCAGCTCACTGTGATGGGTGCCAAGTTCTTCAAGAAAGCATGTGTTTCTCTCTCTCTCTCTCTCTCTCTCTCTCTCTCTCTCTCTCTCTCTCTCTCTCTCTCTGTGTGTGTGTGTGTGTGTGTGTGTGTGTGTGTGTGTGTGTAAGTGCATAAGTGCATGTGTGGGTCTGTGTTTGTCTGTGTCTCTGCCTGTGTCTGTCTTTGCCTCTCTGTTTCTCTCTGTCTCTTTGTCTCGCTCTTTCTCTCTGTGTATGTCTGTGTTCCTAAATGTAATGGCAACTAAGCATTTAGAATTAAAGTTAATTGTAAACACACATATGTTAGTTTAGCAAATTCAGCAGTCACCTCCAAATATGGAGGGCGTACTCCCATGGAGCTGCGATCCATCACTGTCACATCTGCTATGTTCATAATAACTCTCTAGTCACATTGAAAACAGCCCAAATTCAGTTTTCCCATGTCCCCAGATGGCTCTTGCTGCTGATTTCCTCAAGCTCAGACCCAACTAAGCTGCACCGTGAGCACACCTCCTCTAACATTACTCCAGTTTCCTCTCTCACCCACCCTCAAAACCTGTCCGGTCAACACTACCCTGCTGCAGGAGGCTGGCTCAGCAGCTGGGTCCTGGGTACTCTCCTCAGTACTCCCTTCTTTCTGCTTCCTTGTCACAGGGTGAGATTGTGGGCTCCCCCCATGAGGCTCCATGCTCCTCACAGCTCACATCCAGGCACCGGGTCTCTGATGAAGTCACCAGGTGTCAGCTACAATTTCCCTTTCCTGTGTGAATGTTTATTCTTTTCACCTCTGTTAGATATTTTTTTCTTAGTGCCGTGACTACGTGCTTGAGAAAAAGCAAGAAGAAAAGAAGGGTTTGTTCTGGCTCATGGGTTAAGATGGCAGAGTCTGTCAAGACGGAGGATGAGTGGTGTCGGGGAAGGTGTCACACTGGCTCCACTGAAGTGGGCAAGTAGCAACTACTCTCTCTGTCTTCATGGACCAGAATGCAGGGACAACACAGGAAGCAGCAGCCTATAAACCTCACAGCCTGCCCCCTTCTAAAGGTGGCCCTAGGCATTAGATCCCTCAGAGCTGGAATTCTGGGTGGTTGTGAGATGCCCCACCTGGGTGCTGGGAGCTGAACTCAGATCTTCTGTAAGAGCTGCAAGTGCTCTTAACCACTGAGCCATCTCTCCAGCCCCATTTTATCTATTCTGAGTCAACTTTGCCCATCAAATTTTTTTTAGCAATACTTTGATTTGGTTGACATTTTCAACTTTTATGGATTGAAATCTGGCTTGAATACTATATTTTGAGACAATTATAGATTCCACACAGGAAGACTTGGTTCATTATTCCTTCAGGCCTCTTCCTAGGCAGACAACTTGCATAAATACCATGATAACAAGCAGAATTGGCACTTTTTCAATGCATACAAATGACTCAGACATTCACAGGTATATATGTGTGCATGTATGTATATGTGTACATGGAAGTGTATACATGTTATGCATGTATGTATATATGTATGTATATGTGTATGTATATTGCTGTGTGTATGATGGATGTGTATATGTATGCTGTGTGTATATGCATGGATGTGTATGTGTGTATGTTCTGTGTGTGTATCCATGAATGTGTATATGTGTATGCTGTGTGTGCATGTATATGCTGTGTGTATGCATGCATGTATGTATGTATGTATGTGTGTGCATATGTGCACATGTGTGTTTATCCCTGATGCTTCCAAAATAAAGCCACAGTTGCCACCTCCCATACACAACCTCTGATCTGCTCCTCATCTCTACATTCTCCATCTTCCTTTGGGAAGGACTGATGCAGGGTCTCCCATAGCCCAGGCTGGCCTTGAACTCCCTCTGTAGCTGAGGATGACTTTGAATTGATCCTCCTGCCTCTACTCACAAAGTTCTGGTATAGCAGCTGTACCCAATATACCTAGCCAACCATTAATCTTTTAAAGCACATATTCATCTATTACACATGGGGTTATTATGAAAAAAAAAGAGAAAATTTTAAAGGTAATGGAGAAATATATTATTTTGTTTACTTAAAAATACATGTATACTTATACACATACATAGAAAACAATAATTAAAGAAGAGGATGCCAGGCAGTGGTGGCGCACACCTTTAATCCCAGCACTCTGGGAGGCAGAGGCAGGCAGATTTCTGAGTTTGAGGCCAGCCTGGTCTATAGAGTGAGTTCCAGGACAGCCAGGGCTACACAGAGAAACCCTGTCTCAAAAAAACAAAAACAAAACAAAAAAACAAACAAAAAACAAAAACAAATGAATTTGAAGGGGAGTGGGATAGGGTGCAGGAGGAGCTGGAGATGGAGAAGTAAAAATGGCTTAGATACAGTAGCCACGTATGGCACTGTCAACAAAGTTTTAAATCAAAACATAGATGTTATGGGCTCACACATATAATCCTGGCGCCCATGAAGCTGGGGCCTAAGTGTTTCCTTGAATTGAAGACCAACATGACTATGTACTAGATCCAAGGGAAATCTGGGCTATAGGGTAAGCCTCTGGCTGACAGAGCAGGGTGCAGAGTGTACGAGAGGAGAGCCTGACTCTCCATGCATGAATGTGCATCTGAGTGCATACAGAGTTTCATTTCTTTGAGACAAATGTCCAGACTCCATTTTCTAGCTGTGGGCAGCTGCGTACTTAGAGTCATTCCCAAGAAACTGCTAGTTCTATCCAACCTGGTATCGCTCTGTCCCCTTGTCCCTTCCCAGCACTGTTTGGGGGTTTGTGATCTGCTTTCCTAGACTTTTCGTCTTTTCAAAGAAGCCCTCGGCTGGGCCTCTCGCAGCTCCCACCGTCCACGCAACCTCTGCTCAGACCTCTGTGCCCTTCCTTCAGCACTGTCTTGGTTTTCAGTACTGCAGCTGCTTCTTCAGGGCAACACTCAGCTCATTAACCTCCAGCTCACCAATGATACAACAGCAACCAACCAACCAACCAAATAAACAACAACAAAAACCACCACAGCAAAACAATTATAGAGTCTGATTTGGGTTGGCCAACTACTCCTGGGCATAGGGCCTCCCCTGGAGTGTGGCTGGTAGCTCTAGTGACACTCCACTGGAGAAAACTAATCTTCTCTTTCTCAGCCCTATCAATTGTTAATAGCTTCTTGGTTAGGTATGACACTTTGCTCCACTTCCCCTTCTCAGTGCTGGGATAATGTCTAATTCGAGCCTGTGAAGATCTTGTGTGTGCTGTCACACAGTGTCAGCGAGTTCATATGTGACTCCATCTTCTGTCTGGAAAACTCTGTTTCTACCACCTCTGGATCTTAAAATCTTTCAGTCACCTCTTCTGCATATAACCCTAGCCTTGGGTAGTGAGGATTAAGGACATTCCATTTAGGGCTGAGAGACTATGACATAAATACAGACCTTGACATCCCATCGTTAAATGTTAAGTTTCCACTAAGGCCCAATAGCAAGCTGAGAGTTATCCCTCAAAGGGAGGATGGTCTTAGGGCCCACTCCAAAATCCCAAAATCACCTCTAAGGACCTGCCAAAAACCCCCACCAGCATCCCTATCTGCCACTGCCACCTTAAGTAACCATCAAGTGGGCAGCATCATATGACCCAAGTGACAGGACAACTGGCCCAGCGGCTGGGTCCCACTCAAAACCAGCAGCTTTCACAGTTTATTTGGTGTACGGGCTGGAGTAACACCAAAGTCCCAGTATGGATCTTTCTCCCACCAAAATCCAAAATGCTTTACTAACAAGTCCAAAGTGCCTGTCATTTCCCTGTCACTTAGTCCTATCAACATAATGTCATCGATGTAATGGGTCAATGTGAATACCTTGTGCATCAGGTTCCCTGCAAACTAAACTATGACACAGGGCTGGCGAGTAAATATACCCTTGAGGTAAAGGTATACTGCTAGCCTTGCCAGCTGAAAGCAAATTGTTTCTGGTCGCTCTTGTGGACAGGTTTCAAGAAAAAAGAACTTGACAGACCGATAGCTGCATGCCAGGTGCCAGAAGATATGTTAATCTGCTCAAATAAGGAAGCTGCATCTGTGATTGGAGTCACTGCTTGATTACGTTTGCCATAGTCAACTGTCACTCTCCATGATCCATCTGCCTTCTGCAGACTAAAGGGGAGAGTTAAAGGGACATGTAGGTGTAACCAACACCCTCGCATCCTATTTTTTCAGATTTATTTATGCATTGTATCACTTTGTTTATGAGTGTTTTGCCGGCATGTATGACTGTGCACCACATGTGTGCCTGGTACCCACATGGAGAGGGCATTAGATCTGGAACTGGAGCTACAGCAGTTGTGAGTTGCTATCCTATGGCTGCTGGGAATTTAACTAGGGTCCTCTGAAAGAGCAGCCAGTGCTCTTAACCTCCAAGTCACCTCTCTAGTACCTCTCATTTAAAAACACTCATGTGTATGGTGTTTTGCCTTTAAGTCTATGAACCACATGTGTGTAGTGCCCTTGGAGGCCAGAAGGGGGTATGAGATCTCCTGGAACTGGAATTTTGATACCCGTAAGTCACCTAGTGGGTGCTGTGGCTCAAACCTGAGTCCTGTGCCAGAGCAACTAAGTGCCATTAGCCCCTGAGTCAATCTCCCACCCCACTCCTTCCCTGGCATCTTGCAAGGTCTTAGCGGTGGCACTAATTTCTACAATCCCTCCAGGGGACTTTCTTTTTTGATTCACTATTTTCCCTGGTAGAGGCAACTAATGGTTTCCATTTGACCTTTCAGACCATAATAGCTTTCATTCCACACATCTGACAACCGATGCTGGGATTCTGCCAACCTCTAAGTATATCTGCCCCAGTGATGATTCACTTTGGGACCAGGGTGAGCTGCTGGGCCCAATGGCCCAGAGTGGGCTATGAGTCAGACATCAGCTGAAATTCCATTAATCACCTGACCTCTCTAAGACCCTACTTAACTGGAGGGCCACAATGCTCTGGAGAGGGTCTCCCAGAATCAGTGTCAATTCAGAGCCAGTGTCTAGTAGGCCATAAAAATTCTGTTTTTTTGTTTTGTTTTGTTTTTCCTTTTCCTGGATATATAGTTACCCTAATCAAATCTCATGAGTTCTTTTGGAGAAAGATCAATTAGCTTGATTGACTGTAAAACTTGTGTTTGTTTGGTTTATTTTTGAGAAAAGGTTTCTTTGTGTAGCCCTGGATGTCCTGAAACTCACTCTGTAGACCAAGTTGGCTTTGAACTCATGAGAGCCACCTGCCTCTGTTTCTGAGTGCTGGGATTAAAGGTATGCACCACTACCACTTGGCATAAAACTTTTTGGACGTGTGACACGGCTGTCAGGGGGATCTACGTCTATAAGCTGACTTGTGTGAGAACTGGTTGAGGAACTGAGATTCTCTGTTGCTGCAATTCAAAGTAAACTTTTAAAATATTTTTATTTATTTTGTGTGTATAGGTGTTATGCCTGCATGTATGTCAATGCACCACTCACATGCCTGCTGCCTGCAGAAATCAAAAGAGGACACTGGAGCCCGCAGGACTACGGCCATTATAGACTGTTGTGAGCTGCCATGCAGGCGGAGGGCATTGAACCCCAGGTCCTCCGGAAGAGTAGCCAGTGCTCTTCAATGCTGAGCTGCCTCTCCACTCTCTCAAGGTTAATGTGTCATTTGCTCTGGAATTTGTTTACACAGATGGAGTAGTGTTTGGTAAGCTTCCCCAACCATCTATTGCTTTTTTGGGGACCCACACCACTGAGCTACCCAAGTTGAAACATATATGACTATTTCTTGGTCTCTGCTGTCCACTAACATAGCATGTTGGGGGATAAGAGGGTGAAAATTAACATATAGAAGAGACCAATGCTAATGGAAGACTGGAAACATATCAAGGGACACATACCAGGGACAGAGAACACCTGAGTAAAGCTCCTGCCCTTTATGCTCCAAATGGAACATGTGGGAACTATATAAGTGACCACAGAGGCTCATGACTGTTCTGTCTCAGCGCCATCAGAGCTTCTAGCCTTTCCTAGCTCCCAGTCCACATCCATTCTTGGAAGGAAAGGCCATTCTCTTTCCTTTTATTTTAATTTTTAAGTTACATTTATTTATTTATTTTATTTGTTTATTTATATGTGTGTGAGTACATATGTGTGTGTATGTGTGAACTCACTGTACAGTTCTTGAACTCATAAGGTGGATTGGTAATGCTCTCTCTATACTACCAGAGTAGTATAGAGTCTTTAGCAATTTCAGGTATAGATGAATTGGAGAGCCAGGTCAGACACCATCAAGCCCACTAGAGAAATTCATCCTTAGAGTTCTGCCTCTCTAGAACCTGCTACTGGTACCTCAATCTAGATGAAAGGGGGTTCTTTAGAGACAGAAATAATAGAAGAAATGTGTAAAATAAAGGAGGGTTTATTAGATTGACTTACACAACACTAGAGAGGCTGTTTAGTCCAAACAGCTGATCGCTTTAGCAGTCTCGATCTGGTGCTGAAGGTCTGGAAAATCCCTGAAGAGTCACTGGTGTTCCGTTCATGTCAGCAAAGGCTGAAGAAACTTCAGTCTGACATCAGAAGAAGACAGTGACAGCAGACAGACACACTGGCTCTAGACCCAGGGAAGTCAGGCAGCCAACACTGCTTTTTCTTTAGACTGGGCTACCTCTTAGTACTCGGCCACCTGCTGGAAGGTGCTCACTCCTGCCCAGGTTAGACCGCTCTGGAAACACCTGTTAGAAATAAAATCTGGTAGTTCATTTCTAAATGAACTCTGAGCAAGATTAAGTCCAGTTACCAATGAACAGAAAACACTAGATCTTTGCTAACACTTGCTGGCCTAGCTAATCTCTCCTCAGGACCCAATATATCCAAACTCTACTAAGCTAACCCATACACACAATCTAAGAATTTAAAGTAGACAACGGTTAACCACCACGTTTCCCTGCAAGATGTTTCATCTGATAAGCACTAAAATAAACAGGATGTAAGGCACAGAATGAGCCCATGGAAGGTTTGGATCTGCTAGAGTGTGTGAAGGGGCAGATCCTGCAGATCCTAAGTTGCAGGATCTCCATGACATGGCAACAACCGGATATCCAAGAGGAGTTCCCATGAGGATACAGTATTGATTAGTGTAGCAGAAACCAGAAACTTTGAACTAAACCAATGACTCATTGCAGTGAATATTTAGAAGTAAATATGTGTAGACAAAAGGGTATATTGTGGGGCACACTGTGACACACTACAGCTTCCACAATAAGATGATGATGATGATGATGATGATGATGATGATGATGATGATGATGATTATATCTTCTTTTTGCAGGGAGGTTGCAAGGGCAGAGGGTGGATATAAAGGGACAGGGAAATGAGTGGGACTGGGGCGCATGCTGTGAAATTCACAACGAATCGCTAGTTAAAAAAAATAAGTAGCAACTACTGACTTCTTGGTAAGACACTGGTGTGTCAGGATGGGAAGTCAATTCAAATGAATTTCAACATAAGTTATCTAGGCATGTCAAAACATCTCTTCCAGGGAAAGATAAGTCATTGCACATGACCCATACTCCTCAAGCAAAAAAAAAAAAAAAATGCACAGCATCTATTCATACTCCTTACTTAGGTATGTTGCTTTTGAGCATTTACTAAGCTATGCTAATGGCTCCTAGATTTGTATGGGGCACAGAACAGGGAGGCTTCCCAAAAGGTTTAGGGTTTAGATGTTCTCGCATGAGGGTTTGTCATGGATGCTGAGATTGCAGTGACAGAGGCTTTGGCTTGACCCCACAAGGAAATAGCTGCAGACTACTCTGACAGATTGTGGAGTGAGGCCCTTCCCTTATTTGCAGACACTGCTTCCCTAATGAGAGTCTGATCTTGACTGCTACTGGGTATTCACAGGAACATGTCTCACATGTTACTGTGCATCCTGAGCTGTCCATCATGAACTGATTTTATGTCAACTTCACACAAGCTAGACTCATTTTAGAAAAGGGAACATCAGTTAAGAAAATACTTACACTAACAGATTGGCCCATGAAAAAGCCTGTGGTGCATTCTCTTGACTGGACAATTGGTGTAAGTGGATCCATCCCACAGGTAGCAGTGCCACCCTTGGGTGTACGGTCCTGGATGGTATAAGAGAGAAGAATGAGCAAGCCAGTGAGCAACAATCCTCCGTGGCTTATGCTTCAGTTCCTGCCTCGAGGTTTCTGCCCTGATTCTTCTCAGTGATGAGCTGTAACATGGAAACAGATGCAAGATGAAATAAACCCCTTCCTCCCCAGGTTGTTTTGTTCTTGGTGTTCTATTGAAGTAGAAATCCTAAGTAAGACAGCAGAATTGTGCAAGCATATCCCACAAGTGACAGGTACACTGTTGCTCCTTTTTGAACAACACTCCACGACAGTGGGGAGGGGACCCTCTCAGAGGGCAGAGCCTTGGCCAGTGAACATGGCTATGCCCCTGACTTGGGAAAAGAAATGGCCAGACCTGGATTATAAGCCAGTTCCCAGACTATGTCTAGTGGTTTCGCTGAATGGTTAGGAATTTAGAATAAGCCTGATTAGAAAATGAATGACAAAGAAATTTGGGAGAGAGATATAAGCAGGGAGCTGAGAAGCAGCTCAGCTGCTGGTGCAGTGCACTTTCTGCTGCTGTGTAAGTACCATGACCAAAAGCAATTTACGGAAGAGAGAGTTTATTTTGGCTTACGGTTCCAGAGGGATAAGAGTCCATCATAGCAGGGAGGCATAGCAACAAGTGGAAGACATGGAGAGCTTGCATCTGAACCACGGAGAGATCAGATTTTAACTGTAAACACAGTGAAGAGAGGGTGAGTTGGAAGTGGAGCAAGGCCATAAATCCTCAAAGCCTATCTGTCCCCTTCCAGCAAGGCTGCATCTCCTGAACCTCCCCAAACAGCTCCGCCAACTGAGGACTACCTGTTCAAATACCAGTGTGTATAAAGGACATTTCTCATTCAAACTACTACAGCTAGTCCAGCTGGCCAGTGAGCCCCAGGAACACCCCCACCTCCATTTCTGCCTTTTCATCATTGAGGTTATACACAGGCACCAGCATGCCAGGCTTTATATATATATATATATATATATATATATATATATATATATATATATATGTATGTATATTATAGAGGTTTGGGGGATTGAATTCAAGACTTCATGCTTTAAAAGCAAATACTACCAACTGGACTTTCTCCCCAGCCCTAGACTGCTTACTCAAACAACAGAAACTTGTCTTTTGGGCTTCTAAAGAATGAGAAGTTGAAGATTAACTTGTCTGAGGAAGACCAGTTCCTCCTAGATGGTACCTCCCTGCTGTGCCCTAGCAAAGAAGAGTGGATACATCCCTCACTCCTTCTATAAGAACATGGATCCCATTTCTTAGAACTTTGCCCTCCTAAACGAGTCACCTCCCCAAAGCCCATCTTTATACCATCGTGTTTGTGTTCAGACACTTCAACCTCAGTGATACTGCATTGTCTCTGAGAAAAGAATACACTTGCCAACAAATAAAGGGTGGCATAAAGCCACATCCATGTGACTCACAAGTCTGTGTCTCCAGCACTCTGAAGCAGCTGGCTTGAAGATAAGGTACAACACAGACTAGATAGCTAATAGAGCCGAAGCAGAATTCTCCAGAAGGCTGAATATTCTCTGCCTCAGTGTTCACTGTCCAGCACTGTTTCTCCCATAGTCACAAACATGGGTCCAGAAATCAAGAGGTGGGTCTACTACTACCCACAACCCCTAGAGACCCACTAACAAAATTTCTGCTTCCTGTTTACACAATGTTATGCTCTGCTGGCTTAGAAATCTTGGTTCCAGAATGAGGAGCACTTCTGTAAGGAGGTACAACAAATACTACATTGAACTAGATGTAAAGAAATCTGCACCCCTACCCTATCCCCAGACAATCTGAGCTTCTTAGGCTGTGGAGAAGTTAGGGGTTGGTGGAATGCCTGACTCTGACTACCAGGAGACATCTGTAGTTCATGGCTCCTTTATGGTATCCATAGTGTCACCGGCCCCACTGGTTAAAGTCAATGGGACCATAAGGCCTCTCAGGCCAGGGAAAGGTGTGGGTTACCTGTCAGATAAGAGCCAAGACTAGCTGAGGTACTGAGGGCAAATGGGCTACAGAATGGGGGTGGAAAAAGGCATTTCTGACTGCTAGCTAAGATCATGTGACCAGAGAAAGATTTCGGTGGCCACAGCACTTCCTCTTTTAAGAATGTGTCTGGAGCCCATAGCTCAGTAGTTAAAAGCACTGACTGCTCTTGCAGAGGTCCTGGGTTTGGTTCATAGTACCTGCATGGCCCCCTCACAACTGTCTGTAACTCCAGTTCTAGAGGATCCAACACACTTTTCTGGTTTCCATGGGTACTTCACACATGTAGTGCACATACATATATGCAGGCAAAACATGCATACACAAAAAATGAAAAGTTTTAAAACTCTCAGACAGTTTCTCACTGTATAGCTCTAGCTGACCCAGAACTGTATAGACCCAGCTGGCCTTGAATTCACAAAGATCCACCTGCTTCTGCCTCCTGAGTTCTGGGATTAAAACTATGTACCCCACACCCAGCAAATTAATCTTTTTGTTTTGAAAACAAGAAAAGGTATCTGTGGGTATGTAGTCACATATGAGGACACAGTACCTGTTTTCTTCATGTTTCTTCCCTAGTTTATTCCTCAGTCACATGACCCATAGTCTTTGAGTTATAGATGTCAGGGGGACAGCAAATATCACCAAGAACCACATATTCTCCTTTGGGGAAGGGTTCAGGGGATACTTGGAATACACCACATGGTTAGCGCGTGTTGTGTAGAACCATGGCCCTGTAGTCTTTACTGGGAGATAAAGGGAGATTTAGGGAGATGTTGCTAGTCATGCTGACATGCCACCGTGTTGACATGGGTGGGCCTGGAAGTTTAGGGTGTCAGCCTGACTCCAGTTATGGGCTGCCTAGAAAGCTGAAAAAGCACTGCTGTTGAATAGGTTTCTAGAGGTTTTTCTGGAAGATACTGAAACTTGAATCAGTGGTTGTGGGGAAGGCCCACCTCGCCCAATGTGGGTAGTGGCATCTGAACTGAGCTGATGGAAAACAGTGACATTCTCCCCTCCCCCAGGCCCCTCCTCCAGGCATATTTCCTTTGCCCATGGACATCAGACCTCTCTGATGACATCAGGCTGTCTGGGAGAGCCCTCAGTCCAGGACCTTCACTGATAGACCAGACCCATGGCTATAGGCCCTCTGTCTTGGGTTGTGTATTAGTTCATTGGTTCCCCTGGTTCTAAGCAGATTGAACCTCAGCTGCTGTTCCCCTGGTCTTCAGACCACACTTGGACTCATCATGAGACTTCTCTGTGTCCACAACCATATATGCCAATCTCCCTAATAAGTCCCTGTCATCTGTCTCTGTGTCTTGGGGTGGAGATGTAGTCAAATGGAGAAGGCTGCTATGCTTTCTTGACTCTCCTCACTGGAGATGGTCCAGTTCATGGGAGTTGTCCCACCTGAGTTCTTGTTCCTTCTAGGGCCTCCGGTGTGTGTTCTAGCAGTGAATGAGGGAGGGACAAAAGGACACGACCTTCATCTCAGTTTCCAGTGTCTCTAAAGGGATGGATCAGCTACAAAGATGGCCTCAGGACATTGAAGCTATCTTGAAAGGGTTATCCACTCCTTCTCCCAACAGCGAGGTGGGACAGAGAGCTGTCCCTGGCCCTTCATGGTTTACAAGGAGCCTGCCCTAGGCAGATGCTGTAGACCTGCCAGACTAGGGACCCAAAGCCTAGGGTTAAAACTTGGACACTATTGTGGGTAGGAGCCTCCTTGCAGGTCAGGAAAACATAAACCCTAGATTTCCTAGATGGAACAGGAGCCAGAGGCCTCTAATCTGACTAGAAAGACAGATGCCCACAGAGACATGCAGGCCTGTAGCTCCATCCACACCATGGGCTCTTCCTATAGTAATACATGTGCAGTCTGGGCACTGAGTCAGAGACAGATATAGAGAATAGTCTACCCCACCACGTGCTGTGTCTGTACCCTGCACCTCCACTTGGCCTCCACCAGGACTCAGAAGTACATGCGGCCTGCAGACACTGATCCTCAGCACTGGCTGGCCTTACTATGATCAGCCTAGTGCACAGTGGTTCTTGGCTTAAACTTGGGACAGCAAACCTTCCCAGACCCCTGGCAGGCCAGCGGAGGTGGACAAGGTCAGAGGTGGACTCCTTGCTGGAGCCCTATCCTACCCTTACCTGGAGCTAATCCCCTGCCCCGGCCTCTCTCTAGTGGCCTCAGAACTTGCACATCTTCCTTCCCCTCCCTCTCCGAGCAGTGCCCTGTCAGGAGACCCTCGACCCGCTCAGCCTCCTCTTTGCCCACCTGGACCCCAAACAGATTCCCTCAGAGCAGTCTTCATCACTGCTCCCCAGTCCCCGTCCCTGTGGGGCCCTGTCCTTTGTGGACTCTTCGGACTCCCTTATCTGCCAAAACTTTCGAACCTCTGAGTCTTATTTAATAATTTTCCTCTCTTAATTACTTAGTATTGATCTGGAAACCAGAGCCCAGTTCCACGGCAAAGGATTAATAGCAGGCAGTGCTCATGACCGTTCACTTTCCATAGCACTGCGTCCTGACCCCAGCCCTACCCCACCCCCTCGCCCACGGTCCTAAGGCCTAGCCCCACCCTCCCAGCCACTCGCTCGCTTCACTTCCTTCTCCCCCAGCCTTACACAAGCTGGCTTGGTCATCCACTCATGCTTGAGGAAATAGGAAGCAGAAATTGTTAAAAATTCCAGAACTTTCTCCCACCACATCCACCCTTCCTGGCTTTCCCCTGAGTATTCCCAGCTACTTCCTTGCTTTGAAAGACTTGCCTTCAATCTGAACTTTAGGTTCTCTGTTGAAAAGACCCACCTTCCTTCCCTCTACAATCTACTCCATCCTGCAGTGGTCTCCTCACCCAGGCCCAGTGACCCCCTTGACCTATCAGGGTCTAGGCTGGAGGTGAATAGGGGATACACTTGACCAGCCACACCTTCTTTTCCCAAGCACCGCCCACTTCTTCAGGTCTCATCTAGCAGCCTCTTTGTGGGAACTTCAGAGTCCCCTTCAGAGAAGTTGGCCTCCTCTGTGTAGCCTCGTCCCATGGAATTCGGCAGACAATGCTGTCAACAGCAGGCAGACCCTGGTAGAGTCTAAACAGTAAGAGAAATAGATGCGGAAGAGTCTCTGTGACAAAGGAAAGATCATGAAGTGTCAGTGTGCCCTTTGTGCTCTCAAGAATATAGTCTAGGGAAAGAGGGACTTAAGGCTGTGTTTGGGACAGCCTGACTCTGACTAGAAGAGGCTGGGCTAGGTGGGTATCAGCCCCGTGTGAGCCTGGTCACTGCAGAGGCTGGAGATGATTCCTCCAGACTGCCCCTCTAGCCCCTCCGTGGTATGGGACAGAGGTGGGAGTCAGTCAGAGGTGGCTGGGCCCTCCCTAGGTTTATATTCCACAGGAACGAAGACACCATGAGCATCACAGCCAGACCCTGTCATTCCTCAGAGCCCCTCTCTCCTCAGTGGATGGGTCTTAACAGGATGAGGCTTAACAGCTCAGTGCTGAGCAAGCACTCCTGGGTGGATGGTGAAGGCGTCTCTGGCCTCACATTAGCAGGCAGCACGGCTGGGGTCTTTGCACAGAGTGACACAGAGACCATGAAGACAGGATTAGCCTTGTAGGCTGAAGCTCCACCCCTCAGCCCAGACAGTGGACCATCTGACCCTCTCCTCAGGGACAGGGCCTCCTCTTTCTGGCTCAGCCCAGATTTCCGGATTCCATTGCCTGCCAGGAGTCCTGAGGTGGAAATAATATAAAGCTCTAGCCAGCCCTCTCTGACCCAGAGAACTGTGTGCACTGGGCCAACCTTGGGACTGCACCATTCAAGGGGCAAGGGTCCCACAGTAGGGGCAGCTGCAATGTCCTGCCAGTTACAGTTAGGGTCACAGTTCTCCAGAGGCCAGCCAGGCCTTTTTTTTTTCTCTCTCACAGCTACAGTATTCACCCCACCCTCAGGCATCCAGAATTGTTGCTGTCCTCTTCCTCCAATAGCTGGACTAAAGGGGGGCTGGTTTCCTGCAGATGCTGGAAAGACTCATCCTGGCTCACATGTGACCTCCACAAACTCCTGAGAGTTGAACAGATCTGACATCACAAGGATTCCAGAAGGTGCCAGGGTGCTCTCCTGGACACAGCAAGTCTAGGCGTCCCCTACCAGGCCAGCACCTCACTGCAAACCATCCCGTAGACAACTGCAAGCCACGGCAAGCTCCGATGCTCTTGGTACTCACAGCCCGTCACACACGGACCTGCTTTGAGTTCCCTTTTCTTCCTTGACTCTGAAGACTTGAGTCTTTTGAAAACCTCACAAGTTAGGGTTGTTTATTGTCCCTGAAGCAGGAAGGTCTCCCTTCCTGGTGACCTTTTGACCCTCTCTGTCCATATGTCAGTCACTGCGGTGGCTCTTCCTGGACCTGTATCAATGCCCTTGTGGGTTTCCCTGACTCCCCGCTGGTTCCCCTTTCACCAGAGAGAACATTTGAATGTATAGTCCAGAGCTTGACCTTCTGGGTCCCCAAGGCCACTCTAGCCTTTACTCTCTCTCACTTCCTATGCTGTCTGGTTTGGGGTTTTGTCCACACGCTGAACGAGTGCCCGACATAGGCTTCACCTCAGTTATATCTCGGCTTAGCCACTCAGTTAACCACTGATGGGTAGTGATCACTTTTTCCTCATCCCCTTTGGCTCCTCCTAAATTCTCTAACTTGCTGACAGGTCCTCTTATTTCTTGTCCAGTCCCTCTGAGCCCAGAGCTCTCCTGGTTTGCTGAACGTGATGACCAGAAATAACAAAGGACTCCCTGTTCTAGTTTGTTTTCTGTTGTTGTGACAAAACACTATGATCAACAGGCAAATTTAGGGCAAGAAATGTTTTACTTGGCTTATGCTTCCAGGTCACAGTCTATCACGGAGTCAGAGACCACGAGTAATGTTGCTTCTTGGTTTGTTTGCAGACTCAAGCTTAGCTAACTTTCTTATCTACCCCAAGACAACCGCCTAGGGAATGGTGTTGCCCTCAGTGGGATGGGCCCTCCTACACCGATTACAATCAAGAGACTCCTCCATATACACGCCCACACACCAATCTGAGCTAGAAAAGCCCCTTAATTGAGACATCCTTCTCAGGTGACTCTAAGCTGTGCCGAGTTGACAGTTAAAGCTAACTAGGACATTCCCCCAAACAGACAATGCCCATTCAGGATACTGGGATTCAAACCCGTCAGAGGAAGGGCAGCCTAATGGTGAATGCAGGGGCAATCAGCGCCAAGCATCAGGCACAGTATAGAAAGTCTGGGTCCCTATGGCAGGATCAACTAGAGAACTCAAGTATGCTTGTCTATTAACCCCAAGGCACATGCCTATGTCTACTTCTTTTCCCTGACCATCCATCTGCTGTGGAGGACCACAGAGCTGTATTTTACATTCATTCATGTGTGTGTGTGTGTGTGTGTGTGTGTGTGTGTGTGTGTGTGTTGTGTGTGTATTATATCTTTTATGCAACCATAATTCATCTACCATAAAATCATCCCCATGGACAGATTGGGGTCCATGTTCTTTGTAATCAGATGTCTGCAGCCAAATCCTCAAAGATGTGATAAGACCTCTCAGGTAGCGTTAGAACCACCTTCCCAGCTCCAGGCAAGGGCAAGCCTCCCTCCTACCTCTATTATTCTACCACTATTAGTTTACAAATTCTCTTTTGAGATAGGGTCTCTCTCTATAAAGTCTTGCTCTTCTGAAACTCTCTGTATCGACAATGCTGGCTGGCCTTGAACTCACAAAAACCTGACTGCCTCTGTCTCCTGATGCTGGAAACAAAGGAATGCATACGCCTGACTTTTCTTAGTACTTTAAAAGGAAGCATCAAATACGAGGTCTTTTACACCTGGCCTTTTTCATCAACAAAACATTTAAGGATTTTGTTTTGTCTTTGTTTTGAGACAGGGTCTTACTTTATAGGCCTGGCTGGCCTGGAACCTGTGGAGATCCTCCCATCTCTGCCTTCCAGGTAACATGCACATGTCACAATACCTAACTCAGCATTTCAAGGCCTATCCGAGTTATAACATGTATCATGGCTTTCTTCATTTTAATGGCTGCATTATACTCTGTTGTCTGGACAATGTCATGTGAACATACTTATCATTTAAGGGCCACTTTTGTTTTTTGTACTTTAAAATATATTATTTTACTTTTATGCATGCCTTAGGTTATCTAAAGGAACAGAACTGATAGAATGAATATATATTAATGTATATTAAAAGGGTGTTAGAATGACTTACAGGCTGTGGTCTGGTATTACAACAATAGCAGTATCCCCATGGAAAAGCCAAGAATCTGGTAGTTGTTCAGTTCACAAGAATGGGTGTCTCAGCAGTACCGTCTAGTGCAGGAGTTCGGGAGGATTCCTGAAGAGATGCTGGTCTTTGGTCTATGTTGAAATCCTGAATAAAGTAAGTTCCAACACCAGCAAATCAATGACTCACCAACAGAACAGATGAACAAGCTAGCAAGAGTGAGGGAAAATGGGAGAAAAAAAGCAAGTTTCCTCCTTCTGAGTCCTTTTATATGGGCTGCCACCAGGAGGTGTGGCCCAGAGTTAGGTCTCCCCCTCCGAAATGAAGCAATCCCTCAAAGGAATGCTCAGCTGCTTGAGTTTTACTTGATTCCAGCTATAGTCAAGCTAACAGCCCAAGTTAGTCATTACAAAGTGTTTGGAAGCTGTGCCTGCATGCATGTGCATCACGTGCATGCAGTGCCTGCCAAGGCCAGAAGAGGGCATTAGATCCCTCTGAGCTGGAACTCCAGGCCATTCATTGTAAGGATCCACACTCAGGTCCCTGGGATTTAGCAGCAAGCCCTCTTCACCGCTGGGCCATCTCACCAGCCCTGGCTCTACTTTTTGGCTATGATAACAAATGCACATACAAAAAGTATGTGGATCCATTCTTGCATGGATGTGTTTTCATTGCTCTTGGTTGTACATACACACATTTCTACATATGGGTAAATCCATGGACCAAATGTCTTGATTATCATCAACTCCTCTCAAGACAAATTCAAATTTCCCTTGGGGGGAATTTAGAAGTTTTATGGAAAGAAACTTTCCTCTCGTGACAGTTCAAAGACAGTTATTTGTTGTCACAGGTGCTTTTTAGAAAGGAGTATTTTCCTGTAAGTATACCATCCTCTTCCTATCACACACATACAGAATTACAGAGAGCATGGGAACCACGGTTACTGAAAGTTCAGCTCATATTTTGGTCTCTATTTGTTGTTCAAGTAGAGAAGTGAAACACTTTGGGTATCTGGGTGCTTGCATGCCTAGAGATTATTACTGGATTTAGAGCCACTGCCTGAGTCCAATGAGCCAGATTTGGCTGCTCATCCTTCATAAACTCATTAAAAGTGCCAAGTTAAGGGGCTAGAGATATGGCTCAGTGGTTAAGAGAACCGCTGCTCTCGTAGAAGACCCATGTGAGGCAGCTCACAACAACTTGTAATTCCAACGCCAGAGGCTCCTACACCCCTTACAGGTCTCTATAGGCACACACACATCCACACCACACACACACACACACACACACACACACACACACACAGAGAGAGAGAGAGAGAGAGAGAGAGAGACAGAGACAGAGACAGAGACAGAGACAGAGAGACAGAGAGAGACAGAGAGAGACAGAGACAGAGACAGAGACAGAGAGAGACAGAGAAACAGAGAGACAGAGACACAGAAACAGAGACAAAGACAGAGACAGACAGACAGAGAGCATACACTTACACAGACACATTTATACATAAATGAAATGCAAACAAACCTTTTCAAAAAGAAACAAATTAATAAAGAGAAAGAGGGCAATTTATCCACAATGGCTACAACTGGGAAGAGGGATAGTGGGGTCCAGCAATCTCTGCTCCAAGCCCATCTTCTGGGTGCTGACATGGGGTTAAGGTTAGAGAGCTCAGGTACGCATATCTGAGCAGCCCTGATCAAAGCATGGCTCCTTGGCCCGCCATTATTTCAGCTCCCAGATCTTTCCTACAATGTCTTTTGACCAGTTGTAAATCTTTCTTCAGGAGACGAAAACCTTCTCCCAGTTGTTCCAGCACACCCACCTTTTCTTCTCCCAGCAGATTTCTCAGGAAATTCTAATGTCTTGGGGTCTGTTGTCTCAACTGTCTGATAACCAAAGAGAGGGGCAGGGATGTTCATTCCTCCCAGGTAGCCCATCAAGAGGCATCCTTTGGGCCGATGCTTGGCCACATTCTGAGAGTGTGACATATTTAAAATAGGGCTTTTAATTCCCTTTTTCTCAACCAATTTCCCTTTTTCAGAGCCAATCTCTTGCTATTACAAGGTTGGGACTTCCTGTTTTAGTATCAATATTTAGTTAGTTTTCTCATTGTGACAAAACAGTTGTCAAAACTAACTTCAGGAAGGGGTTTTATTGGCTCTCAGTTGTAGAGAAGGCAAGGCAGCAGGGAGGTGAGGCGGGGGTCTCATCGCCTTCTCTGTCAGCACACAGATAACCGCTGCTGCTTGGTGGTTTCTCTCTCTCTTTTATGCAGCCTGGGTCCAAGTCCATGGAATGGAACCTTTGTTTTTTCTTTTGCTGCTTGTGTGCTTGGTATCATAGATAAGAAATTACTATCTAACACATGGTCACCAAGGCCTATTTCTTTCCTTCCTTCCTTTTTTCTTTTCTTTCCTTCTTTTCTTTCCTTCCTTCCTTCCTTCTTTCTTTCTCTCTTTCTTTCTTTCTCTTTCTTTCTTCCTTCCTTTCTTCCTCTTTCTTTCCTTCTTTCTTTCTTTCTTTCTTTCTTTCTTTCTTTCTTTCTTTCTTTCTTAAGAATTTCATCTTGGCTGTCCTGAAACTTGCTCTGTAGACAATACTGGCCTCAAACTCAAGAGATCTGTCTGTATCTGCCTCCCAAGCGCTGGGATCAAAGGCGTGTGTCACCATGCCCAGCTAAAGGTTTAGCTCTTACCTTCAGATCTAGGACTCATTCTTAAAGATTTATTTTTATCTAATTAGTTTATAACTATTTTATGTGCATAGTGGTTTTGTTGGCACACCACATGTGTGCCCAGTGCCAATGGAAGCCAGATGAGGGCTTTAGATGCCCTGGAACTGGAGTTACAGGTAGTTGTGAGCTGCCTTGTGAGTGCTGGGAACTGAATACAGGTCCCCTTGAAGGGCAGTCAGTGCTCTCAATCATTGAGTCATAGCTCTATCCCCTAGGTCTCATTTTGATCATAATGTTGGCAGGTATGACACTAGGTATATTTGTCTTCATTTTTCTGTGTACAAGGATAGCTATACCAGAACCATGTTAAAAAAGACCACTCTTTCCCCCCACTGAACTGTCTTGTCCTCTCATTTAAAACCAAAGATCTGTTTCTAGAATTTCAATTCTATTTATTCCATTCATCTCCATTGTTATTGTGTTAGTTTTTTTGTTTTGTTTGTTGGTGGTAGTTTTGCTTTTCTGTTAACCTGACACAAGATAGAGTCACCTGGCAAGAGAGAAGCTATTGGCCTGTAGGCAAGTCTATGGAGCATCTTCTTTATTAATTATGGATATGGGGGGGGGCTCAGATAGTGGTTGGTGCCATCTCTGAGTGAATGGTCCTGGGTTGTATAAAATAGCAAATTAAGGAAACTATGAGGAGCAAGTCAGTAAGCAGCATCCCTCTGTGGCCTCTGCTTCAGTTCCTGCCTTGGCTTTTCACAGTGAAGGACTATGACTGGCATGCATAAGTCAAATAAATTCTTTCCTCCATGTGCTGGACAGTTTTATGTCCCTTGACATAAGCTAAAGTCATCTGAGAGAGAACCTCAATTTTAAAAATGCCTTCAAAAAAAGAAAAAGAAAAAAGAAAAGAAAATACCTCCATGAGATTAGGTTTCCATAAGATAAGCAAGCCTATGAGGCATTTTCTTAGTGATTGACGAGGGAGGGCCCAGCCCATTGTGGGTGATGCCAGCCCTGGGTTTCTACAAGAAGGCAGGCTGAGCAAACTATGAGGAGCAAGGCAGTAAGCAGCACCCCTCCCTGGCCTCTGTGTCAGCTCCTGCCTCCGGGCTCCTGCCCTCTTTTGACCCCTGTCCTAACCCCATTTGGTGGTTAACATTTATATGGAAGTATAAGCCAGATAAACACCTTCTTTCTTAAGTTGCTTTGGTCATGGGGTTTAATCACAGCAATAGTAATCCTAACCAAAACACTCCCCAAATTGCTTTTGGTGCTGGTATTTATCACAGCAGTAGAAAGCAGAGGAAAATTAGCTATCCTTATGCTGTTTCTCTGTGTCCCCCACCTCTGCCTTTGGAGACAAGGTCTCATATAGCCAAGGCTGGCTTTGAACTCCTAACTCTGCTGCCTTTACCCTTTAAATGCTAGGAGTACAGCCATGTTCTATCATACCCCACTTTAGAACTATATTGACTACTCTAGCTTTGTAGTGTGAATCAAAAAGTATAAACCCTACATCTTTGTTGTTTTTCAAAATCATTTTGGCTATCTTTAGTCCTTCGCCTTTCCCTGTGAATTTAGGATCAGGTCTTGCAAGATAGTTGAGTGGGTAGAGGAGCTTGCTGCCAGGCTTGATGACTTAAGTTCAATCCCTAGGACCACATGGTAGAAGCAGAGGATCTAATTGTCCTCTGACATCCACACAAATGCTATAGCATGCACATGTGCACACACACACACACACACACACACACACACACACGGTGAGAGAGAAATTAAATAAATAAATAAATAAATAAATAAAATGTATTTTTTTAATTAAAAAAATAGCCTTAAATTTAGAATCAGCATAAAAAGCCAGACAACTTCTGAAGTGTTATGACCTGAATGTTAATTTTGTCTTTGACCTGTGAAGGTCAGATCTTCTCAAATATGGTTAGATACTTGGTTTCTTCCAACTCTGCAAGTCTCACATATCAAGACTTTATCCCTTGATGTTTTGTTCTTTTTGCTGCTATTCTAAATGAGATCATCATTTAGACTCCATTTTGGATTATTTACTACTAGTCTATAGAAATACGTTTGTCTTTTGCATATTGACTTCATATCTGCCACATTGTTAAAAACACATTTACTCATGCAACTGTTCATTGCCTTGTCTTGTTCCTGTGCCAAAAATACCTGACAAAGCGGTGTAGGAAAAAAAAAAACAGATTTATTTAGGATCACAGTTCAAGGGTATAGCTCATAATGACAAGGAAGGCGTGGTCGCAGCAATGTGAGGCAGCTTGTCACATAACACCCACAATCAGGAAGCAGAGATACACACTGGTGCTCTGCTCGCGTTCTGATTTTCATTCAGTTTAGAATCCAAGTCTAGGCATGGTGCCGTTCACACTTAGGGTGGGTTTTCCCTCTGAAATCAACCCAGTCTAGAAACTCCCTCACGACATGCCTGTAGGTATGTCTCATAGAAGATTTTAAACACTTACCAGCACCCTGTCCTGAATGGCACCTTTTCCATCTTGCTGGATCATCCTTCCCAGAACCCTGGGGAGACTGTCTTGTTTGTTCCATCTTGTTTCATCTCTGACCTTTGTGGGTGAGGAGCCTTCAGACTTCCTTGAGATGACATGGGTTCAGGACTTATGAATCTTCAGTCCATCCTCAGGAGGACAGACCCCCTTCTATTGCTGTTGAAAGAGGTATTTTATCAGGAGAGTTGTGGCACTTGGAGAGTGAAGGACTGCATTTCCTGTGACTATGGAGATGCTCACAAGAGTTTTGTCTGGCACTGCTTGGCTGTCTTTGGATGCTGAGCTCTTTCAATACACAGCTGTCTTGCTCCCTGACCTGCATATGAATTTCTAGCAAGCAGAAGTGATGGTGGCAGCCAACTTCCTTGCTTGAGAGCAAGCCCTACATAAACAGCCCAGTTTGGGTCATCTTCACAAATTTTAGGAAACTGAGAAACAAAAGTGATTCTGTCACAAACTCCCCCTACCTCCTGCCAAATGCACACAGCAGGGCTCCTCTGTGGAGTGAGTCACAAGACTCTGGGACTGGGCCAAAAAGGGCTTGACCTTGACTTTCCCACAGGCCAGGCCCTGCTCCAAGTGACAAGGACACATTGCCCTTATACACAGAGACTCTCTGCAGCACCTCTGTCACACTTGGGGAAACTGAGAAGCCAGTACAAAGTCATACAGACAGGAGAATTGGGAGGCAATCCTTGGCTATGAAGGCCTGTTCTCCCCACCTACCCATACCTGCTGGACAAAGGAAAGCAAAGAGAAACCTCCTATCCTGGGCTTGGGCTTCCTCCCTCGCTCCCTAACACAGCACATCTGCCTTCATCGCTGGTTTCTTGGAACCCAGAAAAGAGATATTGTCAGGCCGAGATAACCACAGAGGACATTTTCTGATGCACTCTCTTGGTACCTACCTGCCCCATGTCCTACCAAGTAGGCCCTTTGGTTCCCCCAAGTCCTCATAAGGCCAGGCTGACAGAATGTTAGGCAAGGCATTTAAGATGTGCTCACAGGTGCAGGCCCTGCAAGGCATCCCCACGTACTCCTGCAACCAACCAGTCATCTCAGCAAGTCTCCTGGAACCTTTGAGATTGTTCCCTACCCCAACCCCTTCAATGGGAACAGAATGCAGCCTAAGTCTGCCTTCCATCTAACTCAGACCTGTCTGGCCTTCTTCTGCCTATGTCTGTTCCTGGTCCAAGAGCTTCCACTTTTGTACCTCGCCCTGGAGTGGTTCTCCCAGGCCACAAGGCTTTTCAGGTATGAAAGTCTGGATCCAGCAGGTATACTAATATTGTGTGGCAATTCCCTGGGAAGATGCAACATGAACATCCATGCACTCCAGAAAGGGAGTTGACAATAGACCAAAGAAAGATTCCACCAATGTCCAACTTGGTAAACCAATCAGTTGATTTGGGCTACTTACAGGAGTATGGATGAAGGGTTACTTACAGTATTAGAAACAACTCAAAGGAGCCGGGCGGTGGTGGCGCACGCCTGTAATCCCAGCACTTGGGAGGCAGAGGCAGGTGGATTTCTGAGTTCGAGGCCAGCCTGGTCTACAGAGTGAGTTCCAGGACAGCCAGGGCTACACAGAGAAACCCTGTTTCAAAAAACCAAAAAGAAAGAGAGAGAGAGAGAGAGAGAGAGAGAGAGAGAGAGAGAAAGAGAAAGGAAAGAAAAGAAAAGAAAAGAAAAGAAAAGAAAAGAAAAGAAAAGAAAAGAACTGAAAGAGAGCTGTATCACCAAAACCCCAGCACAGGTGATGGCTCGCAAAAGCTGGAACCCTGGAGAATGGCACTTGAATAGGTCACGGCATGTCCTGTCTTCCTAATTATACATCTACTGGGAGAAAGGGTCCTGTAAGTTTCAGGAACATCTGAAACTTGTTAGTTGTTCATTTCCTGAGTCTTAATGCCTTCCCTCCAGAAGGGGAGGTTTTAATTTGGAGGAAAAATGCTTTTCAAAAAAAATTCCACACCATGAGTGGTCACACATCCTGGAAACTCTCTCCTTGGCATGTATGTGACCAGAGCTTAAGGGGCTTGGTTCCTAGGCTGTCCATAGCACGCGGAGCAGTTTTAGGGACACAATGGCATCCACTAAAACCTGGATGTGTCACACAGTACATAGATAAAACAGCTGGCCCTGCATGACCTTCAATGTATAACCCCACTTTTGGTATGAGGTGTGCCCATCACTGAAGACAGTGGAGAGCTGATGAGAAAGCAGGTGCCCATCTCTGCACATGCAAGAACTATTCTTGCCCTCCTTTTAATAAAAAGAGTCCTTAGAGACTCTCTCCTGAGGACTCAAATGACTTTTACTGTGGTATCACTCCAGCATTGGTGGCTTGTGACACTACTTAAGCCTCCAGGAACTATAAATGTGGGCACAATCCTTTACTGTAGCAGCTATACCAAACTGAAGCCTAAGCAAAAGCACAAATTAGCTCTCAAGAAACCTACTAGCCAAGCAGAGTAGAGAGTAGCTCCACCCAGGCAGCTACTGGCCAATCACCAGGTTTACATGTAAATTATACACAGTTCAAATTTCGTCCTGGGCATGGTGTCCTAAACCTATAGTCTCAGCACTTGGGAAGCAGAAGTAGGCAGAGCTCTGTGAGTTCCAGGAGCCAGGACTACATATTCTCTCATATTCTCTCTCTCTCTCCATATATATAATAGATATTCCTTTGATTTAAGTATATATGTATATGTATTCCTTTTCAAACATATTTCCAGTGCTCTGTAGCCAGAGAGGTACCATGTGTGATCCCCATAGGGAGCACTTCCTTAACTGCTCAAAGATTTAAGAATATGGAGTGAACTGGAAAAGGCTGAGTCCTGGGAACTGGCCCTTCCATGGTTCCCAGAGAGTCCCCGCTAATGAAACAGCCTCCAGTTCGGAGGGGATTGCTGCCCTCCAGTTTGGGGAAGGGAATGCCAATATTTCACAGGAATATCAGCTATGGTGAGAGCAGCCATTCCTCACCTGGGAAGGGAGCACCTCCCACCCTCTGAATCTTCCCTCATTTCCTTATAAGCCCAACTTTCAGGGAACCAACCAGAGGATGAAGGATGGACTCTTGGAAGGCACAGCCAGGATGGCATGAATATTTGAAGGTGCCCCTGAGGGTTCTCTAGCCACAAGACTGGCTAAAGACATTGGGTACACTATAGACCTTCCCAGATGCAGCCTGCAGAATTGCAGCCAGGGACTCTTATCTGTGAGATAGGGGATTAGCAAGGCCACAAAGAATTCCATTCTAGACCTTCAGGCCCACGGAGTTGCTGCCTGGGAGATCAATATACACAAAACATACTAACTTTTAAGACTCTTTACTGTTGAGACACCTCCACTAGAAAACCCTCTGGGAAAGTTCAAGGCGTCCGAGTACAGGAGGAAGTAAATGGGGCTTCTTTGGGGGCGGGGGGAGGGGAGGGGAGCATATTTTGTGGCCAGTTCTCAGTCGCGATCCAAAAGCCTGCCCCGAGGGTTGGGAACCCTTAGGAAACTTGGAGGTTCATCCTGCGCACGCACAGTGCACCGAGGCCCCGAGAACCAGCTGCACCAAGTTCCCGAACACTTACTCTGGGACTGAGGAGGCAGCACCCACCCAAGCACCCCTGGTCCGGGCACCCCGCCGGCGGGAGGCGGGGCCATGGGCGGAGTGTCCTCAGGGCGGGGCCTCGGAGGGGCGGGACCTAGCGGTCTATAAAGAGTGAGGAGCCCGGCGCGCGCCCGGTCCGAGCGAGCGCGCCCTTGGTTCAAAGCGGTAGCGACTCTCGCGCCTCCGGCTAGGCCTCCAGCCCTTCTCTACCCTACGTCTCGTTCTCCGCACCGCAGTTCTCCGGCCCGCAAGCGCCCCAGGCTATCTGCCAGTTCCGGACTCCGGTACTGCGCCCCAGACCGCCCGCTCCAAGATCAACCCAAGCTCCGCAGGCCGCGCGCCGCCATGGGGGTGGAGGGCTGCACCAAATGCATCAAATACCTGCTCTTCGTCTTCAATTTCATCTTCTGGGTGAGCAGTCACTGGGGACGGGGCTCACCCCACGGCAACCAGGCTGGGTAGCGCGCTAGGCCCAGCTGAGAAGGTGCAGCGCAACCGCGAAGTTGCGGCGCCACCTGTGGGCTCCGTGCGCCGGTCGGGGTCCTGGCGCCCCTCGCCAGCAGGGTTGGGGCGGAGAGCTGAGCTTCCGGGCCTCGGCTCGAGGGACTTTTGGGGCCGGAAAATCAGGGGATCGCTGGCCTGTCCCCTCTGAGCGCTGGGAACTGGTGCAGGAGTCTGCGGGCTAGAGCCAGGTCATTAAGAGCCCTCAGCTGTGAAGGGGGTACTCGCACCCTCCTGAACGTTGTTTTGGGGACCATCCTGCTTCACGAGCAGTGAGGGGGCTCGAGAAGGGCGGGATCTTGGCGCCCCGCCCCCATGAGCTCATCGTAGCCACCGCCCCTGGATAGGCGGCCTCGAAGAGGTGGGGGCACGCTCCGTGCTTGCCTCGGAGACGTCAACCCCACTATTACTCCACCCTTGCTTACCCTCCAGCTTGGTATTGCCACCCTGGGAGGCTCGAGCTCCAAACCTAGAGGGCAGGGTGGCCCGAACCGCGTGCTGCTGCGCAACGTGCCCCAGTTACTGACCACCCCCACCCCCATTCCCCCAGCTGCCCCTCCTCCTTGTCTGTCTCCTGCACAGATTACAGCCCAGGCCTGGCCCTTAAGATCCTGTGGAGTCTTTTGAGAGGAAGAGGGCGTGCGATTCTGAGTGGGTGCAGGCCAGGGTGGTGCAAAGATCTGGGGTCTGTACAAACCAGGAGCTTAGGATCTTTTCATATATACAAAATCTAAGCTGGGCTCTCCACTTTGAAAAGAGGTGCACACATCTTGGAATGGAAACATGGTATAGGAGGGTTTCCAAGTGTCCCTGGGTCCTGACTGTCTTCACTGCTGGGGAGTAGCCATTGGTGGTGTGGGCTTCTTCCCATTTCCTGACTGGGTTGGGAATGGGGAGTCTTAACAGCCCTTCCTGCGGGCACTTGAGTGGGCAGTGCTGGCCACTCCTCTGGACAGTGGTGCCACCCTCCCCGCTGCAGTGCACAGACTGCTGTTCCCGCCACCCTCCTTCCCAGGAAGAAGTGAGGTTATGCCAAGACAGTGTCTCTTTAAAGCTGAAGCTGGGAGGGCAAACTTGTAAGACGGCCCCTAGAGTGAGTGTGTAAGACAGGGGACACCTGTTTTCCATCTTGGACTGCTGAAGATCCCAGGGTGGGGTAGAGGGGAATAAGATGTTGGGGATGGGCAGGAACTGGACTGAACTCAGCTGGGGTTATGTATGCTGCACGCTGTGCTGCAGGGACCATGATTGTCAGTCACAGTGACTCCAGAGAACACACTCGCATGGGCGAAACTTGGTCTGCCCGGGCATGCCCTGGGGTCTTGACTGGGTAGCCATGTTGGACAGTGCCTACTCTGAACCATGCGAGGAGTTAAACGCACCCCCAAGAAGTGTTTTATTCCACCCCACCCCCTAATATACCTCCGATGTGGGATGTCAGAACCCTGCAGGGTATTTCTTTTTTTCTTTTCTTTTTTTTTCCCCCCACCAACCTGATCCAAAGGGTAGACCCTAGGCTCCCTGGAGTGCTGGGGCTAGGTGAGGCTGCTTGTTTCCCAGGCAGCTGGGGTGGAGTCCCAACATGTCCCTGGGGGACTGTCTATTGAGGCTCCAGGAAACAGTTCTGAAGCTTCTTCGTGCTCCCAGGGGCCTGCCTACTGACTGCAGAACAGTAAAAACTGTATCCTTTCACAATCCCATGGGCCTCTCCTCCCCACCCATGTGGGCCCCATGGTGGGTAGGGATATGGAGCAGAGCCAGGCCACAGGTGGTGACCACCATCCTGACAGAGGGGCTCCTTCTATGCCTCATGTGGCAAGGTTTGTCCTGTGACTGATAGTTCCCTGGTGTCATGAAATTGAACCTTTGGAGAGCCCCACCCCACCGCTCTGGTCCTCAGTCTTCCCTTCCTCCCTCTAAAGTGGGAGTTCTTGGGGTCTCTGTCTCTGGGGATTCTGGGTAGACTAGCTAATGCACTCCAGAGTGGAGCAAGGGGCTTGGCACAGAGAAAGCTCAGGAAATGGATGCTGGGCACAGTGTCCGAGAGGGACTGGGGCCAAAGGAAGCTGAACAATGACGTCAGAAGCACCTGGGGAGGGGGCCGAGAAGTCCCGTGGGCCACGGTGGGCGTGGGGGCCAAGAGCTCTGAGAAGGGAGATGTACTTGCCGGTAAACGTTTCGATGGACACTTTTTAAAATTTCCAGTTTGAAGATTAAAGTGGTTTCTCTGTGGGAGGGGACATTCCAGGCATGCTGGCCTGTCTGCTCTCACGCCCCGCCAGTCCTCACGCCCCACCAGGCCTGAGTTCAGAACCTACTTTTTGGGACCAGCAGAGTTCTGGACTCCCAAGGTACATGGGACAGGACACGAACCTGAAAGACTAGCAGTGAGCAGCAGAGACCGCGTGCGATGCTCTTAGAAGCAGGGTAGTTACTCATCCCCTGAGGCAGGTCTGGGATAAAGGGTCTCCTGACTCTGGCTGGGAATGAGGCAGGAGAGCAGGCGATGGTTTATCACCCCACCAGCCTATGGTCTGGGGTGGGTCTGTAGGAGCTTGGTGTGATAATGTCTCCATAGGAGTAGTCAGTTAAGGGGAGGAGCCTGCCACCACTCTTCACTGTGTTCCCCCACAGAACTGGCTGCTCCTCCAGCCTAAGGCTGCTGGTGGCCCCCTTCCAGTGGGCCAGGCAGCCAGACCCACCACGAAAGGCTGATTACAGCCTCTTAACTGGCATTTAATGCTCCAGACTGAACATAACTGTCTGTTGTGCTCGCTTCGGCAGTACATATACATGACTGTCTGTCACCTAGCGGTCTGCTGCCTTCCTTCCGGCTCGGGGGTAGAATCCTGTGGGCTCGGGGTAGAATGAGAACTTCCTGTGCCTGGTCCTACCGGTGGTGGGAGAGCAGACTTCCCCTTGCTCCCGCCAGGCGATCTGCTGGCTTTGGGAAAGACAATCTTTGGGCTGGGCTGCCTGAGAAGGGGAAGTCTGTGGTTCATCCTTGGGCTGGCTTCAGAAAAAGACATCCTAACATTGGGGGGGGGGCACAGAGCTGGAGTAAAGTGGGAAGCCCCCGGCAGCCTCTGCTCTGGTTCCCACACACTGCCACCTCATAGTTAGAGCCCCCACCCCATTCTTTCTGAACCTTTTAGGCTTTCCCTCGGCCCTTGCCTTCTAGCTCAGTCCTACCTCAAACAGAGCTTCTGTGGTGCTCTAGGACTGTACCAACAACTGCCAATTGATTCCAGCACCCAGAGTTCTGCCAAGGGAATTGGAACCACAGTTCTAAAATCTCTAGGCTTAGAGTCCAGCTGCCCTAGGGAGAGAACAGGCAGTCGAGTGGGGCAGGGTTGTGGAGAAGTCCAGGTACCCATGGCTCTGGCCCTGACACCAGGGAACCAGGTAGGGCACAGTGTTGAGTGCTGGGTGGCCCTGAGACCCTATAGTTACCCATTTTGTTCCTAGGACAGTCCTGAGAACTGGCCTTCGGTAGCCTTCCACTGTTCAGTACTCTGACCTGGCATGCCAGTGACTGACTGTGACCCCTAGTACCTCCCCCACAAATACAAACACACACACACACACACACACACACAGAGAGAGAGAGAGAGAGAGAGAGAGAGAGAGAGAGAGAGAGAGAGAGAGAAAGAACGTAAACACTTCCAGATCCAGTCTAAGCTACTCTGCCTGGCTAGCTGCAGGGCGTAGGCTATGCCGTTCGAAACTATTTGGGGTCTTCTGAGTGGGCTCTACCTTTGAGGGAACTGTTCACAAGGTGTTGGCCAGTGAGCTGCTGCTGGTGGGCATCCTGGAGTGGCTGCCAAAGTAACTGCAGGGGCTGTTGGGAGAGGGCACCTGCCTGCCTTCCTTCCTTCCTTCCTATGGAGACTGGGGAGGCCTTCAGGGCTAGGAGTATAGGCCGTGCTTTAGAACCATGGCGCCCATAGTTTCATAGTCCCAAAGCATTGAGTCCGTCACCCAGACCAAGAGCCTTGGAGCCCCGGCAGTTCGGGCAGAAGAAGATGCTGGGTAATAGGGCCCCCGAGTGTCCTGTGTTTCCCTGCACTTTTACTCCGTGCATGACGTCAGCTTGGGTCGTCAGCACTTTCTCAGGGTGGGTCTGTGGCATCCTATGACTTGTTTAACTTGTTGACCAGTGGTCAAGTGTCAGCGTTGGCTCTGGACTGCAGCTAAATAGTAAGGCTCCGATGGTATTTAAAGATGTCTAGTGTGCCGGGGTGCAGGAACGAGGAAGCCCAGGCCACCTGTCCTCCTGAAGCCCAGCCCTTGAGCTCCGGAGTGGGACCTTGTGTTGCAAGGGCCTGTGGAGTGTGACAGGCACATACTGTCACCGCCACCCACCCACTAGTGTTGATTCACCTTCTCACAACTTTGTCTGTTTTCAAGGCAGAGCTTTTCTGGCTATCCTTGAACTTACTCTGTAGACCAGGCTGGCCTAAAACTCAGAGATCCTCCTGCCTCTGCCTCCCAAGTGCTGGGATTAAAGACACATGACACCATCCCCTGGACTCTCATTACTTTTCATGGCCAAAAGTCCGAATCGTAGGGGCATGGCATGGCCTTTGACCCTGGAAACAGTCTTCTCCTGTACTCTGGAGACTATGATAACAGCTCATTCAGCTCACCCAAAGTAACACTCTGCTGGGCTGTTATCAGACCCATTGCGGGTGATAAGGGGACTGAGGTTTCCAAGCAACTAGCTGTCTCATGAGGAAGTAGTGGGATTGGGTAGAGCTGCACTCCCCTCTGCCGCCATGTTCCACAGTCAAAGTTGTCTGTAAGGCCATGCCAGCCCCTCAGCCTGGCCCTGGGACAGAGAGCCAGGCCTAGCCTGGAACAGATGGAAGCCTCTTGGTGATGCTGGTGGTGATGCCAGAGCTACATAGCGCTCTTCTACCTACTCTCAGTCCCCTGTCTCCCTTTGTTCTTGTTTCTGGGGACCAGGCTTCCCTGCAGCCTCTGCAGTTCTCATCTCTGGCAGACTGCTGTGGCAGGCTGGGTCCACACAGTCTCCCTTTGAGGTCTCATGAGACACTGGCCTTCCCAGAAGAGGGCAGGCGCAGGATAGGTGGGGAAGGTACCTTCTAGCTTCCTTGTCTGAGAAGGTACCATGTAGTCTGGCCCTGGAAGGGGCCCAGCTGGGTGGCCCAGCCCAATCTCCTGTACCTCAAGCAGTGTATTCCCCTATGGCCTTGGCCCTTTATACCACCACCCCTAGCCTGTCAGTTGGGCCCCAGAGCTAGGCTTTTGCTTTGCTGCCTATTTTTAGAGACTAAGACAGTGGCTTCCTGAGGCGAGGGGCCCTGTGAAAGGAGCCATGCTTCCTGGCCAAGGCAAGGATTCCTGCCCCTCTCTCCAGTTTCCTTCCTGAGCTTCGTTTGGTAGACTGCAAGTCTTTACCTCTCCTGAGAAGGCCTGAGCAAGATCCATTGTCTCTCAGAGAGGAATCTGGTCTTGTCCCCATCCTCCATGCCTCAGACCAGGCCCTGTGGTGCCGGAACACATGAGCTCAACCTGCCAGGACCCCAGCTGCAAGGGTAGCACCCAAGTCAGCCTCTACCTAACCAATGCCCTAAAAACAGTCTGACCTCTCCAGTCTGACTTATCCCAGCTGCCCAGGGAAGGCTTGTTGAGTCCACTGCCTTTGGTCTTCACAGCCTCTGCCATTACAGGAGAGGTTCTTGGACCCCTGAGCACCTCTGAACTGCTTGGGTGGACGGGCACTTGGTAGTGCACCTTCCAGTTTGCGTCACGTACCCTGTCTGCGGCTGCCTTTGGTTCCCCTCTTGCGGCACAAAGGGTCACTTAAAGGAACAAGCTGTTGTTAGAGTCAGCCTCCTGGAGCATTTTGGGGTGTCTGGGGTGATCGTTCATACCTACCAAGCTGGTGCCAGGAGCCCTGTCCCTTCCTAGAGGACTTCGTATGGGTAGCAATAGGAGAGCTCCAGAGAAGCCCCTCTCTGAGGTCTGGCCAAAGCTGGGCAGTGGGCAGAGAGCACAGAGTAGAATGCTGTCCCAGCCTGTTCCCTTTCAGTCACTTCTGGGAAACCACAAGAGCAGCCGGGCAGGGACCCAGCATGCTTGGCAGCTCCACGTCTTGTTAAAGTTTGAGTCTGTTATGGATTAGTTCTTAAGAAGGAGGAAGCAACATGATCCTGTATAGAGTTATGAATGCATCCTTTTGTGCCAGGGAAGGAGCTCCAGGAACCTGGACATGCCACCTGGGTGCTTCCCGCCCCGCCTCTAAACAGAAGGTCTTTTAGGCTGCTGGAGCAGGTGGCTGAGCCACCTGGAGAGAGACAGCGTTGGGCAGAGGTGTCAGAGAGCCCGAGTGGATCTGTGAAGAAAGCCCAGGTTCTGATTTGTGGATCACTTCCTCAGCTCTGTCAAGAGCCAGATGCAGTGACATCATATTTAGCAGCCTGTGCGGATTACTTCCCCTGTTTACAAATGACGATGAGGATGGAGGAGATTGAGGTGAATTTGTGATACCCTAGTTCAGATATGACACAGTTAGTGGTTCAGGCCATCCTTACCCTTACCTAGGCCTCCGTCTAATGGCACCACTATTCCTGTGGACACTGGACTCTTCCTTTCCTTTCCTTTCCTTTCCTTTCCTTTCCTTTCCTTTCCTTTCCTTTCCTTTCCTTTCCTTTCCTTTCCCTTTCTTTCTTCCTTCCTTCCTTCCTTTCTTTCTTTCTTTCTTTCTTTCTTTCTTTCTTTCTTTCTTTCCTTCTTTCTCCTTTCCTTTTTTTTTTTTAATAGATGTGAGTGTTGCCCAGATTTTGCAGATCATTCTGAACCTATGGTTCTGTAGACAAGATGAATGCCTAATTGCCGCTAATCACTAGGATACCCCTATACCCTTCTTGGGCCTGGGGAGTATATTTAGCAGAGCCACTGGTCCCGGGACTGTGGAGTGGAGTGAGGGTGGGGTAAGTGGCTTTCTGTAGCTGTGCTTGACATACAGCATGCTCAACATGTACACCCCGTGAAACAGCACCATCAGGAGAGTATCCTGGGCTCTTTGTGGTCCCCTTTATTCCATCTCACCCCAGAACTTCTGTTGGGGTCTCGCTGGGCTTTCATCTGAGCAGGTCAGAGGCGCCAGCCGCTTCATCTTCTGTGTGCCCCTCTCGCTCTGCGTGACTGGACTGTCCAACGTGCTGGCTCACGGGTCTGTCTTTTCTCTGGAGATTCTGCCATGCGATGGACCCAGGACCTGTCCCTTCACTGATCTTGGGGAACATATGGACTGCTCTAGGTTGGACTGTAACAGGAAATGTTTGGGGAACATGCACGCACGAGCATAAAGCCTGAGGTGCAAGGCCGGCTGTGGTAAGTGGGAGGTGCTAGCTAACTTTCTCAGAAACAGACTTCAGAACTGCTCGCCAGCGCAGAAGCACCACACCTTACCACACCCCGCAGCACCGGGTGGCAATTTGGGGTCAGCGGGTAGATTCGTAATCTCCCTGTGGCCTCGTGATGTCAGGAAAATACCCCCAGCCAGTGCTTGCCTGCCCTCTCCCTGTGTGCGTGTATTATCTTGTAAAACATGGGTGGTTTAGCTCTCCTACCGTAGAGTCTTAGAAGCTCCTCGTCTGTTTTGGTTATGTTAGTTACATTTTGAAGCTGAGGTTCCTTTCCAGCCTCCACTCCTTGAAGACCCTGTCCCACCTTCCTGGGCCCCCTTTCCCACCACTCCCTCTAGGTCTCCCTAGAGCAGCAGGATGGAGGGACACGGTGCTGGAGGAAGCCATCCCATTGCCTGGCATTCCTGTGCACTCAGCTCGCATTGCCCCCGGGACAATGGGGTGAGTGCCCAAGTCCCCATTCCCAGATGCCTTGCCTATCCTATCCCCACCTCAGTTTTGCCTCTCTTCTGATTGACAGTCCCAGATCCTTGGCCTTTTTTTTTTTTTTTTTTTTTTAAATAAAGCCCAGAGACTTTTCTCAACTTAACTTCCTGATCCCACCTCTTTCATAAGAGGCTGTAAGTGGTAGCTTGGCCTTTGGGGTTCCGCTGAACAGCATCTCTCACCCCTCTTCCACCCCACCCACCCCCAGCTCACAGACAATATCCTCTTACCATTAGAGAAGCCAGAGTCAGGCCTGGTTGCATGCTCAACCATGCACACAGGGAAGCACACAGACTGAGGAAGGCAAGGTGGCCCATCAGCTGCCCCTCTGCCTCTGTGACTATCAGGGTTTGTCACCACAGGGTCATGTTACCACCAAGCAAAGGATGAGGGAACAGGTGTGTCACCTGGTTCTCCTGCCCTAGGACATCTCAGAGCGACCTCTGGACCAGTTCTTAAACAAAATACAGGATGTTTCAAAGCTGCAGAGGAAGCCTGGTTACCAGGGCAACTCAGACCTGGCACCTCCTCCTCTCAAGCCAGGTTAGGGGGAGCCTGGCACAGTACTGCCTGTTGGAGCCTATGCTGTGCTCTACCCTCCTGCTTCCATTGCCCAAGCTGATGGCTAGGCTTTTTTTTTTTTTTTTTTTTTTCCCCGAGACAGGGTTTCTCTGTGTAGCCCTGGCAGTCCTGGAACTCACTCTAGACCAGGCTGGCCTCGAACTCAGAAATCCGCCTGCCTCTGCCTCCCAAGTGCTGGGATTAAAGGCATGCGCCACCACCGCCCGGCGATGGCTAGGCTCTTAAGGGTGTAGAGACAAAGAACATGCTGGAAGTTCTGGGGATCCCCAGCAACACTACGGCCATTACACATGAAGGCATTGTCAGAGTCTCAGCCTTCATGCCATTTGTGGTCTGGGCAACAGGTGACTGGTGTGACTTTGCTGTACCACACACCCTCTTCTCTCAGGCCCTGGTGGAGGTTAGGGGCTCATCCCTCCTGGTGAAAAGGGAATTAAGCACTTAAAGAGGGGGCTGAGTACCCTCCCCCACCCTGCTTCCTCTCTGAGGATTAAATAGAGGACAAGATCCTACCGGTAAAAGAACGTGGGTGGGTTCAATAGTCCTCTTCTTTCCTGAACCAACCTGCTTGCGAATTTCCCCAGAACTTCTTGGGCTTATGTTCTGGCCTGCATCCCCAGAGTCAGGCCCAGGTTTTGGTTCCTATTTGCTGTCTCTGCTGGGGAGTGCCACTGACCCTTCAAGAAGAGGAGGCCTAGAAGTGGGGAGGAGACTGCCTCCCTTGGTCTGTTCTGCGGCCCAGCTCCTGCTTCCAGGCACCTGCTTTCTCCCTGTGGGGCTTGGTGACATCACATGGTCACCCCTCTCCTGGAAGGGAGAACTTGGTGTCTCCTCTACAGATTTCCCAGTACCCTGCTTGAAGCAGTCTCTAAACAGTCACGGGACTATTGGGACAGGGTACCAGAAGAGAGCCCACCAGCATCCTGAGTGGCTGGGGCTCATTGTGGCCACTTCTTAGATTAAAATGTTGCATAGCTGGTCAATCTGAAACAGTAGGGGAAAAAATGTTTTCTGTTGATTTTGGAGACAAGGTTTCATATAGTCCAGGCTAGTCTCAAAGTCACATGACCTTGAATTCCTGATCCTCCTGCCTCTAACTCTCAAGTGTTGGGATGACAAACAGTTGCCACCAAACCCAGTTTATGTGGTGCTGGGAATTGAACCCAGGGCGCCCTACATGCCAGATCACCCTTATCAGCTGAGCCATGTTTTCAGCCCAGCCTTGTATGCATCTGGCACTATTGGAGGTACACTTGAACTCTGTTCCAGAGTTACAACAAAGAGGAGCTGGTGGGACCCAGGGCTCAGTGGCAGTGGCTCAGACAGTGAGCAGACCCATGGGCCTGGTTGGCATCCGGCTGCATACCTGGAAGTGAGGGCTCTACACGATAAGCATTAAGCATTGTAGGGTTCCATTGCCCCCCAGTGCTCTGGCCTCTATGTAACAACGTTCCTGTTTTGTTTTGTTTTGTTTTCTAGCTGGCTGGAGGCGTGATCCTAGGTGTAGCTCTGTGGTTGCGCCATGATCCACAGACCACCAGCCTGCTCTACCTGGAACTGGGAAACAAACCAGCACCCAGCACCTTCTATGTGGGTGAGTAATAAGGAGACAGGGTCTAGTCACAAGTACAGAACAGTCAGGGAGGCTTCTTCCAAGAAGAGGCTGATGGTCTAAATCTGGTAGGTGGGGCATTAGAACTGGGAGTGGCCTAGGCCAAGTATGAGCTGGGTAGGGAGGCTGCCTATAAGAGGAGAATGGGTTGGGTGTGGTGCTGTTGGGGACCCCACAGGTCTGAGACTAGGCAGAAAGGAAGCAACTGGGTGGAGCAGGAGCCTTGTAGGACCTTGGAGCCTTGTAGGACCTTGCTTATTTTAACATGGGCATTTCTAGTGAACCTCCCTGGGCAGGGTGGGGCTGGATGCCTGGGCTAGCAACAGCTGAGGCTCCAGGAGTCCTGAGTTGGGGAGGGCTGGAGACTGGGCTGACAGTGGATGACTCAGACACCCCATCACACCCCACCCCACCCCCACCAGCACACAGGCCAGACTGCTACACCTGCCTTATTTGGCTGCCTGTGGGGGACTGAGCACCCTCCCTCCCAAGCAGGAAGATGGCTGTTGCACTGTGCTGTCCTGTGCCCTGGTCCACTACACTGTGCTGAAGGGGGGAACTTTCCTCTTCCCTCCCTGGAAGAGGGACCTGGTGTCCTGAAGAAGTATTTGGAGATGTTTTTATTACCCTTCCAAAGCTCCTGCCTTGATCAGGGGTCTGACGTGGATCCTCCTCCTCCTTTTCCTGTGGAGCCGAGAAGGGGCTTGGGAGGCATGCTTGAGGCTGAGTGGGGAACCAGGAGGTTTGAAATGTTCACCCTTTCTGCCCAAGTGCCCCAGAGCAGACAGGGCTTTGGTCACCCCATGGTTTGCTCTGTTCCTTCCTCCCTATACTCTGCCCACAGCCTTAGCATGGGTCAAATGGACAGCAGTGGAGCCCAGGCAGTATGGGCAGGGGAAGAGCCTGGTCTCCTTTGAGGAAAGCCATGAGGGGTAGCAGTTTTCAGGTGTGGTTGTTAGTAGGGAAGAGCCCACACTAACTGTCCCTCCTTCAGTCTGCTGCCTTCAGAGGGGGAGGAGGATGCCCACCAGCTCATACAGAACCGGATTGCATAACAAGTGGGAAGGGCATCTTCACAAGGGAGATCTGGGAATCAGAGACAGACAGACAAGGGTAGAACTGGCCCGTGGGCCTTCCACAAGGGAAGGCTATGCTCCCACTCTGCGCTGGAGTGGCTGGAGAGGCTGGGCACCCTGGAGTCCAGATAGGGTGGTTAGGAAGCAGGTCTCTATCCTCATGTTCTCATAATAGTCTACACCAGGCTCCAGTTCCAGAGCTGCTCAGCCACCTGCCTATCTGGTTATGGCTTCCTGGGTACTGGGGAAATAGTCTTAGGAACTGGACTGTGTAGCAGGTTGGGTGCTGGACAGCAAGGCCCATGGCTTATGAGTAGGAGCTACTCTGACTGCCATGTCTCTGACCAATCCGAATTGGCTTTCTGGAGTCCCATGCTGCCCCTGAACTGAGTCCTGCAGGAGCAGATGTGGCCCTGAGAAAGGCGTCTTGTCTAGTGCTTAGGAGAGTTAGTTCAGGGCTTGTTTAACATCCCAGACACACCACGGGTTTCAGATGAGACATGTGCTAGACGTAGGAGGGTGCCTAGGCCTAGGAAGTCCTGGGACAGTGCCTGTGTGCTGGGTGCCCTGTATGCATCCTCCTGCTGAGACATTGTGAGGTTGGGGTTTCAAGGCCTGACAACAGCGGCCTGGTCAAGGGTGCTCTGCCGATTGGGAGGCAAAGGGGAAAACAGTTTCTAGGCAGCCCGGGTGGGAGGCTTTCCCTGGACCAGACGTGTTTAGAGAGGCCAAAGGATTTGGCCTATTTTTAAGTCTGGCAGCTGGTCCAGGCCATGGTGCCTCTCCCTCTGGTCTGGCCAGGCAGGGGACAATGGGCCTGACTTTGTGCAAGGAAGCTTGGACTGCCCTACAGTGTTGCCATGGAGACTGGGGGAAGGGCTGCTTCTACTGAGGGACCAAGAGCTGGAGGGCTCATCAGAGACACAGTGGGCTTTCCCAGGGGCTGAGGGGTACTGTGGGCACTGAGGCAGGGGCATAGCCTAGCTGGTGCCTCATGGGCTCCAGTGCTCCCCTGTAAACTCACAGTCCAGCCAGTAGCAGACATTGCGTGCTCTGCTCAGGCTACCCCTGTCATTCTGTTAGCCATCCACCCAGCCACAGGTTCTTGTCCTTAGAGCTAGGTGAGCAGAACGATTATACACCAGGGCTCCTGAGATGAAGTGCCTGGAGTTGGTTGCTGGCATAGCTTACTCTTGACTTCATACTCACCGAGTCTTGGGAGTCCTGCGCGTCGGCTCCTGACACCCAAGGCACTTCCCCATTTCATGCACTGAAGTGGGTCGTCCGTCTCAGCCCTCTGCAGTGAGTTCTATTCTCAGGTGCTAGGAGACTGGCTCCAGAGCAGAGCATACCAGTGGGATGGAGATCACCCATGCTCTCTGGGCGGCACTGAATTGCTGTTTTGTCCCCTGGTGGCAGTGGCAGCTCCTCCAGCAGGACGCTGGAGTGTGCTCCTGACCTCTGCCTGTTGTGGCTGCGAGTCAGGTCTTCCTGTCTCAGGCCGTGATGCGTGCAGCCTGCTCACTCAGGTCTTCCCTCCCCAGGCATCTACATTCTCATTGCTGTGGGAGCTGTGATGATGTTTGTAGGCTTCCTGGGGTGCTATGGGGCCATCCAGGAGTCCCAGTGCCTGCTGGGGACGGTGAGTAGCAAGGGCTGAAGGACTGGGGAGCAGGGTTTCTGGCAACTTATGTGTCTTCCCCAAGGTTTTGGTTTTCCTATTTGCTTGATTTCCATTGGATCTGAGTATGACTATACATGTTGGAAAAAGGGGTTTCTGTTTAAAAAAGCATAGACTCCAGAAGGGTCTCTCACCCCTAGATCCAGCCTTCACGCTCCTGGCCGACCTAGCTACTGGTGAAGCTGAGCCCCAGATATGCCTTCTAGACTTTGGCCAGCCTGGGAGGGAGGCCCTGCCAGTATCGAAAGCTGGGGAAACAAAGCACACTTCATAGTTTAACCTTTCCATGGGTGTAGGATAAGGGAGGTGAGGAAACTGAGGTCAGGGTTTGGGAGTGTATTGCTGCATGTGCCTCAGTGAAGGCTGTGGACACTTGGATTTGTGAACTGTCTTTCTATACCAGCCACATCCTGCAGAATAGGAAGCAAGGTGAGGCCATGAGAACTTGGACATCTCAGTGCAGGGCTGTATCAGGCTCTTGTCTCAATGGCTCTACGTGGCTCATTCTTAATCAGGACATAGTTAGTGGATATGGCCAACCCCCGTGGCATATGGTTGTTAGTCTTGTGGGCCAGGTCTAGGCTTGCAGGTCAAGGCTCTGATCTCTTCTTTCCCCTAGTTCTTCACCTGCCTTGTGATCCTGTTTGCCTGTGAGGTGGCTGCAGGCATCTGGGGCTTCGTAAACAAAGACCAGGTAAGCCCAGGTTTGCTGGGGAGGGAGATATGTTCTCTGCTCGCCAACAGGTGAGGGTTGCTCTGAGCCCGTAGATATAGGGTGCTTTTTTAATTTCTGGGGCCTACTGGCGGGGGCGGGGTCTTGGGAGCTCAGTGGAAGAGGTGGTGGCATCAGGCCCATCAGGGGAAGCTGAGTGCTCTTGGTAGTAGCCCCTACACTGCATGTGGCCGTGATTCTCCCCCAGATTGCCAAGGACGTGAAGCAGTTCTACGACCAGGCCCTTCAGCAGGCTGTGATGGATGATGACGCCAACAATGCCAAGGCTGTGGTGAAGACCTTCCATGAGACGGTACAGCTGGGCTGGAGCAGGAGGGCGGGTGTGGGGGTCCTGCTGTGTGGGGCATGAGTCCCCTTTCTTCCCAGACCTCTGTAACAAGACAGGGCCTGGGAAAGGGTCTCCTCTGTGATTTGTGGGTCCCCGGGTAGGAATCTAATGGGCCTCATTTTCCCAGGGGTTTGGAGGAACAGGGCTAACTGTGCAGGGTCACAGACAGGGCAGAAGGACAGCTCCCAGGCATATTTTGGAGTGACCGTATGCTGCGTGCTTGATCTTTCCCTTGTCTCCTGAAGTTGACAGTGTTGTTCTTGGTCTCTACAGCTCAACTGTTGTGGCTCCAACGCATTGACCGCACTGACCACCACCGTGCTGAGGAACAGCCTGTGTCCCACGGGCAGCAACATACTCACCCCCTTACTGGAGGTAACATGGAGTAGGGGTGGGCATCATATCCTGGGTGGTGTAGGTAGGGGAATGTGGCCCATCAGGAAGATCAGCACTTTGAGCAAAACTTTAGAAAGGCCCATAGACAATCTCAATTAGGGTGGTACAGGGTCCTGACAGCCTGGGTTAGCCCCTGCAACATCCTGGAAAACTGTTCTCGAGTGGTCCCTCATACACTGGTCACCCTAGGGTGCTAGTGAGGTCAAAAACATTACCCCGTGACAGAGAAGGACATAGGCAGCAGGCCCTTGTGTTTTAGATTTATTTTGGGGTGGAGATAAGTTGTGATACATAGACCCCGTCACTGAGTAGGGTGGTGGCTGTGACGTAGCCACCGACTGTTAACCACCCTCTTGCCATCCCCGCAGGCTGATTGCCATCAGAAAATTGATGAGCTCTTTTCTGGGAAGCTGTACCTCATAGGCATTGCGGCCATTGTGGTAGCTGTCATTATGGTAAGCACAGGGCCTCGGGTGGATGGGTGGGTGGGTAGGATCCTTCCCAGGGTCTTAGATGCTGACTATGCCCCTCCCTCCTGCAGATCTTCGAGATGATTCTGAGCATGGTGCTCTGCTGTGGCATCCGGAACAGCTCCGTGTACTGAGGCCCTTTGCTTGGCACCAGAGGGTCCCTGGAGTGACCAGAGGCCACCTTGGGGGATCATGGCCTGTGTATATAATATTTCTGTATTACTCTGCTACACTTAGCCTTTTTACTTTTGAGTTTTTTGTTCTGAACTTTTCCTGTTACCTTTTGGGAGCTGACTGACATCACACATAGGTGGCATATGTGGGGATGTAGGGGTGGAGCTGGCCCTGGCTTGCAGCGCCCTACTTCTGGAACCCCTGGAGAGTTCTGCCTGCTGAGCCAAACCTCCTCCACAGCTACTTGCCCAGAGGCTATGCGGCCAGCTAGAGGGCCATGTCCACCCACTCTGCCCACTGTGGGCACATCGCTCACGTCTCTTTAAGCCTCGTCCCTTTCCTGCCTCCATTTCAAGAGCTGGGTTTGTAAGCACTCTTATGCCTTCCATGCACTTATTCTCTAACTTGTCACCTTCAACTGTAATTAAATCTTGAAACAGTCATTTAATAAAGGAGGAAAAAAATCAGGCATGCTAATTGGGGCTGGCAGACCTCTTCCTGTGCCAGTGGTCAGAGACCTGGCTCATCAGCTCTGAACTTTGCCAGGCACAGGGTGAGCAGGTCCAATAGAGGCTATGGAACACGGTGGGTGGGGAGGGCTGGAACCCTGGGAGCACTCCATATGGGTACTCCCTCATTTGTACTTCCCTGAACTGGGAGCTCAACGCTGGCCTTACACCAGCCTTGACCTCATTTCCACTGATCTGTTGGGACAGGGCAGGTTAGGCTGAGTCGGGTAGGAGGAGCCACATAGCAGGGGAATTCAGCACAGAATATTGGAGATAAACTACAAGATTACCCTCCTTTTGAGGGACAAGACAGTAAAGGTTGGACCATTACCCCATCCTAAGTATCTAGGTGCTTGGAAATATTCAACTGAGCTGGGTGACTCTGGCTTATGTCTGGAGAAATAAAAAGGCCAGATGTCAGCCCTGTGAACCGAGGATCAGGCTAAGCAACCTCCTGGACGTCAGGAGCAACCACCACTGTCTCTCTCCCTTTGACTCCCGTCTGCACCCCTCCCCCAGGCTGCTGGCATATTTAATTGGCCACTAGAGAAGACACTTCCTAGCTAAGATTCAGGTCTCAGTTCTTAGCAGCCTCCCAGTAGGCTGATTTGTCGGTGAACCCCAAGCTTGTGCTAAGGCATTCTAGGTCTCGACCACTTCCATCTCACACGCCTGTGCAACATGTTCTGTGCTTGGTTGGTTTCTGGTCTGAGGGACCCTTTATATCCTATGATGTGAGGTCCATGGGCACCGGGTCAAGGCTGTTGGAGGCCTGCTGCACAGCTTCAGGAACGTAGGAAAGGAGGGGAGCATGGAACAGCCCAGTGGATTCTCAGACTCTGGTCCCTAAGGAAGCAAAACAGCGCCAGGCCTGGAGAAAGATTATGTGTGGCCTTGAATAGTAGGGTCCGCGTCCAGCAGCTAAAGCGTCTGTACCTGCGTCAGGAAGCACAGTCACGCAGAGCCCAGGGTAGCGGCCTCGAATCTCTGAAGCCCAAACAAACCTACCCCAGGGACCACTACGTCTGTATATGCCAAGAGCCAACCAGGACCTAGGTCCCGCCTCACTCCAGAAAGCCAACAAAGCACAAGACCCGCACCACTTCCGTCCAGGGCCGGAAGTGTCTAGGAAACTGGTTGGCGCTCACAGTGCGTGGTGACGCACTTCCTCCTTGTGTCGGACCGGACCCAGGAGGATTCCGACAGACGACGCTGCAGGCCTCAACCCTTTGCGATTGGCAGTTAGCCCTGGAGTATTGTGGGAATTGTGGCTCCGCCTTTTCCCCTTTCGTCATTTCTGGGTGTATTTCCGTGTGCGCTCCGGTCTTCGGGATGGCACACGTGTTAAGGTTACAAATCCCGGCAAGCATCAGGCAGTGACCCATTGCCTTCTGGGAGTTGTAGTTTCTCTGGCGCTGAAGCCACGATATTGTGATAACCCGAGACTCGGTTTCCCAGGAACCCAAGCGATATTGAACAGGCCCGAATCCTGGGGAACTGGCGGGACGCTGCGGGGAAGGCGGCAGGGTATTGAAGCGTGTACGGTCGCTGGAACGGTGAGCACTAGCCTCCCTAGGGCCGCGACCAGGCCATTCCCGTGCCTGTTTCTGCCGGCCCTCCGTACGGACCCGGGTGGTGCCTACAGTGTGTACCCAGAGAGGCTGCGCTTTACTGAGAGCCCGTGATGGGAGGAGCCCCTGATGGAGATCCCCTGTCATCAGCATCTCCCAGCGCTCATCTGTTGTATCTCCACACTGTTATGATCTCACGGTTGACTCTCTCCTTAACCCCACCTAACCTGCAGCTCCACATCTGTGCGCGCTAGGATACCCTTTAGCCACGCAGCTTCGCGAGGCCTCCCGTCGGGCTGTGAGTAGAGGAGCCTGGGAGGACAGGGAGGGGCGCGGCCTTAAGTACACCCCTCACGGCGGAACTGGGATTGTTTCGCTACAGGTGGGACGAGTGTCAGGTCGTATGGCGGAGACAGAGGCTGGCCTGGAGGCTGAGGAACCCACCGAGGATGACACCCTACCTTCTGACACCGTCTCCCTCAGCGACTCGGACTCGGACCTTAGTTTGCCTAGTGGTGTGGAGGTCCAAGTGTTGTCCCCAGAGAGGCTTTCCGGGGAGGACCCGGAGGACTCCGGCCCTGATGACCCTCCCTCGCCCCCCGTGGGCACCCTCACCACTGCAGTGCAGCCGTTCCACCTCCGAGGCATGAGCTCCACCTTCTCCCAGCGCAGCCACAGTATCTTTGATTGTCTGGAGAGTGCAGCCCGGCAGGCACCGTGCTCTGCTCCCCAAACTAGTGTGAGTGACAGTGCCAGCTTCAAGCGGCCTGTGGCTTCCCCAAGTCAGACTCCAGCAAGGGGCCTGAGCAGAGTGCATGGGAGCACTGGCCCAACCAGGGTCCTCCCTGTCCCTGATTATGTGTCACACCCTGAGCGTTGGACCAAATACAGTCTGGAAGATGTGTCTGAAGCCAGTGAGCAGAGCAATCGTGATGCTGCCCTGGCCTTCCTGAGCTCTCGAAGCCAGGCATCCCCCACAGACTATGTGCCCTCTTTTAACCAGGACCCCTCTAGCTGTGGGGAGGGAAGAGTGGTCTTCACCAAACCAGTGCGGGGCAGTGAGGCTAGGGCTGAGAGGAAGAGAGTCCTAAAGAAGGGGGTCTTGTCGGGTGCTGGAGGTGAGGCCTCTGTGGAGCTAGCCCATCTTGCCGGGCCTGAGGCTGAGGAATGGAGTGTCCACCAGGGACAGCCAGAGGCGGTACCTTCAGAAGCTGCCCATCCTGAGTCTTCATCAGGCCCCATAGGTGTGAAGGCTGTTGGTTTCCATGGCAGCAAGAAGCGGAGCAGAGACCACTTCCGGAACAGGGACAGTAACCCTGAGGTGCCAGGGTCTGAGAGAGGACCCTCAGTTTGACTGCAGTGGCATCACTCACTGCCTCACCTGCCAGTCCAGGTGGGAAGGTGCGGGCTGTCTGTAGTGGGGGTCTGTGTGCAGCAGCTCTGGCAGAGACTGTGGGTGTTGTGGGTAAGGGACCTTGAGGGCCTTTGTGCCCCAGTGTTTTGGGATAAATAATAAAAGTTTGGAATATTACTTGAATTTTGTGGATTTTTCTGGCCCCCACTCAAGAGTTCTGTCCAAAGAGTCCTGGGCAAACTACAGGACTGCATCTCTACCAGCCTCACCTTGCCTTCCCCACTCCAGTGAGGACTGCTATGAAGGTTTGCCATGGTCACTGGTGAACCTACGCAGAGTGAGCGGGCTCATAGCTATGTTCAGCCCTGTGCCCGGATGGTGTCTGCCCACCTCCACCCCCACCCCCAGAAACTAATGCAGCCCCAGCACTGGGCCTGTATAGACCACAGGTTGTAGGAGGAGAATAAGTTGTGAGCCAGCACATGGTTGGTACCCAGGTGTGTGTCTCCAGGACTTGTGACCTCTGTAAGACACAGCTGATGCTAGGTCATCCCTGAAGCTGCGCCAGGGAGAAGGGTGCAGGGAGGATGCATGAGTGAATATTCCTTGTGGAGGCCAGAGACTTGGACCAGCTTAGCTAGTCTGTTCTGCTGAGCAGCAGGTCTGCCGCAGCCTCTAGTCCCCATTCTCCAAGTTCCTCTAGAAAGGACCTGGGTGGTCATTTAATTTGAGGAGCAATGGAAGGATCAGAGATGCCATATCCATTGGGTCAGACAACCTTCCAGGGGTTTGAAGTGTCCGCTTAGCCACCCCTGTTGTCCAGTTTAGCTACTTGAGGTGGTCTACAGGCTCTATAGAAAGTAAAATAGCATCAGACAAATAGTGCTGTGGGGGGCTGAAAGATGGGGGCTGATTACAGTAGAAGCTGGTCGGCTGATGAGTGGGTCAGAGGACAGATAGAAACCTCTAGTGTTTAAGAGGTCGGCATCTTAGGAACTCAAGGTAAGAGGGGCTAGACCTAAGTAGCTTCATCCAGGCAGATGGTGTCCGGTGTGCACCTTGGCCAGTTCAAGCTGTCCACTCCAAGCCAGTGAAAGCTTTAGTAGGACATGAAAAAACATTTCCTGTTGGAGAGGATACCTCCGGGGCTCCCGGATAGATGCCAAGGACCTGAGTTTCATTTTCATAGGAAGGGATGTCCAAGAAGTCCATGGCAAGGTCTTGAAGACCATTTCTTGGGGCTGCTGGGAGTAGGGGAAGGTTGATGTGACCCAAAAGCTCAATTTGGCCAGGTCTGTGGCTCTAGGGCAAGTGGTTTCTCCATTTCAGGTGTCTGAGGGTGGCGAGCCAGCCTCTAGGTACTCCCTGTCTCTAGCAGAGGCTGGCTGACTCCTGCGACCACGGTTCTGAGAGCCTGGGAGCAAGAAAGGGAGAAAGGACCCTCAGCTGGAGAGCCCCAGCTGGGGCAGGGCAGGAGCAAGGCCAGGACATGGGCAGTGGTAAGGCTAGCAAGGCCAGAGCCAGGCAGAGCCTTGGACACTAAGGAAGAGTGGCCTGCCAAGGGAAACAGGAACCTCTGGCACAGGTGGAGAAGGCAGGACCGGATGTGCAGCCCCCAGCTTTGCTCTTGCCCTAATCTGGTGACTGCAGGGAGGAGCCCATACCCATCTTACTCCCATGGCCTGGACCACTCACTTGAGTAGGTGCCTCCTGGAGCCAGTGCATCAGTCATGGAGGACAAGAGGAGCATACAGTAGTTGGCCTGGAGAGAGCCAAGGGAGGTGCTGGGACTTCAGCAAGGCGGGTGGGCGGGGGTGAGGTGGGGGGCTTGGTTTCCTCCCAGTGACTGCCCTCCTGCCAGGGCTACTGCTGCCCTGGGACTCCACACTCTGGACCAGGTGCTCCCATACATAGTGCATGATAAGGGATGGTGACCGGATGTGGTGCTGAACCTAGGTTTTGTTGGACCAGCTCTAGAAGAACAAGGGGTCTCTAAAGTGAATTGGGGCAGGGACAGGCCTAGGCCAACAAATGCCTGTGCCCTGAGGCCTCACCTGCCCTGTCCATGATGTCCAGGCCCTAATGCTACCCATCAGGATGCTGGTACAGGGCTGTGGTAGTTCCCACAGAACCAGAAGGATGTCCCCACCCCAGGAAGAAAAATGGACAGTGGGTTGCTAGCTTGCCTGTGATTCCAGACACTTGATCCTCTTTTCTTGCTCTCTCAGGCCCCCGATGTATTTGGCAATCAAGTCCATTCTGTGGAAAGCAGGGCCAGCCACAGTTGTGACACTTCCATGTCACTCCACAAGGGGGAGCCTGTGTGTCCCAACTGCTTTCTCAGGGCCTCAGTTGGCTGTTGCCTCTTGCTCTACTGCCTTTCCAATCTTTATCTGGGGCCTGTCTATGGATATGGAGCACATCTGTACCCTCCAAGAGATTTAGATCCTGTCCCTGCTTGGAATAGGCCACCAAGCACTATGATAACCAGCAGGTCATCCCCATAAGTGTTTAGGAACAGCCCCTCCACCATCTAGCACCGACTGGGAGAGAGAAGGAAGAGAGTCCCATTGCAGAAAGATGCCTAGTTATGGGCTTATGCTCTCAACCCACACACATACACCCTCCTCCTAGAGCAAGAGGCTATGTTTCCCCATCTCAGAGGTCCTATCACTAGCACTAGATGGTCTCACCCAGCCTTAAGGCAGTTCAGAAAGCCCCACCCATTACTGAAAAGGCTGAATGTTCCTCCACCTCCACATCTTCACAATGGGGAGCCCCTCTAAGACTTACCGCCTCTCATAACACCAAGGTCAGCCCAGTCCTCCTGCATCTGAGTATATCTGCCCCCCGGCAGGGTCCTATCTACACCTCTCAGCAACTCCTGAACAGAAACGGTGGCAGCCTGAGCCTTATATGTCTGCTGTCCCTCAGGCTGCCCTACCTGTGTGCCGTTTTCCTCAGCACCTCCCCCTCGCTGTCCCTCCTCCGTTTCTCCATGGTACTCAGGAAGTTCTCCTTTTGAACTGTTTCCCAGGTAATGATCTTCTGGTCCAAGGGGTCAGGCAAGTCTCTCTCTGGCAATGTGGGAGACAGCAACAAGCTTTGGAGAGCTGTGTGGGCCCCTACGGAGAGCCCAGGCCCAGGCTGATGCGAGGGAGACCAAGGGCAGACACCACCAGGCAGGGCGCAAGGTAGAGGACAAAAATAAACCCCCTGCAGAGGTTTCAGGCTGCAAGGAGACAGGCTGGCCTTGTGGCTGTCTAGTCTGTACCTGAACTTTGGTTAACCAGACAGCAACCCCAGCCCCTTCTATGATCGCCTCCGTCAGTTGGGACCCTCAGGAGCAGCGGATTCCAAGCTGGGGCCTCACCCAGGTGCTGCCGCTTGTGCTGGGCTTCCTTCCTGAAGACCTGCTTGAGCACCAGGCTCAGGTGGCTGAGCAGGATGAAGGGCGGGGCCAGAGCTGGTCGTCCGTGGTATTCAACAATGAGGTGGTAGCGTTGAAACTTCCAGAACATGTCTGCATTGCCTTGCACCACCTGGAATGTGTAGCTACGGGACACATAGCCAAGCCCTTGCCTTATAAGCTACTCTTCCTGCCATAAAAGCACCCTCATCTACCTCCCGGCCCACATGTAGCCCCCCTGTATCCCATTTTCCACCCTTCATCTCACCCCTTCACCTCCCACCTCTCAGATGTCATCCCCCATTACAGCCAGTGCGTAGCCAGGCTGTGCTGGGAGCCCTTTCAGAAAGACAGAGGCCAACAGTTAGCTTTAACTGTCAACTCGACACAGCTTAGAGTCGCCTGAGAAGGGAACCACAATAGAGGAACTGTCAAGATCATACTGATCTGTGGGACTGTCTGAGGGGGATTAGGTTAATGTAGGAGGGCCCAGCCCACTGGGGGCTGCACTATGCCCTGTGCGAGAGGTCTTGAGCTGTGTAAGAGCTCTAGCTAAACATGAGCCTGCAGAACTAGCAACCAGCACTCCTCTGTGGTTCCTGCCTTGAGCTCCTGCCCTGAATTCCCTCTGTGACAGACTGTGATCTGGGAGTAAAAGATGAAATGAGTCCTTTCTTCTCCTAAGTTGCTTTCAGTCAGTTTTATCAAAGCAACAGAGAGGAGGCTGGGATGGGGGTCCAGCACCCCTCAGACACATTCTCAGGTACACTGCAGCAGAGCTTATTCACTGGGGTACTTACACAGCTCTGCGTCCCCAGCCCTTTAGACTCACCCTCCTTCCTTAGAGGACAGACACCAGGAGTGGACTCATAGTGTGGCCATACCTGGCGTGTTGGCTCTCTACTGCAGGTCCAGCCCAGTGGACACAGCAGTAAAATAGCAGGACATGGGTCCTGTCTCTCTCAGCAGCCTGAAAGCAGCCCTACTAAGAGGCAGCATGGATTAGCGAGGGCAGGTAGCCAGAAGTAGAGGCAGGGGGGGTACCTGAACATGGCGATCAGAAGGTTCATAAGCAGCACATTAGTGACGAGCAGGAAGGTAACCAGCAGGAGAATGACCAGCCAGTTGGCATAGAGATTAGGGCAGGAAGCCGAGCTTTCCAGCAGCAGAGGGTGAAGAGAACAGTTCACACGGGCCCCTGCAAGGCAAACAGGCACCTTCAGACTGGGAGTGTGGTTCCAAGCTGAGGCCGACGGGGTGTGGGTGCTGGGTAGGTGGCCAGGGGCCTGGTTCACATGAGGCTAGCTAGCTGAAGCACCAAAAGTCCCATTGTTGGAAGCCAGCCCTAATTTCCCCAAACCAGCAGGTGGAGTGTTCATCAGCTGCCTCCTCTACTGGGATTCCATGGAGGCAAGCCCAGTCTATGTGAGGAAGTGAGGACAAGAGTCATAGAACCCTTCCCTGTCTAACATTGCATGAAGCAACTGCTCCATCTACCCCAGAAAGGCCTCCTGCACATGCCTTTCCCACCCAGGGCTCCCAGATGGACTAGAACCCCCAGCTTTCTAGGTCTCTCTGCCCATAATGGGAGCACCCAAAGCCCTGGGCATCCCCCCAAGGACTCTGAGTCACGACACCAGCCCCTTATAAATGCCATCCCCTTTATTTATGCTCTTCCCCTGCAGGGCTCCACCCTGCTCAAGCCAGCAGGGCATCATAGGCTGAGACTGCCATCCCTCCTCCTGGCTCCATCCTGTCTTCTCCATGCCGTGTGCGGATGCATAACTGTCTGTGCAAGTAGGTGTGGGCACACACGCGTGTGTGCATGCAGGGGTACCACCTGCACACTTCAGTGAGTTATGACTGCTTCTGTTGTTCCAGATGTCAGTAGTGCAGGTGATTCTCTAGGGGAGGCTGCCTTGAGGTGCAGTTTGGGGATATTTAACTTTTCAGGGTCTGGCATATGTACTGGCATTCCTCTGACCTTGTCTCCCTCTCTGGGACAAATCCCTGCCTTGGTTACCCAGTGAGTTATTACGACAGGCAACCCATGTGAGTTGTGGAGTGTTCTACCGTATGGAGGGGTGCATTCAGTCATCTGAGAGTACCAGATCCCCCTCCAAGGCTGCCTTAACTGTCACTCCATCCCCCCAGCCTATGAATCTGCTCCAGGTTCTGTTTCCCAGGCTCTCTCCCCTTCCCTAGGTGCCCCAGAAGGGTAGCCAAGCCCCTCAGAAGCAAGGAGGCTTCTAAAAGGCGCAAATCCTGCCTGAGGCCTAAGAAGGGCCTGCCTGGCCTGGTTGAACACGTTTGGCCCTGAAGCCCAGAGCCTGGTGGAAAAGGAGGAAGTGTGTGACGCGGAAGAGAGGTGAGGACTTCCCAGGTCTCCATACCCCACAGACTGGGCCAGAACTACCCAGACCTCAGTTTCCCTCTGAGCACAGGCATGTTAGAGGATACCAGCCCACTCCCAGCATAGTAGACATGGTGTGTAGGGACCGGCAAGGCTGCTTCACGGCTCACTCCGCCTGCCACACCTATAGTGGTTCTGCTGACCCTGCAGTGGCCTCCGTGCCTACACTAAAGACCACCCTGCTACCCTTCTAAGCTGCCAGGTGGCCTGAGCTTGTTCCCCAATGCCTGTGGAGGAGAAACCAGAGTTATAGTTACTATGGAACTGAGACCCCAAAGCTGCCCTGGCTGTGGGGTACTCATCTTCCTCTTCCTGGCCCCAGGGACTGAGGCCATGAGGCCATGGCTCGGGGGAAGGGAGAAACAGGCAATGTTTCTCCTGCCTAAGCTAATGGCCTAGAAAAGTGATGGCTCAGTTGAGCAAACACCAAAGGCAGTGTGGTGGGGAGGAGAAAACAGCCCAGGGTATGGCTTGGGAACACCCCAATTAGAAGTTAATTTCCAGCCCTTCTGTCCCTGGAGGCCTGGGCTTGCCCCAGTCTCACTGTCATCTGTTGACAAATATGCATAAAGTGTTGTAATTGCTGACCTGGCCTCATTAATGGCCTCCCCCAGGATAGCCGGGGTCAGGTCTCTATTGACCATCCAAACTGCATGGCCTCATAGTTAGATAACACTAAGTCCCTTGGCACTAGCCAGAACACTGACACCTCCCCCAATGCCTGAATCTGCACCCTATCTCTAAGCCTGCACATGTCCAGTAGTGACATATGGAGCCTCTGTCCTGATCCCCCGCTCTCTAGGCCTCTTTCCCGCCTAATGAACTGAATCGCTATGTCTGCCCAATCTTAGCCACCTTAGGTCCTCCTAGGTCCCCATTCTCTGGCTCCAGGGTTTTTCTCCCTCCACCATCCACAAGACCCCTGCAGTAAGTACATAGCTGTATCCACTTGTCTTGAAGTACCTAGAATCTCCATCAGCCCTAACTAGGCGTAGGGCCTACTTGAGGGGACACTCATGACTACGGACAAGCATCATACTGCTGACATGCCGATAGGCAACATGCACAAGATGAGGCCCACTACATCACTCGACTTCCCCAAGAAGAAAGCCAGTCCTGCCTGTTCAGGATCTCCATGGCTCACTCTGAGCCAGGGAAAGGTTGGGGGCTCCATGGCTGGCTGTATCTTCCCCTACGCTGGATCTCAGCCTAGAAAGTATGCAAGGCCTGTGGCCTAGACTTAGGATGCCATTGTCTCAGCCATTTTTAGCCAGGGACCTGGTGACCCAGAAGTCCCAGTGGAGTAGCACGTATCCTAGAACCCACCTGCCCATCAGCCCACCCATCCTGGCTTAGCACAAACCATCGATTTCATCCAGAGGGATTTGCCCAAAGATCTGCAGGTAAGGCCTGTAGAGCACCCGTCGGAAAATCCACTCCAGACGGCCATCGTGGGGGTGCAGCAGGGCCTGAGTGGTCACACCATAGGCCACAAGCCACACGCTCAGGAAGAAGAGGAAAAAGAAGACATCCTTCATCTGCAGGGGGAAGGTCACAGGGCATGGGTGGCCTGCATGGGAACTTGCCCTCAGGGGTCACAGAGGGGTTCACTCTCCTCCATGGTGGAGTTCATCCCCTCCCAGGCCTGTGGTGTTAGGGTTCTCACCATTACCTTCATTGGGGATTCAATACTTACCCCCATTCAGGATCGGAGGTTCCAGGATTCTCACTGCTCCCCGGGGTTGGGAGACCAGAGGTTCACTACCACCCAAGGTCAAGGTTCGAGAGGGCTCACCCCTAACCCATGTTAGGGTTCCGGGGAGTTCATCTCACCCAGGGCTAGGGTCCCATGGGCTGCTATCTACCCAAAGCTGGAGTTATAAGGGTCACCCCTCTAAGTGGATGCAGTTGGTACCTCATCCCCACCCAGAGTCAAAGCTTAGCGCCCTTCCCATCTATGAGTTAGTGTTCCTCTGGGCTCTTCAACTATCCAGGGCTCAGATCCCAAGGGACTCACCCCCCCCAACAGGTTTAGGGTCGCCATCCACTGCATAATCCAGGTTCCCCATCCATCCAGGGTAGATTCCCAGTACCTCATACCCCCTCAAGGCTCAAGGTCCCAAGGACCCACCATCCGCTCTACAATGATGATCTTAGGACCCAGCTGCTTGTGAATAGCAAAGATGTGGATGAGCCGAAGTGTGAACACCATGAAGTCAATGGCTAGAACAGTCCGGCCAGCCTCAAACACCGAGGGCACCATTCTGGAGAGGGACCAAGGCTGGATAAGATGCTGGTTCCCATGGAGGGCAAGAGGTTTCCCCCAAGACACAAAGAATGCTAGTCAGCTGACCAAAAACCAGGTTCCAGGGCCACACCGGGGCTTCAGAGGGCTAGGTAGGACCCCTGGAGCCTGCCCTCCAGCCCACCTGAGGCTACAGACCTACAGGTGACACCAACAATGAACAGGAAGATGGCCACCATGTCACACTTGTTCCAGTTGTCTTCTACGTACAGAGTGAACTTCTTCACCAGGTGTGTGTCCTCGTCTGTGAAGAAGCCCTGGTGGAGAGAGAAGACCTGATTGCAGCATCAGGTCTCTTGCTGAGACCAGGGTGAAATCTGCACGAAACAGAGCACAGTTTCCAAGCTAATCAGAATCAATTGATGACTAGCACCCACTGTATGGCTAGGACCGGATGTCTCAATGGAAGAGATTTCAGGGCTGTCTGGGGACAAAAAAAAAAAAAAAAAAAAAAATGAGGTCAATCTAAACTTAGGATCAGGACTGTCTGTGACTAAAACTCAGGGTCAGTTTACTTTGAGTGTCTGGATTTAGTCAGTGACTCAGGTCAGGGTTCAGGGTCAGTTTACATTGAGTGTCTGGACTTAGCCAGTGACTCAGGTCAGGGTTCAGACTGACTAGGGAATCATGATCATAATCAATCTGGAGCAGAGATCAGGGCTTAGGATGGAGCTGAAATCAGCTCAGGTTGGCTCTAGGACTGGAGCTCAGTTTGTGACCAGAATCAGGGGTCAAACTGTGATGACTAAGACTTAGTCTGTAGCTAGGATTAGGGCTTAGTCTGATTAAGATTGGGTCTTGGTCTGAATCTGGGATTGGGGCTCACTCTGTGACTAGGACCAGGACTCAGTAGAGTGGGTTGACAGAAAGGCCGCACGGTGGTCTTGTTCTATAGATTAAAAAGTCCTACCTTGCCGAGCGGTGGTGGCACACGCTTGTAATCCCAGCACTTGGGAGGCAGAGGCAGGCGGATTTCTGAGTTGGAGGCCAGACTGGTCTACAGAGTGAGTTCCAGCCAGGACTACACAGAGAAACCCTGTCTCGAATAACAAAAAGAAAGAAAGAAAGAAAGAAAGAAAGAGAGAGAGAGAGAGGGAGGGAGGGAGGGAGGGAGGGAGGGAGGGAGGGAGGGAGGGAGGGAGGAAGGAAGGAAGGAAGGAAGGAAGGAAGGAAGGAAGAAAGAGAAAGAAAAAAAGAAGAAAAAAAAAGTCCTATTTCCCCCAGAGCAGGTCCTGCCTGAAGCACATATAACACAGCCTGAGTTTGCAAAGTCCGGGAGCAAGCCATGCTGGCCACTGACCTGTCGGATTTCCTCCAGCACCAGTGTGAACACCCAGAAATAGAGGGTAACCTCAGACCCCGATGGCCCCTGGGGTGGTGGCCTGAAATCCACCAGCAGGACATAGGTGAACAGGAAGAGGAATGCGAAGTACATGACCACATTCCCCAGGAACACAGTCACAGGAGCGCCCCAGAACTTCCTCCACCGCGTGAGGAGGAAGGCAGCTTGTGGGCCTAGATCGCCTGGAGCCCTTTGCGCCTCTGTTAGCGTCTCCAATCTGTGTGAGTGCAGAGGTCGCCATAGTGAGGAGGTACCAAACCGCAGTACCTGGGAGTACCCAGTACCCGTGGGAGCCTGATTCTGTCTACCATGTGTCCAGCAGCTGGCCACTGCCTAGTGGTAGCCCTTACTCTCTCTCCCTCCTTCCCAGCATTCTCCATTCTTCTTAACCCCCAACCTCCCCTACCTTCTTAGCCCTGCTCTGTCCCTTCTAGCTCACAGTCTCCTCCATTTTTTCTGCCCTCTATCTTTCCAGGCCCACTCTCTCTTTCTGTTTTCTAGATCCTTCCCTCCTTCCCCACTCCTTACATCCTTCTTGCCCCTCCCCCTTTGTCCCCTTCACCCCCCTGCCACCCCTTACTGGCCACCCTGGCTGCATAGGAAGCTCTTTTCCATATCCAAGCTGTCTGGCTCCTGCAGATCTTCCAGGTCCATCCTCTGCGGGACATCCTCACTGCAACACAGAGAAGAACATCCCAAGCATGTAGACAGAAGGAAGTACTGGACCAACAGAGGTGGGGGGCGCTCACATAGCCAATCAGACGGAAGGCTGGGAGATATGAGAACAACAAACCTGGCACCTGCTGCTGCCTACATCAGCCTACCTGAAGGAGATGAGGTTTGTGTAAATGAGGGCTGGGCAGGTGAAGGCACCCAGAAGCCGTAGGATGGGTGTGCCTGTGGCCATGTCTCCCCACCAGATCTTGGTCAGGAATGCCTAGAATAAAGTCACATGTTCTGGCTGCCTGTCACCACACTCAAACACTCATGTCGGGCTGTGTGCCTGAGATAGCCTACCCAGACCCCTCTCAAGACCCCTCCTGGAGCACCCGCTCTGGCAGAAGGGCAGACTTTATAGGAGGATGTGTTGGATTGATTTTGCAGCTGCCTGCTTTTCTTCTTTTTTCTCTGAGGAAGTCTCCTATAACCCAGGATAACTATCACTATCAACTACATACCCAAAGATGGCCCGGAACTCCTGAGCCGTCTGTATTTTTACCTCCCGTAGTGATAAGATTGCTGGCATGCACCACTACACCTGGCTTATTGAGTTCTGGGGATTGAACCCGGGTCTTCAAACACGCTGGACACACTATTAAATGAGCCACACCCCCAGCCCTGTTGTAACCTTTCAATAACAGAATTATGGATTGGAGTTACAGACAACCAAACTGGGAACAGGTGTTGCTGGGCCCAAGAACCAAGCTAGGAAAGTATCCTTGATGGAGGAAGCTGAAATCCAGTCACTCTCCCCGGTTCCTCCCCTATGTAGCTCGGACATGGGCTAAGAGCTTCGTGCTGGGACATTAACAGAGCTACCTCAGTGTCCTATGCGGGTAGCCTGGGCCCTGCCAACCCTCCTTGTCCTCTGGCCATCTTTAGGCTGATCAGCCACTTACTTGCACACCATCATGGGCAAAGAAGGCCTTGGCATCAGCTTCAGTGGCCAGGTGCAGGCACGTAGTCCTGCTCCAGCTATGGTTCCTGCGCACCAGCAGGGCAAAGGCACGGTCCTCACTGTTGCTGTAGCACTCTGAGAAAAGATCTGTGCCCCAAATCAGCTGCTAGGATGGAGTGCTGATGTCCAGTCCCTGGGACACCCCCCCCCATTACCCCCCTGTCCTCTGCAGTGAATCTGCCCCGAATCTACTTCCTGGGGCTTAGCCAGGCCTCCCATGCTACGAGGCCACTGAAAGTCCCACTGACCTCAGGGCCCTTCCCAACCTCTGACCTTCTCTGACCCTTCCCCGTCTCCCTCAGGATTGCGAAGGCCTCTACCTCCTCCTGGTCAGGACTTCCTGTCCAATTTCCATCTCTAGGAGGAAATGCTCTGTGCTCTGCTCCACACAGGAGGCCATGGGGGTTACCCTGGGCCACGTGGCTATCAGAGATATCTGCAGGGGACCAGAGGCAGAGGCCCTCTGCCTGTGACTCACCCAGGGCCAGCTGCTCATACTTGGCCTCACGCATGGTTCGGGCCACCTCCGCCTCTTTCTCCAGGTGGGACATTTCCTTTATGATCTTGCAGGCAGCCAGAGCAGCAGCCACACCCTCCCGGCCCTGGAAGATGGAGAGACAGGCTTTTAGGAGGTGGCCCAACCATCCCAACATCCCCCAGTCTGCCTCTTGAGATGTCCAAGGGAGCCGTGGACTGGGGGGGGGGGGAACTGCTCACCATGGCCCAGAAGTATGTGGCCATCTCAAAACGATTCTGCAGCACAGCCCAGAGGAACAGGTCCCTCCAAGGGTCTTCACTCTTCCGACTGAGGTCTGGCAGCCACTTCTGGCCTGCCGGCCGCTTGGGTGGCCCTCTCTCCTGCAGAACAGGACATCAACATTCAGCCTATCCAGCATGCCCTGGCCCGACCTGACTCTACTCACCTCCATCCTTCGCCCGTCCTGGTAGAAGCCACGGCAGGCGTCGTGCAGGAAATCTTTGAGTACACGGGAGACCTCGTGGAGTGAGAAGGCAGGCAGGCCAATGGGCAGCTCCCGGGCCTGCTGGGCACCCAAGCCAGCCAGTGTCAGCCGACCCTCCTCATGCTTACGCTGCAGCAGCTCAAAGAGGAGGCTCTTGGGGGACACAGAGTGGTAGAGCTGCTGCAGCCGCCCGTAGGTCAAGAACTCGGCCATGTCAGCACCGCTGTCCACAAAGAGGCGTACGAAATCCGGCTTGTTGCTCACTAGGGCGTCCGTCATCACCTCTTCCAAGTCACAGGACTGCAGTCACCCAGTAGAGGAGATGAGGACAGCAAGAGGGAGGGATAGAAGCTGAACATCCTCCCCTGGACACCCCCAACATATTCCCTGAAGCTGGGGCAGGCCTGGGTCAGCAGAGCGTGCTGGCCTCAGGTGCCAGGGAGAGGAAAGGTCTAGTGAGTTAACATGGAGAGTGTTAGGACTCCCTCAGTTGTCTCTAGCATCACCTTGACCCCCTCCAGGGCTATCTCTGAGACAGAATGGGCCCAGATGATACCCCTGACATCCCACTACTTCAGACTTCAGTGTATTCCCTGCCTGGCGTTCCCAAGTCAGGCCAGAACAGCGAGGAGAGCACCTTCCATTCCACGTCCCCGTTGAAGATTTCGCTCTTGGCAATGTCCACACGATCCCAGGCCACTGCTAACTTGAGCTCATCTAGGTAGTCTTGGGCTTCTTGGCTGTGGCTCTTGCAGGCTGTGGGTAGGGGTGAGTCCCACAAAGCTGGAAGGGAGGGACTAGAACTCTGGGAGGACTTGATGGGGGTTGAACTGCCTCTAAACAGCAACAAGAGGCATAGGACTGAGCATTCAGGGGCAAGGCCCCAGAAGCCCCCTGGACACGGCCTGGTGAGGCAGAAGCATGCTCTCAGTAATGTAGCACTTTGGCCAGCACCTTCTTGCCCAAGAGCAGGACAGGGCTGTACATTCTCATGCAAGCACATTTCTTCCATGGGGATGCCTGACACTTTCACTAGAGGCCACACTTACCCACAAGCCCCAGAGTTAAGAGCAGCAGACTCTTGCCTCCATGAGAGGAGTGTGACTCACTGAAAACCACATGTGTGATCCTGGATGTGTCTTTCTGGGCCTCACTAGCTTGGGAAGGGGAATGACTAAATCCAGAGCAGCCCCTTTGTAGTCTGGGCTGACTGTGAGATTGCTATGTAGCCAATTTGCTATCTATCAGCGTGAGAGGCTGCTCCTCCTGTCTACCATGTAGAAGCTAACACATCTGTTTTAGGTGGTGCTGACATTGAACCCAGGACTTTGTATATGGTGTGCAATCGTTCCACCAAATGAGCCATATCCACAGCCCCAGATGCCCCAGGCCCTCTTAGAGTGGCCTCTTCCTCAGGTGTGTCCCCATCCCTTCCCCAGCACGGTCACTCCCAGCTTCCAGCCTGTGCACACCTGCTCCAGGTCTGCTCTGCAACATGGACAAGCCTGGGTGGTAATCCAACATATCAGTGGCTGAGTGGACAGACCCATGAAACATGTACACAGTAGACTTTAGAATTCAGCCATAGACAGGAAGGACTTCTGGGCCCTGGGGACGGATCTGTGGGCATTGTGCTTCAAGAAGGGGGCTGGGTACAAATAACATGGACTGTAATTCCGTTCATGTAAATTGGCCCCAAAGCTCACATTCTTAGACAGAGAGCAGGGACTAGGACCTGGGGATAAAGTGAAGTTATTGCCAAGACTGTTGGAGGTGTGTGTGTGTGGCGGGGGGGGGGGGAGGGGGGAGGCAATAGAAAATTTCAAGAACTGGAGATGGTTGCAATACCCTGAGGCTAGATCATATGCTACTGAACTGAACACTTCAGAAATGCTTCATGAATTTGTGAGTCATCTTTCCTACCTGGGGAAGGATGGCAGGGTTCCACTGTGAACACTGCTAAGTCTGCAGCCTCTGAGGGCAGGTCTGCTTGGCTTACCTTTCACAAGTGCCTTGAGGATGACAGTGTCCAGGTCCTCAGAACCCTCTTGCTCGAAGTCGTACACTGTGAGCAGGTGGGGGTGTGCAGCAATGTTCTGTAGCTAATACCAGGAAGAAGGCTTGAGGTCTGAATATGTCCTGGAAGGGTCCTCAGATGGACCACTTTGTACCTGCTAACCCACAAGCCTATCTCAGGACGGCCCACAGATTGACCAGGCTAGCTGTGTGGACCCAGATAATTCTGGGTATATAGAAAGAGAGGGCATAGGCGAGGCTTGTAGGACTTTCAGGAAGAGCATCCCCACCCAGGGGAGGCTGGGAAAACAGAGGCAGAAGATGGCCATAGCAGCCCCAGCAGCACGCACCAGCTCTGTCCAGTGTACAATGGCTTCCCAAGAGAAACACTCGCTGGGGAATTTCTCTCTGAACTGCTTCTCAGCCACTTGGGGCACCAGGAGATGAGGCTGGCTCACCAGGGCAGCAAGAACATCAGCAATGCCCCCAGAACCTGCCAGGATCAGCCATGGGGCAGCCTGCTCCACTGCCCTAGAAATCCTCTGGGGAAGCAGAGAAGGTGACACCAGATAAATGCTTAGGAGGTGTCTCAGCCCCACCCTGTAGGTGCCCTGAGGAACTACCATATCCTTCAGGGCTCCAGCCAGGGGAGTTGTTTTCTTCCTGCCCTTACCTCTAGGGTGCTGGGGTCGCCATTGACCAGCAAGCAAAGGACAGGTATCTGGATGCTGCTGGTGCCTGTGAGCAGAGCAGCTGTGAGGCCATTTGATGCTCAGAACGTGAGAACTCAGGATCATCCTCAGCCTCAGACATCCCCAGGTTCCATGTTTCGTACACCCTGGTCTGGCCTGGCCTGGCAAAAGCGTCCTTCCTTCCTTCCCCCACCCCCACCCCACCCCCCTTTTTTTTTTAAATAAAACCTCAGGGTCTGATAAAGCCCAGTCTAGTCTTGATTTCTAAATGTGGTTTAGGATGATCCCTTGCTTGTATCTCCAGAGTGCTAGTAGCTTATAAATATTGTTCTCTAATATTTTCCTAGTCTCTCATACCCTCCATTAGCCACAGATGTACCCATTCCCTCAGGCAATTCTGCTCCCTGGTGGCAGTGGAGGGGACTGCACCTCTGGGAAGACTATTGGCTAGCAGAGTCTGCAGCCAGAGCAGGGCCAGTTAAAACAGTGGCAACTGCCCTGGAGTCTGGCCGGGAGGTGGCTGCTGCCTAGCCAGGGCCACGCTGCCCAGCTGTGGCTCCCATCCCACACCGATGGCTCTTCTTCCCAGGCCTTGTATGCTCAGGCATGCAGGAACCCTCCCCCGCTTCCTGGAAGGCCCTTCCCCACTCTCTCCATGAAGGTCTTACTGGTGTGTGCCACATCTCCATGTCTGCCATCCCCAAGATGCTGCTCTGGGCAGCTAGAGTGGGCCTTACCCCCATATCCTGTCCTCTGCTGAGAGATGTGCTTCTCCAGGCTCAGCTGCAGCTCGGCCAGTCCGTCGTTCCCACTCCCAAGGGTGCCTGACTCCACGAGGATGAAGTGGGAGAGATTGCTGTCCAGGGGGCAGAGGGGTCCCTGCATGCTGCCCTCATCTGCTGGGTAGCGGATGGGAGTATCCTCCTGTGCCAAGGAGACACAGGGAGGCAGAGACCTCAGGAGCAGCTTGAGCTGGGCCTTGCTGTGCTGTGCACGCCATGCTGGGGCCCTGGGCAAGGCTTCAAGCAAGGCCTCAGAGTCCCCGCCCCTCAGGCAGAAGGAGGCTGGACTGCTGGGCTAGGGGCCTCCCTGAAGTGAGTAAACCATGGAAACAGCTGGGGCCGGGGTTGTGGGAGCTCCACCTCCTGGACTCTTCTGGGCTGGGGTCCAGACTTCACCTCAGCGGGGCCTCCTGGGCTTCTCATTGGTTCTGCCTTACACAGTCCTTACACAGGGTGGGGGATGTGTGTGAATACCAGAAAGCAGAAGCCACCTGGCCAGGGTTTTCTGGGACTGGAGGACAACTGGCCAGCCAGACTGGGCCCAGAGTGTTATCAGTCTGGCTTTCCATAGGAGTACAGCAGGTTGCCCTTATTCCTGAGAGATGCTGCCACCTGGTGGGAAATGCTGGGCCCATGGAACCCACGTCTTCCCAATGCAGACCATCCTCACCTCCTACCTCCCAATACTTTCAGGGCCTCTGGGGACGGCACGGTTCTTCGGCCTGCCTATAGCTTCCTCTGCCCACCCAAGCTCACTAAACTCTATCAGCCGTGGTCCTGTGAACCTGTCACTAACCTGGACACCATCTATAAGTTGACGGTGAAGGATTCGGTCCAGAGAGGCCATTCCGATGGCCACCACACGGACTTTGGTGGATGTACTAGCCAGAGAGTGATCGCGTACAGCCTGTCCAACATGGCGGGCCAGGCCCACATGGAGGGCACTGGTCAGGATCCAGGCACCTATGGGAGGGGGACAGAAGGGTCCTGGAGTCCTCACAGCTGACTGACCAGGGAATCAAGTAATGGGAAATACTTTTTTTTTCTTTCCTCCAGACAGGTTTCTACAATGCAGGCTATTCTGAAACTCAAGTGATTCTATGTGTTCATGTACTGGAAATCCAGTATGTACCACCGTGCCCAGCTCCAGGGGACACTTTGAGACTGACGGGAATACTAAAGCTCGGGGGGGGGGGATATGTGTGTGGCAGTGACCTTTTCCAAGATTTGTCCTAGATGCTGCCCTATAGCCTGTTCTGGGCAAGGATCTGAAGGACAAAGTTCCTATCTGCATCTGACTGCAAACTGTTCTTTTATTATAACTATTTCTGCAATGAGAGACTCAGAATTTCTGACCCCTATGCTGGGTATATGTTCATGTGTGCAGGACACCTGTATCAGGGGACAGATGTATGTGGAGGCCAGAGGTGCCATTCACCTTGTCTCTGTAAGATGGTCTCTGATGAACCTGGAGCTCACTGATTGGGTAAGTCTGGCAGGCCACTGTCACAAGCCACAGTGATTTGTCTGTTTGCTCTAGCACTGGGACTACAAGCACATGCCTCCACGCCCAACTTCCTGTGTGGGTGCTGGAGATTGAATTTTTGTCTTTAGCCATTGAGTTATCTCACTATGTTGGTTAGTTTTAGCTTCTTTTTAAAATTATGTCTGTGTATGTCAGTGTATGCATGAGTGAAGCTTCCTGAGGAGACCAGGGGTGTTGAGTCTCTCTGGAGCAGGAGTTAACAGGCAGCTTCAAGCTGCCTGCCATGGGTGCTGGGAGCAGAACCGCAGACCCTGCAAGAGCAGCACATGCTCACTTTAAAGCCTCTCTCTGACCCCTGCACTGCTTAGATCCAATCATCAACTTGATACAATCCAGAATCACCAGGGAAGAGAATCAGCCTAGATCAGATTGGCCAGTAGGTTTGTCTGTGGTTGTAAAGTGATGCAGGCAGACCTTGCCCACTGAGGGCAGGCCAGGGGGAGCCTTACCTGTGCTCTGAGCTGCTTTCACCAGCCCCTTGCGCAGGACATCCCGAAGCCAGGACTTCATAGCAAAAGGTCGTTCCTCACCCACCAGGGACACCACCAGGTTGGGGGCTGGCAGGTGCCACTCGGTGAGCAGGAGTTCAAAGAGCATGGAAGGGGGCACACTGCTTGGCACCTTCACAAACTGCAGGGTAAGGGGCTGGTGGGTTCCAGGTGGTGGACAGTGCTGGGCGGTGGGATTCTGAGCATGGAGGAGGAGGCTGGGCTTATGGAACAGGGCAGGCCACAGGAGGGCAGGTTTAGACCCTCCCTCCTTGGGGCAAGGCTTCTGTGTGGTATGGCCATTGTAATATATCCTCCCCCTGTGAGCAGAGAGCGAGGCAGGAGTCCAGAACCTCAAGGTTCTCGTCATCACCAGGGCAGAAAGCAACTCTCAACTTCTGCCTATCTCAGGGTCTCTGCATTCAGCTCATAAGGAATGGACACAGGGTGAGTCGGTCCCCGTACTGGGCTTTAAGGAAAAAGTAAGACTCGGGGTTCCAGGCATGGTAGATTTCACTCGGGCGTGTGTTGCCCCTACCTTGCCTCGCTTCTTCCCAGACCCTCCGAAGTTGATCTCTCCCCTGCACAGGACTGGCTCCCAGCCATCCCCAGTATCTGAGGGGCTGCCGGGGCAGGAACTCTGGGCTGTCTGCATGGTGGCTTTTCTGTGAAACATTTGATGGAACCCGTAGGATGGACTAGCCACCCTCTTCTACTCTTCATAAGGAAGACCAACCCCCTCCCCGGCATGTGAGGCGGCTGTCTATCTGCTGGCCCCACCGGGGCTCTACCTCCCTCTCAGTAGCTGTAACTAAAGTCAGGCTCATTCTCCACTGGGGATGGGGGCACAGCAAACCCAGACGCCTGCCTCTGTTTCCCACGCTTACCGAACTCCGGGTGTCTGGATTCCAACACCCTTGTCACTGTCCCGTTCTCCAGAGGCTTTTTCGGGGAGGGGGGGGAAATCTCCTGAAAACCTCCAAAGACAGTAGGGAATTCATTTTCCCAACCCCTGGGAGCCACACCCTAGACTGCTCCAGACAAAGTTTTTGCCCGGGTAGTTAGGTGAGAAGGCAGGTCATCTAGCTCAAATGCAAGAAGGCTGGGAGGACAGGGTGGAGAAGAGGAGGGACCTAGGTAAAACTGGAAGTCCAGGGAAGGGAAGCAGAGATGACGTTAGAAAGGGTAAGCAGGGACAGAAGGCAGAAGGAAAAGCCAGGAAGGGAAGTCCATGGGGGGTGCGGGTGAAGAGGGCAATGGGAGGACCAGGAGGAGGCAGGGAGAGAAAGACGCCGCCCGACTCTTCCCTCCAAGTTCCCACCTTGGTGATTAGAGGATGAAGAGGCTGCCTGAAGCATCCCTCACCCAGGCTGGGCTCTGGTCCTCTCCCACACACCCAGCCAGGCTAGGCCCCTCAGCCCTACCCTTCACTTTAGTGACTTGAGTGGACTAGCCTTGTGGTTAGTAGCTGGGTTCCCTACGGATCCCCTGTGTCTCTTTAATGAATGTCAAAAACCTCTACTGCACGTTGTGGCCCTGCCTCCATGCCTTGACTCCTGGAAGCCCGTGTCCATCCAGGGAGGAAGAACATTCTGGAAGGACCTCCCTTGGCTCCACTGTAGGTAGAGAGCCTGTCTCACATAAGACAGCACTTCGCACACCGCTTCCCAGGTCTGCGTGGCTGTCTCATGTGCCGAGCTTTGGGGTACCCGCATGATAGCACTTCAGAACCTGCACTTTCTACAGAGGAATGCCTGTGCATATAGGGGGCTGAGAAGGACGGGGATAGGATGGTATAGGTTATGAGGGGGCTTATTCTCTGCCTCTTGTAGCTAAGCTGGACAGGCGCTGAGCCAAGGTTCTCCCTGCATACCGCTGGAGCCTGCATGGTCATGGTGTGACTCCAAAAGAAAGTGTATCTCAAAAGATACATCTGACCCCTAATTCCTGGGTACTGTGCACACGACATTCTATAGACGTTCAGTCTTTGCAGAAGTGGACTGACGTTTACCTCTGATGAAGGTTCTGCACATGACTGGCTTGTTGGAATGTGCTGCTTGTGGAAGTTGAAATGTTACAGATCCATAGCTAATTTATCTCGGGCTGTCTTCAGCACCCATTTATCACCCACTTCTACTGTCAGACCTAACATCCATCTTCCAGGCAAAGACCTTCAGCCTGTATTCTCAGTAAACCCCAAGCTCCCACCAACTCAAATGCCAAAAATGTAGTCAGACAGTATCTGAGGCCTATAGCAGAGATTCCCTGCTTAACTGAAACCTACCTGCCTGGTTATCCCACCAATGTATTTACTAAATGCCTTGACTTACTGTTGTCATTTGATCTGTGACTACAAAGGTTATTGTAACCACGGCCGCCGTGGAACATGTCCCTTGGGGTCTCATTAGCCATAGTCATGAAGTCGTGTGTTTGGTGTAAGAGCACCGTTTCATGTTGCCGTAGGTGTAACTGGGATATGCTAAGCCATTGTGCTCTCCACCTGAGGCAGGTGTGGGGACAGAAAGGGAGACTCGGAGGCAGGACCCTCAGAGGCAGGACCCTCGGAGGCAGGAGAGGTAGGAAGGCTCCTCTTTGTGGCTTGTCTGGCTTGGGAAGATGCGGGGTTTCTTGGCATCTGCTCTAGGTGCTATGGCAGGGTTTTGGTTTGGTTTGATTTGGGTTGGTTTTAGTTTTTTGGTGGCTTCCTTTTTTTTTTTTTTTTTTTTTTTTTTTCCTTATCAGCTTAACATAAACTAAGGTCATTTGGGAAGAGGGAACTTCAATTGAGAAAATGCCTATATCAGATGTCCTATAGGGACGCCTGTGGGGGCATTTTATTGATTAATGATGGATATGGGAAGATGCAGCCCACTGGGGACAGTACCACCCCTGGGCAGGTGGTCCTCAGTTCTATAACAAAATCAACTGAGGAAACCATGCAGAGCAGCTAGTAAGCAGCATGTCTTCGCGGACTTTGCTTCAGTTCCTGCCTCCCCATTCCAGCCTGAGTTCCTGCCCTAGACTCCCTGATGGACTGCATAGAAATTAACCCTTTGATCTCCAAGTCGCTTTTGGCCATGGTGTTTATGGCAGCAGCAGAAAGCAGACCTAGGACATCTGGGCTTCACCTTGACCCCCAGACCAAAAGAGTCATGTCACCCTGATTTTCCAGTGTATGGCCCTACATGAAGGTAGCCACCATGGGTTACTGTGTGGCCACAGGCAAGTCCTCTCCCTTATATCTGGTTCTTGTAACTAGGCCCAGCTCCTTGGTTCCTTGGCCCTACTGCAGCTCATCCTGCCCCAGTTGTGGGAGATGTAAATTCACCCCACCCACACCAGGAGTTCACACCCAGGGCCTGTGGAGGGCAAGATTTGAATAAGGTCCTCCAGCCACAGGGGGGAAAAAAACAGCTGATGGTTTTCCTGTAGGAATCTAGATTGGGTCACAGGCATGTCCCTGTGTGCTGGAACAAGGACCACAAGCTGGAGGCCTGACCGAGCTGAGGTGCACTCCCGAAGTGTTAGGGACAAAATCCCCAAATCCAGGAATGGATAGGCTATGGGGCCTTTCCCAGGGATCTGAGGCTATCTTTTAATTCCCAGGGGTTCCAGGCATTCCTTTGTTTTTGGCCATATGGGTCCGGTCCCTACCTTTGTGGTCAGGGACTTGTGTCTACGCTTGTCTGCACTCTCTTCTTCCTCTGAGGACCTCATCACCAGGACAGGCCCCCACCTTCCCTTCATCTCATCTACAAAGACCCTGTTTCCACACAAAGCTATACTGTCTTAGGGTCCATGTGAAAATCATGCTGCTCACACTAAATCTCACTATTGGAAAGGGAGTCCCCAGTCACACCTGGACTTGTGCTCTACAATAAGAGAGGTAACAAGCTGTATGTGTACTCTGGCTTGGAGTATGGAAGCCATGCTGTTCGTCCTCAGTCTTTGGATTGGGGATGGGACCGCCTACTCTTCTTCCCGCTTAGTTCCCAGTGGGAAAGTCATGGACAGCCTCATTTTTGGCTGGGGGAGGAGTCCCCTGGGGCTCCTGAGTCTCTGGAGGCTCCTGAGTCTCCAAGGTTTAGGTCTTAGAGAGTGCCTTTCAAGATGGGGTTCAACAATGCACCCCCACTCATGGACAATGAATTAGACCCTGCAGACCAGGGTTGCCTTGCTTTAGTATAGACTGGGTGGACGGTCCAGACTCCTGGATGCCGTGGAAGGTGGATGCAACACCCGAGAACTGCCAGGCCTTGCTCGCCCCACCAGGCTGGGGTGGAGGGGCATTTGGGCAGGTGCCAAGTACCAGGCAAATGTTGCCACAAAGAGGGAAGGCATGCAAATAGGATTTGCATGTGCAGGTGTCTAGGTCTAAAATGCCCCCCTTTGTTAGTGCTTTTTTTTAGGGGGGAGGGGTTGAGCTACATGACCCTGATCATTATCCTATGCCAGAACTTTGAAAGACAAAAACCAGATACTTAGTCCCAAGGCAACAAAGACCTTGGAGGCTCTTACTAGCTGAGGTGGTCATAGAAACATCCCAAACTAAATGTATTTCTCAGACCCTAATATGGGAAGATCCCAGAGCACGACAGATCTGGCACCCAAACCCTGGGGTCCTGAACTTATTTGTCCTTAAACTCTCCATGCCAGCTGACAGCGATATGTGGGTAAAACCAAAATGATAATAAGGTCACTACATGGCACCCTACATCCCGACAGTGGGGAGATCTAACATTCTCTGTCAGGGAGACATGACAGAGCAGGACACAGTTACAACTGTGAGGAGCTAGGTTCCGACCCCTAAACCCCTCCCCCAGCCCCCGAGCTCAGGCTGACTTTCCAAGGTGCTGTGACAGATGTAATCTCCAAGTCTGAGGCTCACAGTTTGAATTGCCCTCCCCCCAGACCCTCCCAAACAATGGGTAGCCCCTTCCCTTGCCCATTGTAGACCTGTCCCCCTGATGCCACCCCTGATGGAGCTGAGGAAAGAAGAGCATGAGGTAGGAATGTGGCTAGAATGTAGTTCCTGCTTGTCCTTCCTACCTGCCCAGCAGAGGACCGGGCAATATTCTGGCCCCATTCCCTATGCAAGCTGACCCTGGTGTGAGCTTACCTGTCTGTTCCTTTCAGATTCCTGGCATGTAGCTGCTGGTGCTGAATGTTGGAGCCACTCACCTACTGTAGGCTGTGTTCCTCCCTCGCTCCCCCCACATACCACACCCTGCACCTGACAGCCAATGATGTCTTAGAAAGCTGGGCGTGAGTGAACATAGGGTACCACCCAGCCATCAAGGACCAAATTGGTGCCATTGGTCTGAGACCACATCCAGGCTGGCCAGGAAGCTGTACCCATGGTTAAGAGGGGTTAGATGAAGTATGGGTCCTCTGTCCTTCCCTCCATGGGCTCCATCTGGCGCAGACAATGAGTGCAGCCTGAGAGTCTGCACTCTCATGAGGTCAGAGGTCAGATGGGAATTCTGCTTCATTTCTCACCAGGCCTCAGTTTCTCTAGTTGAGGAAACAAGGACTGCCTTAAGACCACATGATCCATGAAAGGATGTCTGGCAAGTTGTCCAAAGGAGGATAGGCAAGCAGATGAACTGAGGTCTCCGGAGGTCTGCCCTGATCTGTGGTGCGTCACTCCTGTGGAATCCTACTGTGTAGGTGAGCTGAGTACTGTTCACTTGCCTGTCAGGCAGTCAGTGCCTTGGGGACTGCATGAGAACTGCCTCTAAATTGAGGCTCAGGGCTGATGCTTGTGGGATAGACCATGCTTTTTATGGCTGTGACACTAGCTGATTTCCTGTCGATCCACCCAGCTCCTTCAACACTGAGTCCCAGTTTCTCTTCCTGTACACCGAGATCTTCAAGCCCAGCTTCCAGGTGGTTGTGGGTAACTGGGGAGGAAGAACCCTCCTGACAGCTCTTGACAGTGTTTCTGTGAGCCCTTCCCCCAGAAACCACAGGATCTGGCCCTCATTATTTTGCCATGAATCTCAGAGGTAGGGGACTAAGTGTTGGGCAGCAGTCAAGGACACAACATTAGCCGCCAGAGGGCGCCAGGATCACAGGCAAAGACAGGACCTGGGCGTGGGTGGGGAGGTAGCTACCTCAGGCTAAACAAGGGCAGGGGTCTCCTGGCTTTGCCCTGAACAAGAGGGCCACAGTTACATGACCATTTGAGCTAGCATGTTCCTTAGCATACTTGTCATGTTACCTTGACATAAGCCAGGTCCACTTGAGGTCTTTCTGGAATTACAGGCTGAGCTGGAGACAGAGGCTCAGAAGCAGCTCCAGTCACGTGGGCCCTGAAGAGCAGGGACCATAAGCTCTCAGGGCTTGAGAGCTATAGAGTCCAGTTCTGAAGGAGGGCACATACTGGGGGCCTAGGTGGAATGGCAGGATCTCAGCATAGAACAAGGCCAGAGTCCATCGGATTCTGGAAATCTAGCCTGAGTTCACACCCACCAAGCAATCCAGAGCCTAGCCTTGCTATGTCTGGGGACTAGATGGAGAACAGGAGTGCTTCCAGAACCCCTCCTTCATTTGCTGCTGCTCCTTTACTTCCATCTCTCGGATACTTGAAGAGCTGCACCAGATATTCCCTAACCGTTCCAGGCCAGTACCATATTATGGTTCTCCTTACCCACAACCTTCTGTGGCCTCCTGTGATCCTAATAATCAAACCCAAAAAGGCCCTGACACTTTTCTTCTGCTGCCTTGAGGCATCACTCCTTGGAGCATCTCCTACAGGCTTGTCACCACAGGCTCCCGTGTCCTTCAAGGGACCCCTTCACCCAGGACCACACCAGCACAGGGCACGTCCCCTGTAGCTCTCCTCCCAGGCACCCCAGCAGCATTGCTCAGTGTTGCTTTGTCATCTGGAAATGACCTTGGTTTCCTCCTTTGCCCATCAACAGCTGCTTCTCCCATAGTACTGCTGGACACTGGGCAGTCACAGCCAACCCCAAGTGCAGAATATGACAGTATACGGAACATGTGCTCAAAGGCAGTTATGTGCCTGGGCATGTACATATGCCTGAGTCATATGGAGGCCTAAGTGGGGTCTGGGGAGACAGCCATTTAGGGGGAAGTGGCTTCCAAACCACTCCAGGCCCTGGGCAGATAGACATTGGGCAAGGCTCAATTGTCCATATGCTCTCACGATGAGCACTGTGATGGGGGGGGGGGATGGAGAATCGAGGTGCCATGGGAGGGATGCCTCAATTACCCTCACAGGCTGCTTCCCTATATTGGTCACTATGGCTTGGCAGGTATCTGCCTTTGTCTCTCTTGTGGTTGCTCTGACTGGTGCCAGGAAGATACTTCCTCTTGGGCAAAGCTGTGTCCCAGAGGGCAAGTCTCCAGCAACGGCTGTTCCCACCCCAGTTTGTGTCCCCAAGGTAGCAGTTTTCCTTCCCACCACTGACTGCACAGCCCCACTAGCTGCCTTCCATGCCCACCTGCTCAAAAGCCAAGTCTAGCATCCATAAGGGCTAGTGTTCTTTGAGGACCAGTGTTCTTAAGTAGCCTGAGATATCTCTGAGGCTGACACCTAGGTCTGGACTGGAGCAGAAGAGGCCAAAGTCTGGCAGGCCTTCTAGTCTCCCCAGCCTGCAGAATTTTGTACTCAACCCCGCCCCCTGCATACTTTTGGGAGAGAAACTACCTCGCAGGCCAGACCCTAGCCCAGCATCCCTGCCCCACCCTGCCCCCAGACTCGGTTCTGTCTCTGACTGCCTTCTGTGGAGAGATGTACTCTGCGGGCCCAGAAGTTCTGCTACTCCATCTTTGGCACTCAGGGAACCGAGGACCTCCCCTTCCCACAGCAATTCTAAGGCCACCCGTGTTGCCCTCATGACCTTAGTACCTTCTTGGCCCAGGATTTTTGTACAGCGTGTTGGACTCTTATCTGTGGTCTCTACGTTGGAGACAATGGTCTGGGAAGCACAAGGACAGAGTGTTGCAGGCCTTAGGCCTGAGCTCTGAGCTCTGACGCTGCTCCTGGTGCTACCCCACAGTTGTAGACCAAGGCCAGAGGGGCAGAGCTCCTGCCAGGCTTCTAATAGAAACGAATGGATTTCTGACCCCATGGCCTGTACTCGGCTTCCATACACACATCTGTGCCCCAAATACACGCTGTATATAGAGGTACTTGTATGCTTCTACATTATGCAGAGCAGGTAAAGAACTGGTAGCCAGCCTCAGTGTGGCATCTACTAGCCCTGTACCTGTTCCAGGTCCTGTCAGGCAATGGGTTCCTGGGAGTTGAGGACATACCAAGGTGAGTATGCTTAGGCTAGCACCCAGGATATTTTGAAAACTGGCACTACCAAACCATTCATAAATGACCCCACCACCCAGGCATCTTGTTTTATAGTGTGTGTGTGTGTGTGTGTGTGCGCGCGCTCGCGCGCTTATTGTAGAAATATTAAGATTACAGGTACAACCTCCCAGCTTATTGTAGGAATATTAAGATTACAGGTACAACCTCCCAGCTTATTGTAGTAATATTAAGATTACAGGTACAACCTCCCAGCTTATTGTAGGAATATTAAGATTACAGGTACAACCTCCCAGCTTATTGTAGGAATATTAAGATTATAGGTACAACCTCCCAGCTTATTGTAGGAATATTAAGATTACAGGTACACAATATGTGTAGTTTTGTCTGGGTTCTGGAACTCTGAACTTGTCTTTATGCTTGTGCAGCAAATGTTTTAATCCACTGAGCCATTGTCCCTGTTCCTATGAAGGCATCTAACTGATACCCACCATCTTCTTTCTGCCCACGTTCCTACCCACCCAAGCCTCCAGATACATTAATCTATGTATATCATCTATCCATCTAAGAGTTAAGCAACCTTCTCCAGAGGAGCAGAACTCATAGCATATAGATATTAATGAGATTTATAGGGTTGTTTACATGACAGGTACTAAGTCGTCTAATAATGACCATTATTGGTACCTGTCATGTAAGACTGTTCAGGTAGAATGACCAGTTCTACATGCTGCAGAACTAAGGCCCAGTGTCTGCTGAGCTCATGAAATCAGTCAGTCACCTCAGCAGTCCCAGTCTGGTTCCAATCAGGCTTAGAAGATTCATGGAGAATTATTGCTGTTCAGTCCATTCTGGAAAACCAAAGTCGCTGGAATCCGAAGTCAACAGAGGACAGCAGCAGCAGTGATGGACACCTCACTCAGGAGGAAGAAGCAAGGGAAGGTGGCCATTGCTCTTTCCTTAGAAGAACTTTCTGTGTGGATCTTCCCCAATCTTAATCCTCTCTAGAAACACCCTCTCAGACATGCCCAGGAACAGTTCTCCTAAAGTGATTCTAAATCCTGTCAAGTTGACAATCAAGACTAATCAGGCCAATCACTCACTGATTCATCCATCCATCCATCCATCCATCCATCCATCCATCCATCCACCTACCTACTGATCCATCCACCTATCTACCCATTCATCTACCCATACATATATCTTGTTATACATCTGTCTTAGTTAGGGTTTCTATTGCTGTGAAAAGACACTATGACCATGACAACTCTTTTTAAAAAAAAAAAAGATTTATTTGTTATTATATGTAAGTACACTGAAGCTGTCTTCAGACACACCAGAAGAGGGCGTCAGATCTCATTATGGATGGTTGTGAGCTACCATGTGGTTGCTGGGATTTGAACTCAGAACCTTAGGAGGAGCAGTCAGTGCTCTTAACAGCTGAGCCATCTCTCCAGCCCGACCATGACAACTCTTATAAAGGAAAACATTTAATCGGGGCTGCTGTACACATTCAAAGGTTTAGTCCATTATTCTCATGGTAGAAAGCTTGGTGGCACACAGGCAGACATAGTGCTGGAGAAGGAGCCAAGAGTTCTACATTTGGGTCAGCAGGCAGCAGAAAGTGATAGAGACACCGGGCTTGGCTTGAGCTTCTGAAACATCAAAACCCACTCTCAGTGACACACTTACTCCAACAAGACCACAGCTCCTAATAGTGCTACTCTCTATGACCCTATAGGGGCCATTTTCATTCTATCTACCTATCAGCTCTGTTACTTATCACCATCCATCATCCATCTAACCATCCAGCTATCATTATATCCACCCACTCACACCTCTATCTCATTATCATCTATCTATCTATCTATCTATCTATCCATCCATCCATTCATCCTCCTATCCAGTAGCTATTCATCCATTTACCCATTTACATATCTATCTACTCAGATAACACTATCCACTCATCATCCCTCCATCCATCCAATCAGCTGGCTACCCATCCATTCACCCACTCATTCATCTATACAAATTCCTACCTACTGTCCACTTCCCATCACCATCCAAGCACCCACCCACCTGTAAAGCCATCTACTCATTTCTCTCCAGTTACTCACTCACTCACATTCAGGAGCCTCTCTGTGCCTGGATTCACAGAGGTGAATCAGCCCCCTGTCACACAATGCCCACACATGGGAATGTTAGCAGCTGCTTCACAGGTTCTGGGTCGCATAAGGGCTGGGGCCGGTCAGATCACATGAGTGTCATATGAGGTTCCCATGTGCTTCCTTTCGGCATCTGTGTGTCTCACAGATGAGATCTGTATCTCCTGAGTACAGAGAGATTGGGGCCTTTCTGTCTCTTGTTCCAGTTTTCCCCACAGTGTAACTAGAAGCAGTAGGTGCCTAGAAAAATGCTGCGGGTAACTGAGTCGCTCCTGCCCCCTCTTCTGTCCCTCAGTTGCCCTGCCCCTGTTCTGGGCTTCAGTCTTGTGTGGGGCCATGGTGGCTTGGCATGGTGAGCCCTCCAGGTGGACTGCCCAATTGGTATCACGGATGAGGACAAAAGTTCTGGCTGGGACTGCCCACCACAGCATTGGCTTTGGCTATAAATACCCAATATATTTCTATCCACCAAGTGGAGGCTTCATGGCTTAGCAAATGTCCAGGATGGAGAGCTGTTAGGCTAGAGGTGTCAGGGATGCTCTCGGCTAAGGGATCCTGAGTGGAGTGGGCTGTGTTCTTGAGCAGGCTCTTACCTCAAGCTCTGGCGGAGGTCTGAGACCTTTGAGGCTCGGGGTCTGCTCCCAGGACACACACTTAGTAGGAGAGGAGTGGATTCTGTGGCAGATGGGAGTAACTTCCTAAAAGGGGACCCTTCTGAATCTGCTAGAACGGAATCTCTCAGCATAAGGCAAATGCCAACAGCCTTCAATGGCTAGAAGTGCTTTTCATACATAGACGAGGCCTCTGAGGTATGTGTGGGTTTCTGGAGACCCGAGCAAGAGCCTAGGCAGCTTCACCACAGGTCTCAACTTCAGACTGAAGTAAGCACTATGGTAAGTCCTGCTACCTCGCTGCACTGGCTTGGTGCTGGTGAGGGAATGACAGGGTGACATTTGCAGAGAGAGCCTGGTCACCAGGTGAGCTTCACACAGCCTTGTTAAATTGGATGTAGCTGTGGCCCGATGGAGTGGTTCCTACTGCCTTCCTGGGCTGCTGGTTTCCCCTCTGAACACGCCCTTCCCATTGTGCTCTTGAGAGCCTGTCCTTGGAAGCTCACAAAAGGCTGTTTGCATGTGTCCAGCATACATTCACACTGCACACACTTGTACACAAGCCTCGATATTCTCAGCTGGTTCCCAGCTTGGCTTCTTGAAGAGGCAAGTGTGGGTGGGTGTGGCCTATGGGTAAGGAGTGGTGGAATGACATCATACCTAGCTCCTCCTATTCTGCATAAGGACTGGCTCAGAAGGAAACTTCCTTCACAAATGACTGTCCAGTCTTCGCCCACATTGCAGAGCACAGTGGGTTCTTGGTGCACCTAGTGAGATGACTTAAAATACAGTGTGTGTGGGAAGGAAGACAAGACGTCAGGGCCGAAGGACTCTGGACAAGCCCAATCTTGTCTTTGTCCTACTGGGACTCTGGGGTCTCTTCATGGGAGGGAATAGTAACACCACCCCAGTGTTTGCATAGAGAAGGCCCTAGGTTCCCCTTCCCAGGCCTGAGAGCAAGTGACTGAGATGACAGATCTTCATGTATCCAGATGAGAAGAGGACACCCCAGCATCTGCCTGTACGATGCAGGAGAGATGGAAGTGCAGTCTCACTACCATCTGCTCCATCCACAAGGATAGACTGATGGTCACTATTCAGGGGGACCTACAGAGAGATATCAGTGGTTCACAGTGGGAAGCTCCATTCCTCATACCCTCCCCCATCCTGCCTCCACCATCCATCTCTTTAGCATTGAGTGTCTATTTCATGAAGGGAGCTTTGACAGTAAATTCTCCTCCAGGTTATGTAGGCATAAATTTTTGCAACCTACTTTTAATAAGAGGTCAACCTCTCCTCTAGTGTACTACCCAGAAGATGTAGTGGAAGAGAAAAGTTATTAGGATATGGGGGAAGTGGACCTGTTGAGCAATAGTTCTCTGGGGGTGGGGGTGAGCTTGATCTTCTTTGGCAGCAGTTCAGTCCTGTAGCAAACACCAAATATGACTCAGCAGCTGCAGACCAGTCCTCTAGGAAGGAAGATACCACACACAAACCCGTTAGCTTCAGTCCAGTTCTTTTGGCCGGCAGACACCAGGTACGAACTAGCAGCTGTAGTTCAATCCTGAAGGAACTGCAAAGCTCACCAACCAGCCCAAGGAGAGGCCATTAAAGCAGCAAGCCTCTGGAAGAACCTCACAAGCAGTCCTTTGGTGAGTTTCTCTCAATGGCAGCATTATCACAAGTTGAGTTCAATAACACTATTATAAGGCAAACCAATTCATGCATGTCGTTAGAGGAGAGTAGTATGCGGAGCAAACCAAACCAGTGCTCAGTGCTCCTCTCCCACTGTCTGCAGGGCCAAATTCATACTCCTTCATCAAAGGTCCTTCCACGTGTTTGTTACATCAAAATATCCTTTCACCTGTGTGCCCCAGCAGAAAAATCTAACATAACTAACTTCCAAAGAGTCTAGAAGTTTCCACTTCAGGGTTAACTGAAGGGTTTCTGTGGAGACATCTTGAGCCCTCAGTTGAGTGTTCTAGTTTGACTTATGTTTCTGTGATCCAACAATGGCCAGAAGCAACTTAAGGGAGGAAAAAGGTTTATTTCACCTTCCAGATCCATCATTGAGGGAACTCAGGATAGAAACTCAAAGCAGATATTTGAAGCAGAAATCATGGAGGAACAGAACTTGCAGGCTCACTCAGGCTCATGATTAGTTAGCTTTCTTACATAGCCTGGGACCACCTTCTCAGGGAATGGCACCACTACACTGAGCTAGTTCCTTACAAATCAATTAACAATCAAGACAAACCCCTACAGACATGCTGATAGGCCAATCTGGCCTAGGCAATTCATCAATTAAGGCTTTGCATCTTAGATAGTGGTAGGTTGGGAAGCTGACTGTTAACATTGTCTAGGATCATGGGCACCTCCAGTCTGCTCATTATTTTTCCTCAACTCTACCTAATGGCTCCATGGCAGTGCATACAAGATTTTGGGAATGAATGAATGAATGAATGAGTGGGAAACTAATCTGAAGAAAGATGACATCTGGGAAACCTTTGGAAGTTGGACTGCCCCAACAGCCTCTTGTTGTCCTCATAGAAGACATCAGTCTTAGCTTTATCCTCATGATAGCCTCAAAGTCACCTCCCATTGTTGCCCTCTGACTTCACCAGATGAACAAGGAATAAGTGGGTGAGGGGGGTGCAGATGGATTAGCAGAGACCTTAGAAAGTCAGCATGTAGAAGAGTAGGCACCAAATTTCCAGAACATTCCAAGGTGTAGAGACAGGTAGAGACAGGTAAGAGGGTGCTCTTCCAGGATGCAGCCTGATGGGCTGTGGACACACACTCAATGACTGTGGAAGTGGGAGGTGCTTCCTTGATAAAGCAGGAGTTGCGCAGAGAGCAGGTAGCACCCCAGAGTCCCATACCCAGAGTTACAGACCTCCATGGTCTAAGCAATCTGCTCAGTCTCCCCCACAAGAGGATTTTCTTGTAACCACAAGAGGTAGCCCTGGGCTTGATCTCTCCCTCACACCTACCCATATGCAGGAACTTTTGTGTTTCCTGCTTTGGGGCTGCCAGATTTTATTTCCCCAGCTTCAGCTTTAGCCCCACCCTGAGCCCAGCCCATCATAGCTCCATGTTCAACAGTATACCTAGAGTCCCTCCTCTTTGGGTCCCACATTTCTGTCCAGCTCTTTGGAGAGGGCAAGGACCTCATAGCAGCCTCTTGCCCAGCCTCCTCTCTGCCTCAATGTCCTCTAGAACAGATTCCTTGTCTAGGGTAGGGAAGGCATCCCCAAGAGCCTTAAACGAACCAACCAACCAAACCAAACCAAACCAAACCAAACCAAACAACAAAAACCCCTTTATTTGTAAATGCTTGTACCATGGCATCTGTGTGGAGGTCAGAGGACAAGTTAGGGATGTCTGTTCTCTCCTTCCATGAGAATCCCAGGGAACAGAACCTAGACTTGGTGGCAAGCAACTTCATCCATTGAGCTATCTCAAAGGTCCTAAGAGAACATTCTTCTCCTTCTCTGTCTTCCCCAAGGACAGACCTGGACAGCTATAATTAAAAAAAAAAAAAAAACCATGGAAGCACACATGAAAGTAAATAGATCAGTATAATTTGAGCATTCACTACGGTTCCAGCAATTCCTAATTCAGAGGCAGTCTGGTTTAATCTGTACCTCTTCCTGTCGATCGTTTCAAAGCAGTTTTCCTGTGTCAGACTTCCATCCACACATTCATGTGTGTGTGCCTCTGGCAGACATGGCCTCCTCACACCCTGGAGTTGGTACAGAGAAGGCAAGGCAGGCCACATCTTACCCTCACCCCTCTCGTTTCCAGAACAAAGAGCCATGCAACCGTCCAAGGGCAATGAGGACTTTCCGAGTCTCATTATGAGCAAGCTGGGTTTTAGGATATTAGGCATGCTTTTATCGATATATTTGTTTGTTTTTGGAGATAGGAGCTCACTCTGTAGACCTTGAACTCATGGCACTCCTCCTGCCTCAGCTTCTTGGATTCAGGGATTACAGATTCGAGTCTCTCTGTGAGGCGTTTGTGCTGCTTTAATTCTGCTCTTGCTCAGACTCTTCCGAGAGTGTGTGTGTGTGTGTGTGTGTGTGTGTGTGTGTGTGAATGTGTGTGTATGTTTGTGGGGGGGAATTTACACAAGCATGGATATACATTTGTATGTGTGGTGAACAAGGGTATATGTCTGTATGCATGTGTATGAAAACCAGAAGACAAATTTTTGGTGGTGTTCCTCCGGGGCAGTCCATCTTGATTTTTGAGACAAGGTCTCTCCACTGTCCTGGAACTGATTGTGTAGAAGAGGCTGGCCTTGCACTCACAGAGATCCACCTGCCTCTGTTTCCCAAGTGCTGGAATTAAAGGCAGGGGCTACCATGCCTGGTATATGTCCCACATTTTTATGCAGGTTCTGGGACTAAACTCAGGTCCGTCTGCTTGTCCAGCAAACAATTCACCAACCAGGCCATCCTCAGCCTGATCTGTCCAAAGTTTTTCGTAGATATAGCTGTAAAGTAATCTTGAAAGAAAATAACAGAGGAGATTATGGTAATATTTTAAACTCATATTTAAAGATTTGTTTTTACTTCTTTGATTTTACATCTGTATCTTTTATATCTTGGTTCCTAAGAGACTCAAAAGGATTGCTTATTTGATATGTAAACATATATGTTTGATTTGTGCAGACAGCCAGTGCTGCAAATCTCCAGGTTCTGCAGCCCACACCAGATGGAAGATATTTGAAAAACAAATTACTTCTGGATTGGACTAGCTCAGCTCTTGTTCTTTCCCCAACAATATAATGTAGAACTACTCCACCTAACATTCCCATTGTACTTGGTATTTTGAGGACTCTAGGGATGGTTTTAGCCACACTGGAGGATGAACGTAGTTTCTAAGCAGACTCCTTATGTGGAAGTCTTGAGCACTGAGAATTTTAGCCTGGGGGGCATCTGGATTGGGAACCTGCCAATATTATTACTTGTGGTTCAGTTATTTTTGTCCTTTGGATATTAGTGACAATAATGACTGTCATGCACCTTTACTGTGTGGCTCTGTTAGAGTGTAAGCCAACCAACAGAACCATACTGTGCTTGTCTTTGTGTGTGTGTGTGTGTGTGTGTGCGCGCGCGCGCGCGCGCGCGTGCGTATGTGTGTGTGAGAGATGCATTCACATATGTGTGCAGATGCATGCACTTGTGAGCATGTGCAGGGAGCAGTGGAGGGTCTCTGGTGTCCTGTCACATCACTCTTTGCCTTGGCAGGGTCCCTTATTCAACCTTAGAGTTTGAGTTTTTCAGTTAGGCTGAAGTCAGAAGTCCCAGAGTCTTTGTCCCCTCCCCCTCCATCCCATGCACAGGCATGCAAAGGATCACACCTAGCATTTATGAGTGGTGGGTTCTGAACACAAGTCTTCATGCTTGAGAGGTAAGTTCTCTTAACCACTGAGCCATCATTCGAGCAGCTTGTCTTTTGCTAATATAAGCCATGTTGCAGTACACAGAATATGAATATGTGATTACTCACATTCTCTCTCTCTCTCTCTCTCTCTCTCTCTCTCTCTCTTTCTCCCTCTCTCCCCCTACTTACCTAGCCCAGGTTGGCTTTGAACTCACTATGCTGGTGAGGCTGACCTTGAACTCTCCAAAGACTCTTGCCTCTACCTGTCTCCCAAGTACACAGATTACAGGTGTGCTCCGCCATGCCCACCTTCATTTTCTGTTTTTCTTGTTTGTCTTTGGGTCGGTTATTAGTGGTGGGATTTCCAGGTCAAAAGGCACATACGCTCTTGCTAAGACTGCCAAGATGCCCTTCCCACGGTTGATTAGGAAAGCACCTGCCACCCTGGCCTCTCCCAAAGATTGTGCCGTCAAACATCTGGATTTTTGCCAATCAGATAGTGGGCCACTGGTATCAGAGTGTACTTTTAATTTGCATTTTCTTGTTATGAGTGAGGCTGAGCATTTTTTTTCCCCTGAGGCACCAAGGCCACATGCCTCCTTCCCTGTGTTCTGGTCCTGTTTTCAGCCTACAGCACTGGCTGCCACAGTCTTCTCAGGCTTTGGATGTTCCTTATGTACTGATGTTTATTATCAATGCTTTGCCTGTAGTGGTGAAAACTGTGGAGACTCTCCTAGCTTGTCTCCTATCTCTTACTTCCCCTGTGGTGGCTTTGGGCTTTATCTGCAGTTTCCGGATTTCACAGCACAGTTGGAAATGTTTTCCTTAGTGACAGGCAGGTGTTCTTCCCACCACATCCTCATCAGACCCAGTTCCTTGCATACACTGGGCACACGCTCTACCTCTGGCTATACCAAGGCCCCTCACCCTTGTTCTTTCTGCACAGCTTTAACTTTTATACCAAAGCCTTTGATCCACATCTTCTCGTTTCCTTCTATCGCTGAGATAAACACCAGGATCAAGAGCGGCTTGGGTGAGGAAAGGGTTTATTTCAGCTTACCGGTTACAGCCCATCTTCAAAGGGAGGCCAGAGAAGGACATCTCATCCAGGAACCTGTAGACAGGCCTGCTCAATATTCCGCACAGCACCAACTCCCATCAAAGAACTCATTCACGACCAAGGAAGTTCAGCAGAAACCCCAGAGGAACGCTGCTTGCTTGCTTGTTCTCAGGCTCACACTCAGCTAGCTTTCTTATATAGCTTGGGACCACCTGTCCAGGAAACAGAAGCCGCCCACAGTGGGCTGTGTCTTCCCACATCAATTAAGACAATCAAGACAATCGTCCTCAGACACACCCACAGTCTAATCTAATTTAGGCAGTCCTTCTCAGAGGACCCTAAGCTGTGTCAGGTTGACAATTGAAGCTAAGAGGACAGTATCTGAAAGTTATTCTTGTGCGTGGTGTGAGAGGTGGGTGTGGCGGATCACAGAAGAATGGGATTTTGGGATTGTCCTGGGAGGCAGGTGACTTTCCACCCTACACAAAGGCCAGTGTAGCATGAGCCAGCTGCACAAACCTTCTGACTCTAGTCTCACACCACCACAGGACAAGAAGCTCCTTCTGTGTGATTCTGGGGAAGTACAAACTTAAAGAGAGTAAATGTAAACGCTCAGGCAGCCCCGCGGGCTGTGTCTACCAGTTAAACCTCAATCTAGCACTTGCCTTTTAACCCACTCTCAGTGAGCACCACTCTTTGTCGGTCCCCATCTCCTCCATCCCACAGCCTTAGTAGGCAGCGATTAGCTACTGGGAAGGGATTTTCGCATTCTCCGTCGCCAGCAAAGGCTTCTGGACACCCGAGGGTGCTCAGTGTCCGCTGGGCCAACACTTCCTTGTGCTGTGCCGGAAAGTGTCCGTGCGTGGCCCGGGATGCCCTTTTCTGCCTCCCGCTTCCTCTCTAGGGCGGGTTCAGATAACGAGAAAAAAGGTGCTTGTGATCTACCAGACTCATGGTGGTGGTATCTGCTGGTCCCAAGTTGGAGGACCTTAGAGCCAAGCAGGCGGGCGGTCCTCGGGGTGCGGGGAAGCACGTGCGCCCAGCAGGTGCGCACCTACAGGAAAGCGGAGATCAGCCTGGCCTGGCTTGGCATAGCAGGTAACCGGCGGGCTGAGCCAGGCCGCAGGTAGGCGCCCTGTGGCGCCTGGGGGCGGGGCGTCCTGGGGGCGGGACATGCCATCCCGGGGGACCAGCCCCGCCCCCGCCCCCAGGCGGAGCGGACAGCGGCCCCCTGTGGCTGGGCTGGCAGCGGTGGCCACCCGCACTGCGCCCTGCGCTCTGCGCTCCCTTCACCTTAGCTCCGAGGAGCGACGGGGTCCGGGGTCCTGTCTGGCCATGGACACGGCCTCGTCCCCGCCCAGTGCCGAGAGGAAGCGCACGGGTTGGGGCCGCCTGCTAGGCACCCGGCGGGGCAGCGCGGGACTGGCCAAGAAGTGTCCCTTCTCACTGGAGCTGGCCGAAGGTGGCCCAGCGGGAAGCACGGTCTATGCGCCCATCGCGCCAACCGGAGCCCCGGGGCTCGCGCCCCCCATGTCGCCCCCTGTGTCGTCCGCCCCGGCCCCTGCAGACCTCGGCCCACGTCCGCGGGTGAGCCTTGACCCGCGCGTCTCCATCTACAGTGCGCGCCGCCCGCTGCTGGCGCGCACCCACATCCAGGGCCGCGTCTACAACTTCCTCGAGCGCCCCACGGGTTGGAAGTGTTTCGTGTACCACTTCACCGTGTGAGTAACGTCCCCGCACGCACGACTCCTAGGGCCGGTGCCACTGTAGACCCTAGGGGATGCAAGGAAGGGCTAATCACAGAAAGCAGAAACCAGACTGGGAATCAGTCCCTTAAGTTCACGGACTCTGCTGTGGCTTAGTGGGGCATGTGGAGGGGGACACTTGGAATACACCAACCTAGGAGCTCCCCCAGGCCATGCGCTTGGGATGGAGGGACAGCGCTTAGATGTTAGCCCCCACAGGAGGAGTAAGCAAGCTGGGAGCCAACCTTTTAGTGTGGATCAGCTGTGACAAGAGACTCAGGAGCCCCCAGGAGTGACTGGTGTCTGTGTGCAAGCCCATCCAGGCCTTGGCGGGTGTCTCTTGTCTTAGGCACTCAGAGAATCGGGATAGATTAGCAGGTGCATTGGTGTTGCCCAAGATGTCCACAGGGAGTGCCCACAGCTTCAATAACCCAAGCTGATGAAAGTGGGCTGGATGCCCTGAGCTCAGCCGACATTGTCTGGAGTCCATGAACAGCACCTGCTCTAGGAAACAGGGGAGGGAGCCGAGCTGCACCTGGCCCTCACTGCTACCAGGTGGCTCTTATTCTCACAGGCTGCCTGAGAGGGGCAGGGCACTCCATTTTTCAAGGGCAGGGTCACAGAAAGTCATCTCCAGGAATGGTCTGGCTGCCCTCCTTGCTGCCTCCCCTGGCCACGACGAGGCAGCACTTCCTGGCTGCCTAGTTTCTTGGTGCCCTGCCAGCCTCTGGCTCAGGGTTCTACTCAACCCACCCCGCAGCTAATTGCTTTGGAAGTTCCACTAGGTCACCTCCTTGTGGCTAGTCTTGCCACCTGGGCAAGGGAGGGCCTCCACTGGGTGTCCAGCGGTCTGTTTATGCCTCTGGGGTACAGCAAGAGCCAGGCTCATGAAAGTGAGTTCTGATTGCTGTTTGCCTTTTGAGGGGAGACAATGATCTCCCAGGGTATCCAGAGCAAGTCTCTGGACACCCTGTCCCCATTGGCATTCTTGGTATGTCCTTAAGGCCACCCCCACCCCACCTTACCTCCCAAAGTGCTAGGACCCCCTGAGGCTTCCTTGCTGGTCTTTCGAGGATGAAGGCACTGCTTGTGTTTGCAGCAGCAGTGGGCTTTTCTCAGGGCATAGGGAATCATGAGCAAAGACCCCAAAGGGCCTTAACCACTGTAGGAATGGCTAGTAAACTTGGCTTGCTGCTTCCTATCACTTGCCTGCTGCATCCTAAGATCCCTGAGGTGAAAGGGGTGGGGTGCTGGAGAAGCCCCCTACTCTGTTACCTTTTTGTCCAGGAGACCCATTCTCCAAGGTGAGCAGCCTTCAGACACTTGCATGGAACCCTCCTGGGGATGCAGGTCATTAGAATGAGCGTTGTTAAGTTCCTGACTCTGGTCGCCTGGCCCTGGTGGAGGAAGAGGGCTTGTCCCGCCCCAGAGGAAGTCTGTGCTTACACTGTGCTTTCTTCCTGAATTGGATTGTTCAGCCCTCGGGAAGTTTGCTCAGCAGAGGTTGCCTTTGCCCAGCCTCCCCAGGAGCTAGGAGCCACTGGGCCCTGGTGGCTTCTACATTGGTGGTCTAAGGGCTTCTTTGTCAAGGAGAGGGAGAGAGATGCTAGCTCCTGAGTGGTGGCTGGTGAATCTTGCCCAGCCGAATCCCTGGCTGCCCATGGAGTTTAGTTACAAAGAGGGAGGGGTAAGTAAGCTGGGAGGACCCAGCTGGGCACAGCATGTGGTTTGCTCAGACTCTAGGGGAAGGGGCCTCATCTCCATCACCTTCAGGAGGTGGGCAGGACCCTCTGGGTCAGGCAGCCGTTGGGAACCCATCATCTTTATAAAATGCGTGGTCATGCTGGTTGCCCCTGGTGATGCTCTAAGCAGCAACTGTGGCTGGCAACTGTGAGCTCTGCACTTGGTAAGATGACTCTAAAACATACAGGGATGGTTCTGTGGCCCAAAGGACAAGCCTGATTTTGAAAAGCAGGGCATGAATGTGGGGGGGGGTGTGTGTGGAAGGGGAATTGGGGTGGGAGCCAGGGTTCTGCAGTCTCTGGGGTTATGCCTTCCCACATGCGTATGGGGAAACAGATCCGGACATCCTGGCCCCTCCTTGGGGGACCCCTGCCTTGGCCCAAGTAAAGTAGCTCTTCCTGTGTCTGTGCTGACCTTCCCTGGCTGACAGGGTCAGGACATGGTCCCCAGGCACTGCCCTCTGCAGCTTGGGTTCCCACCCCCCTCACCCTAATCCTATCTTGTGGCTCTTTGTGTTCCCATAGAGCGCAGCTCCCGTTCTAGCCAAGGTCACAGGGGTCCAGCTGCCTTGCTGCTGGGCCTTGGCCAGGGTTGGGGGCAGATGTTCTGAAGTATCTACTCTGATCGTCAAGCGGCCTCTGGTTGTGACCAACAGAGGGGTTTAAGAGATGCTTCCCACCTCTCTCATTTTTGAACCTAAACTTGATCATCCTGTCTCCATCCTCACACAGTCCTGGCTTGCTCAGTTCCCTGAGAACTTTCTGGTGGCTTTTGCTAGTACCTCAGGGAGTTGATCATGAGTGGAGCTTGCAGCTGCTCCTGGTAGTCAGATGGGCTGGGCTTTCCAATTGCAGCGGCTACACTGTATTGGCTATGCCTCTTATGGAGTAGTCACTTGGCGCTTAGTTAGCAGACCTAGGAAGGCAGCTGTCAGAATGATGGGGACAGACCTGCGAGGTCGCTGCAGGGCTGTGTAGATGACCAAGTCTTTCCTTCTGGTTACTATAGACACCTCTACCTATTCTTCAACCCTGGATAAAACTTGAAGTTTCTCCACATGCCATCTCCTCTGGGGCCTGGTCCCTTGGTGTCATCTGCTAACTCTCTTGGCATCCTGACTTGCCAGATATACATAACCCCTCAACCTGTCCTCAGACCCAGCCTGGCATTTCTGGGGACACTGTTGCCTGTATGTGGAGCACTTCATCTTGGTTTGCCCTTCGTTGGGCGGTCATGAACATCGTTTGTGGCAGGGTTTTCAGCTGGGTAGGAGGAGGAGACAGTCCCACGGAACTCCGACCTGAGGAAGTGCCTCCCTCCTCTGGGTCATGAAGGCATGGGGAGCTTGCCAGGCCAAGGTAGCACTGGGAGCTGCTGAGGCAGGGAAGAGAAACCTATAGGGACCCATGGTGTATCAATGACAGGGCATTGGCAGGTCAGCTGCTGTGGCCTCTGTTTCTCAGGGAGTTTGCTGCTTTGAGTCCTCTGGTGGCAAATTAGTGGTGTCCAGAGCTCATGCTTCCTGGGTGTGGTGTCCCCTTTGCAAACTAACAAAGCACAATATAGGGTGGCACCCACAGCAGTCTGCCTAGCAGTGAGGAGAACTGCAGCTGCCTCTATCAAGTGGCTTCTGAGTAATAAGATGCACAGTTCTGGTCATGGCCAATGTAAGGGCCCCTGCTCCTCCCACTCTCTCTTCAGCACCCTTATCTAGGAAATGGACCCTGATTAGACCCATGGTCTCTACCAACTCTGACATTCCAGGCCAGCTATTGGCTCCTATGTCCCTTGCTGTGATTCATTTCCCTCTTCATGAGACTGACAGGCTGGGGCAGACTCCAAGGCATGTTCCGGAACCAGGAGTCCAAGGTGGTATAGGAATGTGTGGTCAGTCCCAATGAAAGGTCGTAGAGAAGCTTCTAGAAGCTCTTATGTGGGTTGCCCAGCACCTGCCTCTGGCAGGAAGAATGAAGGGGGACAAGTGCTGGCCACAGGGGCCACTTGGATGTTGAACCTAAGGAACAGTTGCAGACAGGAGGTATAGGCCCTTTTGACCCTGTGGGGAAGCATAGGAAGTAACAGGTAGGGCAGGAGGTAGGCTGTGGCCTTGTAGGACCTTAGGGCCAAGGAGTCAGTGGTGCTGCTTAGTAGGTTATCCCTGCTAAGCTCTGAGGCACTCTGGGATGCATCCTCTTTGCTCTTCCTCATGGGAATCCCTTTTCATAACCTCACTGAGCGTGCAGAGCCCCAGATTTCTGAGGACCTCAGAGAGGAGCCAGTGGTTGCTCTATCAGCAGGGTGACGGTGGCCATCACAGGACCTGACTTTTCATGAGGCTTCCGAGCATGTGAAAAGGACTGCCCCTGTGAATGCATTATCTTCTGCTGTGTGGTCCAGCCCCATTCCCTCGCCCTGCTCAGAGGCCTCTTAAAAGGTGGAGGGGACAGTAGCAGTGGCTCTGTCAAGGACCTGTCAAATATGGCTACTTGCTGTGTGCAGCTGGGAGCCCTGGAACTTGGAGACAGTAGATTATCTGTCTAAGGTCACATAGTTGGCTATGCCCAAGGATCCAGGAGCTCCTTCCCCATATAGCACATGCTGATCAAATCAAGTAAGGAATGGGTCACCGTTCTTCTGGGAGTAGAGAGTCCCTGGACAGAAGGAGTCTGTCCTGTGGGAATGAGTTGGAGTCCAACTTAACAAATGTCAGCTGTAATACATACTCTGTCAAATGTTCAGAAACTGCTTCCTCCAGGAAGCCTTCCCAGGCAAAGATATGCTCAGTGCCTGTTTGTGTCCCACTGCCTTGCCTTCTTGCACATGAAGAATCCATTGGTAAAGCTGACTTGTGTGTTTGTGTGTGTATATGTGTGTGTGTGTGTGTGTGTGTGTGTGTGTGTGTGTGTGTGTCAGGGTGGTTAGCATGTGACTTGATGTTCCTGAGTGTTAAGAGGGCATACAGGCAGAGTCACCTAGAGCTGTCTGGCTCCTTTCAAGGGCTTTCTTCACCTTTTACTTTACCCCACCCTCACAGCCTGCACTGTGGCAACTGCTGCCTGGAAAACTCTAAGCCCCACAGACAGGCCAGACTGATGACATCTGCCTGAGTATTTTTATCCAGTGACATTCCTGAGCTTGGGAAAGTAGTGGGTAGATGCAGAGGCTGCCAGAGGGCTTTTCAGTGGCCTGGGGATAGTCCTGAGGTTGCTACCCATTACTGTTCTAATAAAGCCAGGGTTTCTGTCTTGGTCGCTGTCCTGACTAAGCACAGGCAGATCTGAGGTAGGAGCACTTCACATGGTGTTTGCCCGTTTTCTGGCTACCTCTTGGGAAAAGTCCCCAGGTCTGGTTATGGAGACTGAGCAGAACACACCTGGATGTGGTTCTAGAAAGATCCAGGCAAAGGCAGTGTGTTCTGGAAAGGAGACCCATTTGTCTGTAGCAGGAGTGTGTGTGTGTGTGTGTGTGTGTGTGTGTGTGTGTGTGTGAAAGAGAGAGAGAGAGAGAGAGAGAGAGAGAGAGTGTGTGTGTGTGTGTGAATGTGTATCTGAGTATGTACATGCCAGCTACCTTAGAGGCAATAAGAGGGTTTCAGATCTCTGGGAACTGAAGTTACAGGCTACAGGCAGTTATGAGTTACCGTGTGGGTGCTGAGAACTAAACCTAAGTCCTCATCAAGAACAACAGGTGGGTTTAACTACTAGGCAATCTCTTCAGCCCCATACTGTGTCTGTTTTTATGCTAGGTTCATGCTGTTTTGGTTGCTCAAGCTATGAAGCATTGTTTGTTTTTAAAACAGGGTCTAATGTAATGTAAGCTGACCTCAGACTCAGACTACGTAGCCAAGGATGACCTTAGACTCTTGATTCTCCCTTCACTGCCTCCCAACTGCTGGGATTACAGATGTGCACCAAACACCCTGAAATAGATACTATCCCATCTGTCTTAAACCTCAGCCTCTCCTCCCCTTTCTGCCTCAGATTGAAACCCTGTGTACGCTAGACAAGTATTCTGCCAGCTGAGCCCATCCCCAGACTGAGGATGCTTCCGGGTTGTCTATTCTGCTATCTCTAGCACTGTTCCTTGGGGTACCATTTTCTGGGCCATTTGGGTTCTTCTATGACCCCATACCAATCCTCAGACTTATTTTTAGTCCTGTGAAAAATGCCACTGATATTCTGTTAGTAGCTGCATTGATCTGTACATTGCTTTGTGCAGTGATGGGCATTTGAACTTTCCTTTGGAGCCACAAACATGCTATGACCATCATCTGCATCCTCTTCAATTTCTTGTCGTTGTAATGTTCACTGTAGAGATTATCTGCCTTTTCAGTTACCCACATCCACTTCCGTCCTTTTGTATCTAATATGAGCAGGCTCTATCTTGATTTTAGTCTTAGCAAGTTCAGATATGGAGCTCTATGGAGTTTTAAACATGCATTTTCTTCTGTACATCTTTGTTACATTCAATGACCAGTTCTCTCTCTCTCTCTCTCTCTCTCTCTCTCTCTCTCTCTCTCTCTGTGTGTGTGTGTGTGTGTGTGTGCTCTCTCTCTCTCTCTCTCTCTCTCTCTCTCTCTCTCTCTCTGTGTGTGTGTGTGTGTGTGTGTGTACACGACTTTGTGGTCTTCCATGTGGTCTATCCTGTAGTCCATTCCCTGTGCTGGTGAGAAGGTGTTCTGTGGCTATGAGTGGGATGTTTTGTGAACACCTTGTAGATCCTTTTTCTCCACTGACTTTTTTCTGGATTGCTTGTCCATTGATGCAGTTTGTCCTTAACTATCATTATGTTAGATAATGTTTCTCCTTTGAGATCTAATGCTCTTTGCTTTATAAAAGTTGGGTGCAGGAATTCACCTGTTGACTCCATCCCTTGGCCAGGCTTCCCTGTCTCTATTTAGTCTTTGACTGACAGTTGACTCTCCTGGTGTAAGTGTGCCTACTGCTTGCTTTTGTTTTCATTTGCCTGAGGTGTTTCCCATCCCTGAACTTTCAGTCTCTGTGTTAGTTATTTTTATCATTGCAATGATACAATCCCTGACAGAAGCAATTTAAGAAAGAAGAAAGGATTTATTTTGGCTTACAGTTTGAGCTAGGAAGAGAACAGAGACAGTATTTGTTTTTTTCAGAGCACCACATGAAGCCTTTCTCATAGGACTAATCTATTGATGAATTCTTTTAGTTTTGTTTGCTTTAGAAAGACTATTTTTTTTCTGAAGGATAGTTTTGCTGGGTATAGTGTTCCTGGTTAGCGGGTATTCATTCATTCATTCGTTCATTCATTCATTTCTTTTTTAAAAAAGATTCATTTATTTTATGTATATGAATATACTGTAGCTGTCAGACACACCAGAAGAGGGCATTGGATCCCATTATAGAAGGTTGTGAGCCACCATGTGGTCGCTGGGGATTGAACTCGGGAACTCTGGAAGAGCAGTCAGTGCTCTTAACTGCTGAACCATCTCTCCAGCCCTTCATTCATTTCCTTTTAAAACTCTGGCAGTATTATCCCATTCTTTCCTGGCCTAAAAGGCTTCTTGATGTTAGTTTACTGAAGATTCCCTTTTATGTAACTTGGCACCGCTCTCTCGTTATGTTTAGAATTCTTTGCCTTATATTTTTGGTAGTTAGATGATAATGCTCTTTGTAGAGGATCTTTCAAAAAATTTTAACTTTATGTGTATGGATGTGTTTTGTCAGCATGTGAGTTTGTGTATAACATGTGTACAGTGCCTGCAGAATCCAGAAGAGGGTAGTAGATCCATAGAACCAAAATTACAAATGGTCGTGCACTCTTATGTGAGTGCTAGAAATCAAGCCCAGGCTCTCTGGAAGAGCAGGCAATGCTTTTAACCACTGATCAATCTGTCCAGCTCTGTAGCACTTTATGTTGTATCTATAAGGGGTCCTTAGAGCTTCACTGGCTTAAAAGTCTACATTTCATCCAAAAACTGTGAGGTTTTCAGTAATTTGTCAATTTTATTTAAGCCTCTTCCCATCTCTTCTCATCCTGAAGCATCCATAATGTATCTGTTTACTCACTTTCTGGTGTCCTGTAGATCATGGAGTTTTTCTTTGCTTTCACATATCTTTCATCTCACTTTCCTTTTTGTTAGACTTGTATTCAGGGTCAGAAATTCTTCTGCCTGATCTGTTCTGCATCAAGGCTCTTGATTGTGTGTGTGTGTGTGTGTGTGTGTGTATATATATATATATATATATATATATATATAATTTTTTTTTTTTTGGTTTTTTGAGACAGAGTTTTTCTGTGTGGCCCTGGCTGTCCTGGAACTCACTCTGTAGACCAGGCTGGCCTTGAACTCAGAAATCCGCCTGCCTCTGCCTCCCAAGTGCTGGGATTACAGGCGTGCGCCACCACCGCCTGGCTGATAGTATTTTTTATTTCATATATATCGTGTTCTTTCAGTCCAGACCCCTCACTCCAATCTAGCCCTCTGCTAAATTTTTTTATTCATATCACAAAACAAAAAATTTCTAATTTACTTACATTATCTTGCTATAATCTGCTTTATCTTATTAAGTTTCCTTTAAAAATCACCAGTTTGAATTCTTTGTCAGGCAGTCTATTTTTTTTCCTCTTCTTTGGGATGTATTGCTAGAGAATTACTAGTTCCTTTGGGCTCCATTACTTCTGCCGAGAGGCCTTTAGGCCCAGTGTTCTCCAGCAAGGAAATGCTCTGCTCTCAACTTCAGACGTGCCATGTTCCTGTGGGCACCTCCCTCTGCCTGGCCTCTCTGTAGCCCCAAGGAGGCACTTCTGGTGGCTGCTCCTTTTCCAGTACTGGGTGCCTGACTCGTACCTGGCCATCTCATCTGGAAGGAGCAGGCCTTTAGGTTTCTCCTCCATGCTTCTGGTAGGTGGATGCCTTTCTCTGTACCCTCTTTAAACTATGTTCTTGGGCAAACTGAAAAGCCACTCAGAGCAGCTCTCCAGAGGACCTTTTCATGGAACTTGCAATTAGATTTCCTCAACTGCCTAGAGACACAAGACACCTCCGACTTTCTTCAGGCTTTGCACTTATAGAGACCCCCTTCAGCAGCCCAGGAACCCCACTTTATCTTGGGCTAGAGTACAAAATGTTTTCATGTTGGTTTCAGCTTCCAGAGAGAGAGAGAGAGAGAGAGAGAGAGAGAGCCTTATTTCCATGTTTCCCTCACTGAGGTTCCCCATCTACCTGGCAGAGAGGAGAGCCTGGGGTCCCGGAGGAAGTCCATTTGTGCCTAAGCATTCCCAAGAAGTCATGTGCTTGGAGCACTTGACCTCGGCAGATGTTTGCTCTGTACCGTCTCCGCCTGTTCCTTTATGAAGCACATCTATGCCCCTAGTTATTATGACTTAACATGAAGATCTGTTGGTTAAAGGACTGTGCTACTGGCATGTGGCCAGGCAGACAGCCAAGGCAACAGATCCTTAAAAATCCATATCAGGAAATGCAGCATCTCAAACCAGATGGACTGTACGAGAGATGTCCCCATCATCAGATGGCCAAAGCATAAAATAGTCAGATGGGGCTCATTGCTCATACGACATGCTGAGGTCACGTTACAGTGAGCAAGAGAACCAGTTGTATGGGAGATGTCAAATGCAGGAGACATCTTGCAACTGTGGCAAGAGGAGCAGTCCCAGGTTTAGGGTGAGTCTTTAGTGAGAAAGTCATCATGGAGCCAGGGATGCTGGAACACAGCTGCAATCCCAATGCGTGGGAGGCTGAGGCAGGAGGCTTTCCACAAGTCTGAGGCCAGCCCTGGCTACATATCAAGACATTGTCTCAAACAAAGCAAAACAAATAAAAATTGCCTAAAAGACTTAGGAGAGGAGGAATGACCAAATATCCTTGTTTACACACTTGACTGGGGATCATGTAAATATCACATATTGTAAGAAAGGGAAAAAAAAAAAAGACCTGCTAAACTCAATTAAAAGCTTCAAATGTGTTGTTTTTTGTTTGTTTGTTTTGCTTGGGTTTTTTGTGTTTGTTTGTTTGTTTGTTTGTTTGTTTTGAGACAAAGGCTTCCTTTGTAGTTCTCTGGCTGTCCTGAAACTAGATAGGTAAGACCAGGCTGGCCTCGAACTCACAGAGATTCAGTTTCCTGAGTGCTTGAATTAAAGATATACTACCATGCTGAAAATGATTCTTAACTAGAAAAAAAAAAAAAAAAAAAAAAAAAAAAGAACATCCCCTATGGATCAAAACAAAGCAAGAGTACCAAGAAGCAAATGTGGACACTCACATCCACACAGCTGCCTCTTCAGAACAAATGCATGGCTCCCAGAGTCCATGCCAAGGGATGACATTGTTTCTCTAGTTGCTCTGAGGATACTTAGTGTTTGCGAGTTGTAGGTGAGAGTGAATGCATAGTTATCATGATAACAGTTAGAGGATGCTGGTCCCGAATTGCCTTGCATATGAGTCACAGCTATCAGTATTCTTTCGCCCTGATTCGACTTTTCTGTTTTCTGGAATGGCAGGAAGCAAGGCTTGCTCAGAAGCTGTGAGCCCACCCATCTCCAAATTCCCTTAACTCCAGAGATCCAGAACTCCTAAGGAATGGCTGAGCCTATGGCCAGAGCAGGTGCCCAAGCCAAGCCTGAAACAGGAGGGGAGGAAATGGCCAGTGCATGCCAGGGCACATCACAGAACTGGAGAAGGCTGGAAGGTGTGTCGTGTTGGCAGTAAGCTGGATTGGACCAGAATGCATTGCAGGAATTCAGGTCCCCAGTTGCCCTAGCGACTCAGGGACAAGACCTTCTATCTCTTTTGGAGATGAATACATGGTATCCCAGAACTTACCCAGCATACACCTGTTCTGCTTCTCCCTGTAACATTAACCAGGGGAAACAAAACACTGCAAAGGTCCCGGTTTGGGGGAGATTCTTGCCAACTCCTGTGCTTATGACTAAAGCCCCTCATGGCTGATCTGCACCATCATGGGTCCTGGTGAGATCCCAGATTCGGCTTTGAGGGTCTCAGCTACCAACTTATCCAAAATCTAGATGGGTGGGATAACGGGTATTGGCATAGACCTGGCTCCACATTGCCATCACTATTGGAGGAGTGAATGAGCTGGGTTCAGCCTCCTGATCAAGCTTATGGGAAATACTGGGGCAAGAGGAGCATGCTTTGGTGCTAATGGTGGGATTGAGGTGTGCAAGTCATCATGGAGGGGACCTGTAGAGCTAAGGACGGAAATATGCAGGGGAGGAGGGAAGGGTAGAAGGACTGGGAGAGTGTGTGGCATGTGCCTTCTCTTGAGCACATGATTAAACAAATTGCAAAACCCACTTTTTGAGATTACCTTGCTTGAGGGTATGCTCCATTCTGCAGTGGGTGTCACCTGTTGGGTCTGTGTCTGCTGTGTGAGCTGGCTCTGCCCAGTGAGAGAAGGTGAGGTGGCTGTGATCCTTCTGTGGTAGCTCCCCTGCTCCCTGAGGACAGGATGTCAGGAAAATGCTGGGGTGGAGCAGATAGACTGAGGCTGATGCCCAGTGCTCTGGTGCTTCTTCATGCCAGCCCTGTCACGTCGTCAGAGAGATGGGAAGGCCAGGCTTCCGGGAGGACCTGAAGGAACCTAGCCAGAATGGCCCATAGTATCTGTGCTTAGAGTTGTTATGTGGCGGTGAGCATCAGAGCTGAGTGCTGCCTGGAATTGGCCCTGTTCATGTGACCGGTTTGGACTCCGGAGGACTAATGCCGGGGAGCTAGCCAGTGCTCAGGAGAAGCAGCGTGTCCACTTGGCTCAGAGAGCCTGAGAGTTGTGGGGAGGCAGGAGTGATGTAGGTAGAAATGCCAGAGCAAGAGTCAGGCTAGGAAACCCAGAGGGCTATTCAGGAGCCTTGGAAGACTTAAGAGCTTAGAGCCGCCCTGGGCTCTGCTGGAAGCCCCCAGGAATGTCGGGGGTGGGGATCACATTTGTATGTCAGAGAAGCAGCCTGACTTTAGCTGAAGCCACTTACATATCTAGTGTGGTCTGGTGTCTATCTTGCACTTCTTGAAAGGGGAAAAATGCTTAGTGTTTTTCCAGCCTTCCATACTGCAGGTCAGTGGTCCTATCTGTGGACAGCCAAGACTAGCAGCTGCCTTCTGTGCTAACCTGAAGTCCAGAGAAGGTTGTCTGGAGAGTGGGCAAGGACTCCCCACCCCCTTCAGCTCCTCCTCCCCCCCTGTCTTTTACTTCCTCTTTTTTCCCCTTCTCCTCCCACCTCCCATTCCTCCTTCTCCCCCCCAATCTCCTTCCTCCTTCCCATCCCCCTCCTTCTCTCCCCTTCCTTCCTCTCTCACTTCCCTCCCCCTCCCTCCCCCTTCCCCCACCTCCTTTTACCTTCCCTGCTTCCTCCTCCTCCCTCTTCTCTCCTCCTCCCTCCCACCTGAAGTTTTTTACTTGGTAACTGGCCAGGCCCTTCCCAGTTTCCAAGTAATGAGGCATGCATAGGTCTTTGAGGTGGTTTTTGTTCTGTAGGGTCACTCCTACAGAGTGCTTAGCTCCCTCTCTGGGGACAGGCTATAATATCATGATACTTGGCCCAGGGACAGTGAGCTTGCTGTTTAATCCACAGGTCCTGGACAGGACTGCCTGGGGTGGATTGCTACCTGTTGTCACCCACACGTTTGTGCCCCTCTTTGAGCGGTGAGACTGCCTGCTTTCAGACAATTAGACAATTCCCTCTATCTGGGAGAGAGTCTCAGGAAAGCCTGTGTTCGTGTTCTGTACCCCAGCTAGGTGATTCAGGGCTGACAGAATCAAATATGGCTTGCCCTCCTCCCATGGCTCAGCTGGGTAGCAGTAGTCCACACCACAGCTGGGTCCTGGAATTGCATTAGCCAGATGGGCATGGTTATTCTTTGTTTGTGGGAACCTGAAGGCCAAGGGTGTATACAAAACCACACAGGAAATTTGGTGTCTTTGATCAGACCAGATTGAACACCTGGCTACCAATGACCAGCAGCAATAGCTTCTTAGCTCATGAGCCCTGCCTGGTCCTCTCACAAAAGCTTTCTGATCCCAGGAGGGCTGTGATTCACTGAGCACCCAGACACACTGTGGGTTCACCCTCTTGGGCTCTGTATGTAGTACACAGTGGGGATTTCCAGAGATACCATAGGACCCAGATCCTCCCAGCCAAGTAGAAAGCAGGAAATGGCAGAGAGTGACCCTCAAGTGGCCTAGTCCCCTGGGAAGACAGGCTGGACAGAGGGTGGGTCCAGGCAGCAAAGGTGACATGATTTACCCTGAGCAGACAGATGCAATGCCCATCTTTTTGGAGGACTCTGTGGAAGGGGATCATCAGTGGTACAACTGTGGGACCTGGTCTCTCAGGTAACATTGGAGAACAGGAAGTCTTTATGCCTACAGAGCTAGCCTCACCTTTGCTGGATTACAGAATGCCCTCTCCTGAGCAAGTAGTAATGGCAGGGGGCAGTTGAGGTGGGTGTGGCATCATCCCCGAGCCTGTGTACTGGGGGTGTGTGGCTTCGAAGGTCACCTTGCCTTTTGGGCTATTTCCTCACATGTGGACAGGGTCTGGGCCTCTGTGTCAGGGATTCTAACAGGACATGTGATCATGTGTTTGGACATCACAGAGCTCCACATCTTGCTACCATCTCACTGCCCAACACCTCTGTGTCTCTGGCAGTAGAGGGAGTTATTTCTAAGTGGACATATGAACTAGCCATCTCCTTGTAAATGTTCAGAATATCCTGGAAATAAGATCTGTAGGGAGGCAGTTCTCCAGAGCTTAGAGGAAATAAGCTCTGCCAGCCGCATAAGCTGATCTAGAGTAGGGCCGAGACTCCCTTGCCTCTTACTCTGTCTGCATAGCTTCCATGAGACTGGGTGGGAGAGGCCCAGACTGGAACACATATTTCCATGTGTGCACATGTGTGTCGGTGACAGTCCACAAATAAGGTGTGGCTATTTTTATGTGGCCCCCTGCTCCCAAGTCAAGCTTTTAGGGCTCAGGAAGCTGGAGTGTTAAGACTATCACAGGATGCATGGGTGGATTCATGACTGGATCAGTGGGTGTGTTGGTTGACTGGATGTGCTGTTCCTGTGAACTGGAAAGGCTGGACAAGGCTGTGGGTATGTATGTCCAGGGCAGGGGTACCATGTCTTTCTTGTACCCCTCTCCTGACGTTTACCCTTGCCTGAAGTGCCTGGGGAGAGCTCTGGGTTTCTAGAAAGGCTATTCCTGGTGACCAGATACAGTAAGCAGCACCCCAGGCTCTCACTGTGATCTTCAGGCACAACTTCCTCAGAAAACCCTTTCCATAAGAGAGAAATATGAGTTTCTAGGGCACCAGTGGACAGGGTGGTCTCACAAGAGAATCCTGGGCATGGGTGGTCTGGCGGGTGAAAGCCTGGCGGGCCAAGGACCAGGGCAGTGCAATAGTAACAGCAAACTCTGAGGTAAAATGAACTGACCAGTGATTCGCAGGAACACAAAGGAGACTCTCCACTGATGGCATGGGGTGTAGGGTGTGGGTGCTATAAAGAGAGGGCAGAAACTGTGTCCTTGCAGTTGGGCCAGACCTGACACCCAGAATCCCTCCTAGTGAGCTGAGTAGCTCTGAAGGGTCTTAGTTGGTGAGGATTGCAGCCGACTTTAAATCTGTAGCACTGCTGGTGAGACAACTGGACACAGGAGGGCTGAGGGCAGTGGAGCCAATGTGAGGGCCACTGGGGACCTTCAGGAAATGTCTCAGCTGCCACAGAGAAAGCAGGGGAGTGGTGGTGGGGTTCCAGGGTTTTCATTTGACAGGAAAGTGGGGCTGGCACTCTGTCCCAGGCCCATCCCATGATCTTGGGTGACCTGGTGACCCCCCCTTTGTTTCTGGGACACCTGATCCCCACCTCACTTGGCAAAGAGGTAAAACACAAGACAGGTATACAAAGGGCCTTTGAGAAGTCCCTGCCAACCTGTGCAGTAATGATGGTTTTCCGCTAAGTGTAAACTTGCCCTCTCTGTCCCAGACCAAGGTCCCTGGGTTAGCATTTTTGAGGTGTGGCACCTCCCCAGGCAAGTGAGAATGTTCTAGCTGTCCTTGGCACAAGGACTGGGGTGGGGAGTTAGGGGGGAGACAGGGGGTTCTGCGGCTTCCCAGCTTTGGTTCCCAGGGCAGCCCCACCTCTCCTGCGCTTATCAAGGCTTCCCTGGCTGGCTGCCTGTAGCCTCAAAGTCATACCGCCCTGGGCGGGTGTCCTTGGGCAAGCCAGTCTCTTCCAGGGTGGGGGACAAATGGCTGTCGTGTGTAGGGTATGCTCAAGTGCCAGGCACCTGTTGAACAGGACACATACTGGCTCACAGAAGTTCAGGGGTACCAGGCTCCCACAGGCACCTAAGTATGCTCTCGGAGGGCCCCAGCTGGAGGCCAGCAGGAACCAGCCACTGCAGGGGGCTGTGGAGATATCAAATACATCCCGGGTGGGGCGCTTCTCCAGTCCTGTCAGCATTTACTCATAGGAAAGCAACTCATAGGTAGCAGGCTCTGTCTGTGGGGCACTGTGAATAGTGTGGACAGACAAGGGACTCAGGGTAAGGTCAGGACATGTGGAAGAAATGTTGGGACAATTAGGGCTAGGTTTGACACTTACGGAAAAGTGTCCCTTACATTGGTAGGTGACAGGATGCTTACCGGACACATGGTCATCCAACATGGAAAGAGTCAGAAAGGGACATTAAGGAAATCCCTGCTGTGTTACAAAATTGTGAATTTTATAACAGAGGTATTTCTGTATTTTGGATAATAAAAGCTCACCATCAAAAAAAAAAAAACTAATAAGAAACCTGCCTTATAGGTTCTGCCCTACCCCCATGGTAATGGGGTGTGTTTCCTGATATTTTAGGTAGAAAACTCTGACTGAATGAGCTTTGATACTTGAGGGGTGTTCAGGTAGGAATATATGCCCGATGAGGGGTCCCATAGGCTCTTGGCTCCAAAGCACTATCTCTTTTTGGACTCTGGGTCTGAGTCCCAGGTCCTATCCTTAGGGAAATCTAGGGTTAGCGTGATGTTGGTGGGCAGAGATGTGGCCTAATGAAAGCCAGCTTTTCTTTGGGACTAGGACATGCTTCATACTAGGAGGACCAAGTGACCTCTGGGGATCTGGAAGCCCAGGGAGGCAGTAGAGGAACAGCCTAGGCAGGGTGGGGCAGAGAGCCCAGGTGGCTCCCAAGTGGGCTGGGAGCGAAAGGACAGGCAGCATTCTAAGGCGTAAGCCTGGAGATAGGGGTTTGGGTTCCTAACTCTTACCTCCTCATTGTCACAAGAGTCAGAAAGAGCAGTGCAACCCCCGCCAGGCAGGGATATGATCGCTTCATCCAGGGGCTTCGAGGGAAGGAAAGTGTTCTGTCCTAGACACTAGACTTGTGCTGTTGTGTGACCCTCTCCTGAGTGACCAGCCAGGGTACAAGTCCCTCATCTGGGTGGAAGGCCTGAGGCCCCCTGTGCTGCTGTCTGCCCAGCGTATAGCAGGCCATTTGAGGGTCTGAGCCGGAAGGGACTTTGGCCTCCACCAAGACCCTTTGCCTCTATGGCTTGTCTTAGTGAGGGGCCCAGGGCAGTGGCAGACACTGTGGCCTTAGGGCCTACTGGGTGGCCCTCTGTCTGGTGCGGCTTGGGTAGCTTTGAGCAGCCCCACCCTGTCCCCACTCCCTGCTCAGGGAGAGTGCATTCATTGCACAAGCACCTGTCGTGGGCAGACTGCTGCCCTGGCGGCTTGTCCAGCTGCGACTAAAGCAGGTTCCCTTCACAGCCCAGGGAGGGCAGCAAGGCATGGGCCTCCTTCATCCTCTGTGACCTCAACAGAGCCAGCCAGGTTCGGGCCAGAGGCATTCCCCTACACTGGGGAAACTGGCCTGGCCTGTGTGAGGATGAAGGAGTGGACACAGGACCCCTCGCCACCAGCCTCCCTTCCAGGACAGGGCAGCCCTGTGTTTCCCAGAGCCTGGGGTGAAGGCAGGGCAGCCTAGAGCCTCCTACTGGTCTGCTTTGCATCCTGAAGCTGGTTGGGTAGGCTGGGACCGTGCCGTGGCTGGTCACACCCCTCAATATAGGGCTGGCAGCATTCCTGAGCGCCTGCTGGGAGCTAGGCTCTACCAGATGGCTCCAGATCCCGACCCGCTGGCTGTAACCTGATCCATCCCCTTCCCTGGAGCTCTGTAGCAACTGGGTTGGGCCACCTCTTTGGAAATTCAGACCCTCTTAGGTGACTGTGGAGGCTGGATGTAAGAAAGCCTGATAGAACCTGCCCACTTATAGCTGGCTGGGGGGTGGGGGTGGGTGGGGGTGGGTGGGGGGTGGGGGTGGGTGGGGGGTGGGGGGTGGGGGTGGGGGGAACTCAAGCAGTATATCGAATCTTTCTGGAGCCTCTTGCCTAAGGTGTGACAATTCAGCTACCTGCACCTGGGCAAACCTGGGCACTGTAAGCTGAGCTGGTTCCTGAGCTCTTCCTCACTAGATCCCGATGAAGCTTTTGGGAGGATAGAGTGCTGCCTTGAGACATTCTGGCTCTACAAGCAATGTGAGAGTTGGGTGGGGATGCGGGGATGGGATGCTGCTGTGTGACTCAGGCTCCCTGCCTGTGTCAACCTAACTAGGCCCCTGTCCTTTGCCCAGGTCCTTCATCCTTTAGAGTGCCCGGGGACACACCTGCACTGTACTGCCACTTGCCTGAGTAATGATTGACACTGTTTTGGACTCAGCCTGGTGGCCCTCTGTTTTCAGGAGCATCGTATGTCCTGAGCATGGATGGCTCTATGGCTCCTAACTCTTTCTCAGCTTCAGGGTTGCCCTCCTGACACCCGGGTCCCCCAATACCTTCACACAGGGATGGCACACGCAGACAGCGACTCCTATGGACTGGAGTCTTCCCAAAGGCCTTTCCATCATTATCCCTTAATCCTGGCCTTCCAAGGTGGGCCCCTTCCAGGCAGAGAGGCACAAGTTCTCACATACACTGAGCTCCCCTCCTCAGTAAGATCCAAGGCTCTTCCTCAAAGAGCTGCCACAGAGCCTTCAGAAAGCTCTACCTGGGGCTGAGGTGTTCTGGTATGCACAAGCACTGGACATTGTATGTGGGAGCGGGTTGGGGTGTCTAGCCTAGTCCTATCACAATAATGCTGGATCTGGAAGTCCAAGGAGCAATCCTATAGGGACAACCTCAGGAGGTAGGGAAGGTGGGGCATAGATGCTCAGTCATTACGCAAGGCTTCAATTGCAGGTGTAGCAACTTGAGAGGTAGTCCAGGGAGGACAGACAGCTGGCTCTCAGCCTTTGACACGTTTCTGTTTTGCTGTGTTAGCTCTCCAGGTATTTTTCTCATTCAAACACTAGAGCCTTGAGTCAGAATACCCTGACTCACATATTAGCTGGTGGAGGGATCCCTGGGAGCTCTGAGGACAGTGGGCACTGAAGATGCAGGTGGGTGTGCTCGCTGAGCGTCTTGGCTTCGTGGGACAGCTTCCTGCGGGTTCTGAGACCTGGGTAGGTACCAAGAAGGTACATATGACTTGCCTAGATGATTCCAGGCCTTGGAAGTAAGATGAGTACTGATTCACGTGCCTCATGCAGAGTTGCTCATGGGAACATCACCACAGCTTCCCTTTCACAGATGGGGAAACTGAGGCATGTGTGCTCAGCTAGTATTAGCCAAAACTGGTGGAAACTTAGTTGTTTAGCATTGAAGATTGAGAGTATGCATGTGCGTGCGTACGTGCGTGCGTGCGTGCGTGCGTGCGTGTGTGTGTGTGTGTGTGTGTGTGCATTAGTACACATTTGTGCACACTTGAAAATACTTTTAAAAATTGTGGCAAACTATATTAACACCAAATTTTCTATCATAACCAAATTAAAGTATGTAACGGAGTGGTTTTAGTGACTCACACTCACGCATGTGGCCATCATCATCTATCTGTTCCTCATCTCAGCACCTGGGAAGGAACTTTTGCCCCCCCCCCAGCCACAGCCACTGCCATCCCTCTAGACCTGCTAATAGGTCATGGAGTCACACAATGTGTGGCCTTTTGTGCCTGGCTTCTACTACTTAGCACAGTTTTCAAGGTTTGTCCTATTGTAATGTGTCAGGATTCTCTCTCTCTCTCTCTCTCTCTCTCTCTCTCTCTCTCTCTCTCTCTGTCTCTCTCTCTCTCTCTGTGTGTGTTGTATGTTTTCATGAATGGGCATATATGGAGACCAGAAGCCAATATCAGCTGTCTTCTTCAACCATAGATTTTGAGACAGGATCTCCCACTGATCCTAGAGTTTACCCATTAGGCTAGACTGGCTGACCAACAAGTTCTAGGGGTCCACCCGTCTCCACCTCCCTAGTGCTGGGATTACAGAGGCAAGCCATGCCTGGGTTTTTCCAGGGGTACAGATCTGGACTGCTTGTGTGGCAGTACTTTACCCGCGGAGCCCATCATTCCCATTGGAAAAAGAAATTCACTTTTTATTATCCTATGTGGGCTGAATGCCACTGTGTGTGTGTGTGTGTGTGTGTGTGTGTGTGTGTGTGTGTAGTCAGAGGATTGCTGGGTCACTGGGTGATCAGTTCTCTCCTTCCATCTTGATGTGGGATCTAAGGATCAGACTCAGATTGTCAGGTTTACATGGTGAGCGCTTTACCCACTGAGCCAGCATCTCACCAGTCCCCTGATATTCCTGATCAGGCTGAGTACAATTTTATGGTGTGCTTTGTAAATAAATTTAATACTCTTAGTTGCAAAAATAAAACAAAACAAAAACAAAGAAAAATCCCAAAACTATTGTGTGGCTTCCTGTTTCATTTTCTGGTTTCTCATCTTTGGTTTTTCGAGACAGGGTTTCTCTGTGTAGCCCTGGCTGTCCTGGAACTCACTCTGTAGACCAGGCTGGCCTCGAACTCAGAAATCTGCCTGCCTCTGCCTCCCAAGTGCTGGGATTAAAGGCATGAGCCACCACTGCCCGGCCCCTGGTTTCTCATCTTACAGGTTCTTGGGACATTTTCTAGGCTGTTGGTAGTCACATAGCTGTGGACAAGTGTGTGCTGGACTTTACATTTATTTATTTATTTGTCTAGTGGGTTTGTATACACGTGTGCGTGGTGTGTGTGTGTGTGTGTGTGTGTGTGTGTGTGTTTTGTGTAGGTCAGATGACAACTTGGAGCTGAGAATCATTCCCACTGCCACAGCCCTTGCTGCCAGGATGAATACACATCTCAAACCTCGAGTTCAAATAAACTCCTCCTTAAGTTGCTTCTTGGAAGGTATTTGATTAGATGAGGAAGTTGACTAATGCACACATCATAATTCCAGTCTTGGAAAATCTTATTTCTAAAAAATTAGACATTTAGGTACAGATGTAGAAAAAGTTTCAAGTTTGATTTGGCAAGTCATACTGTAACAGATTTAAAAGGTTTGGGACTTTGTGACTTCTACACATTTGATTGATAAGCTAGGGAAATGTTACATAACCCCTGCAGTTCCTTTTCTGAACCAAGGAACAGATGGCTCTTGTGTCACCACCCTAGTTAGACCCCGATGGTAATGCCACCCCTGATGTGTAGGCCTCTGAGCATCTCCCTGCCACGAGAAAGGCACTCCTAGTTTTCTGTTCTTCTGATCACAAAATCGAGAAATGCTCAGCAGAGAACATGGGGGGAATTCCAAAGAAGAAATTAACATTGATTTTCTTTTTGAAAGAAAAGCTAACAAGCTAACTGTAGGTTCTTTTGTGCTTTTCTTCTATGTGACTTGCTAAAATAAGTGGTTGCACAGTGTTTTTTCTCCATTTTGTGTGTGTGTGCACATACTTGAGGTCTTGTGTATACATAGGGTGCACTCTGATTGCCTTTGTTAGCTTTAATTATCAACATGATACAGCCTAGAATCACCTGGGAAGGATATCTCAATAGAGGGATTGCTCGGATCAGTTTGGCCTGTAGGCATGTCTGTGAGGGATTGTCCTTATTATTGATGTAGGAGGGACCAGCCCATGAGGACGGACACCATTCCTTAGGCAAGTGGTCCCAGCCTATATAAGAAAGCAAATATGAGCCGGGCGTGGTGGCACAGCACTTGGGAGGCAGAGGCAGGCAGATTTCTGAGTTGGAGGCCAGCCTGGTCTACAGAGTGAGTTCCAGGACAGTCAGGACTACACGGAGAAACCCTGTCTCGAAAACAAAAACAAAAACAAAAACAAGGAAGCAAATATGATCCTGTGAGAAAGCCAGCAAGGTGCACTCCTCCATAGTTCCTGCCTTCAGGTCTCTGCCTTGAGTTCCTGTCCTGACTTTGGAAGAATAAATCAAATGAACCCTTTCTTCCTTGTACTGACTGGTTTTGTGTGTCAACTTGATACAGGCTGGAGTTATCACAGAGAAAGGAGCTTCAGTTGGGGGAAGTGCCTCCATGAAATCCAGCTGTAAGGCATTTTCTCAATTAGTGATCAAGTGGGGAGGGCCCCTTGTGGGTGGTGCCATCCCTGGGCTGGTATTCTTGGGTTCTATAAGAGAGCAGGCTGAGCAAGGCAGGGGAAGCAAGTCAGTAAGGAACATCACTCCATGGCCTCTGCATCAGCTCTTGCTTCCTGACCTGCTTGAGTTCCAGTCCTGACCTCTTTTGGTGATGAACAGCAATGTGGAAGTGTAAGGTGAATAAATCCTTTCCTCCCCATCTTGCTTCTTGGTCATGTTTGTGCAGGAATAAAAACCCTGACTAAGACACTCCTCGAACTTGCTCTCAGAGTTTTATCACAGCCATAGCGATGAAACAGTGGTGTTGAACCAGGAGGCAATTTCCCACAAGCTGCAGCTCTTTAGCATTGTCTTCCTGGTTGGGCCTCAGTTTTTCCTGAGGAACTGTGGGAGTCCATGGCCTGTGTTTGAAGGTGATGCAAGTGAGCTTGGAGCAGCAGACCAGCAGGAGATACTCATCAGCACTAGACACACCAGCACCCTGTGTCTGAACATTCCTGCAGATATTTGAGAAAAATCTCAATGCTAAGCCTTTGTTTGGTTCTGCTTTTTAGTTTTATGTTCATTATCTTGCACGGTCCTTGCCTTCCCACTGCGGTCTTGATGTAGCTTGTTTGACTCTCTCCTGTGGACACCTGGACTGCTTCCTCACTGACTATTAAAAATAGCGCTCTGATGCAAATCCTCACAGTTAGGCAGGAACTCAGGACTGCGTCCTTGGGCATCATCTGCAGGAGACTGATAGGATCAAAGGCTTCCCACGGTCTTATGGCTCTGGAACCCAAAGTCACACTGGCCTGCAGGAAATGCCCTGACCTATCTCCACCCACCTTGACCATCATTGACGTCTACCTCTATAAAGCCGGGATCACCACAAAACACTTCATCAATTTGATGAGACAAAATTAGAACCTCAGGGTTTGGAAGGGAAGACTCAGTCAGCAAAGTGCTTCTGAGGCCCAGAGTTTGATCCTCAGCTCACAGTATAAAGTGCTGGATGTAGTGGGGGTGCAGAGGCAGGGGAGGATGCTTGGTGCTCACTGCCCAGCCAGCCTCAACAATAGATGAGCTCCGGACCCAGGAGAGACCCTGTCTCAAAGTCTGGGTACAGCATTCCTGAGGATGACACTCCAGGTTGTCCTCTGGCTCCATGCACGCTTGTGCAGTGCACCCCCACACACCTGAATATGCACACGTGCACAATTTTAAAACATAGAATCTCACTGAGTATAGAGGCTGAAGCAAGATCTTTGTGAGTTTGAGGCCAGACTGGTCTACATAGTTAAGTTCCAGGTCAGCCAGGCCACATAGTGCAACTTTTTTTCCCCAACAAACAAACCCTCATTCAGTGAAAGCACACTGTCTGTATGCTTCAGTCTCATGTCGTATTCATTATCACCCCACTGCCCTCCCTTTGGGCCCTTGGAATTGTGGGGAAGCTGAGGTAATGAGACAAGAGTGTTGCACTCCTAAAAGTGATACTCCAAGGAGCAGACACAGATGCAAATAGATATGCAGTGTGTGATGCATCTGGCAGGGAGAGGCAAGACTCCTAAGAAGCCATGCCCAGGGCCGAGTGGGGAGGAAGCCAAGCATCCTTCTGGAAGGTACCAGGGGAGCTGCCAACACCTCAACCTGAGTCAGAAGAGGAGGCGATCCATTCTTTTTCTGGAAAAGGCCACTGCATGTGCAAAGGCCCTGTGGGTGCGAGCTCACCACCTGAGGGAGCAGCAGCGGGCTGGAGCAGAGAGTGGGGGAGGTGTGGGGCTAGGAGAGGAAGGTGGGCAGCAGAGATGGGCCACGGGTTATGACTCAGACCACCAGGAAACACCCAAGGCTCGTGTAACAAGTGCTAAGATCTGGTTTCTCAGCATCCCTACATGTTCCTTGCTTTTTATTTCAAGATAAACTTTGGCTTGAGAATGTTCCAGGGCAGGGTCGAGTTCTCCAGCTGCCGCTGTAGTCTCAGCACATCACATCATTTGGTCACGTGACTAAAACCAGGAGACTGTTGCCAGAAATTGACTTATGCCATCCCACCGAGAATACATTTGTCTCTCTTGCGATCTCCACTGCATACAGGGTTCACATCTGCCTTGTTTCGTGCCACTCGTGAAAGCTCCATCTCTGTCTCTCATGACCTTGGCATTTTGAGGAATGCCAGCTGTTGGCGTCCCATGCCTCCAATCTGATGGACTCTGTGATCAGATAGAAATTGTGAACTTGTGGGAAGGTCGGCCCAGGAGCTGCAGTGTGGGTCCCAGGAGTAGAGCTGGGCAGGGCTGCCAGACTCTGCTATCCCCTCACGGGTCACATTGACTTTGGCTGCACTATAGAGGCCACTGTGCCAACTATTTATCCTCAGAAACCACCCTGGGGCAGACACCCCCAGACACACAAATCAGACCGACACAGGACTTCTGTAGATCTGGTATATTTTAGATTTGTTTTATGTGTATGGGTGTTTTGCCCACGTGCATGTCTATGTACCGCCTGTGTGTCTGGTGCCTGCAGAAACTCGAAAAGGACACCGGACCCCCTAGAACTGGAGTTACAGACAGTTGTGAGCTGCCATGTGAGTGTTAGGAACTGAATTCAGGTCTGCAAGGCAGCTGTGCCTTTAACTACTGAGCTGTTTCTCCTGTCCCTTTGTGGGCCTTGCCTGTGGGGTTCTTTCTGGAATGTTTGCTGAGCAGGGCATCTGTTTCCCAGTTTTCTCCCGTGTCTCAGAACTGAGGGTCTCCCTAAGAACTCACCCCCGGGACTTTCTCAGGATATATCAACATCAGTGCAATATATAGATTACTGTATGGCAAGCACTTCAGCTGTTGTTTGCAATGTCTGTTCATTTGTTTTGTTTCAATTTGGATTTTGTTATTTGGTTGTGGTGTGTTATATTTCTGTGTGTGTGTGTGTACACATGTGTGTGTGTTATTATGTGTGGTATATGTATACATCTATAAGGTCCAAATGAGAGTATGGGGTGGGTGGCTCCTCTCTCACTCTCCAGCTAATTATTATTCCTTTGAGACAGACTCTCTCACCCACCGTGGAGCTGGGCTGGTGGGTAGCAAGGTCTGATCAACCTGCCTTTATTCCCCATAGCACTGGGTGTCACAGACTCATGTGGGTTTTGGGTAGGTGCTGGGATCTGACGTCAGGTCTGTATGCTTACACAGCAAGAACTCCTACCCATGCATTCATCTCTCCAGCCCTGTGGGTCTTGTTTTGTTTTGAGACAGAAGAGAGGGTCTCAGGTATCCCAGGTGGGCCTCAAAATAAACTCAAAGTTTATTTTGGTCTTGAACATCTGCTCTTCCTGCCTCCATTTCAAAGTCCTGGGATGACAGGGTGTACCACCATGCCCAGCCCTGCACTGCTTATTTTTGTTGTTCAAATCCTGTGGCTTTGGCATTCAGGTCTCCTTTAGGTAATCCTTTAGGTCATACGGAGACCCTGATTTGGAGTTTTTGTTTGTTTGCTTTTGTTGTTTCTGTTTTCATTTGTTTGCTTGCTTGTTTGTTTGGTTGGTTGGTTTTTCCGAGACAGGGTTTCTTTGTGTAGCCCTGGCTGTCCTGGAACTCACTCTGTAGATCAGGCTTGCCTCGAACTGAACTCAGAAATCCACCTACCTCTGCCTCCCAAGTGCTGGGATTAAAGGCATGCACCACTACTGCCTGACCTGTTTTGTTTTAACTCAGATCTTTTTTATTCCTAAGGCTACAGACGCTCCTGGGACTTTTGCTGTCCCGGTCCAAAGTCCACCCCTTCTCGCAGGAGAGCTGTATTGTGTTGGAATCCAGTCTCCTAAAACGGAGCTTGCAACCCCGCACCCCTGCCTTTCGTGATTACCCAGCCTTGGTGGGATGCTGCTGTGTGACTGCCATCTCCCGCTCTGTGTCCCTTTCCTGGATGCATGAATACACATATGGCCCCATACTGGTAGCTCAATTCCAGGCTGTCAAGACAAACTATAACAGCTTCTTCCCACTGCGTGAATGGGTTCCTGGCATGAAGATTTGCTTGTTGGGTCCCAGCATGCACGTGGTAGTGCCAGGGTTGCCACTTCTCTTTGAGCATCCACGAGGGCGGGCACCTAATGTCTGTGTGTACAGTCTTCTGCCATTAGCCTCTGTGAACCCTGAACCCCTGCTGCCCACAGTGGCCCAGCTCAGATTAGGCTTCCTGTCTCTGCCCACTGTGGTGTGACCCTGTTGGGTGCTGCATTGGCATGAGGCTGGTGACTCATCCTGGTGGCCCATCCTGAGAGGGTTCAGGGCTTGCTGATTTAAGGATGTGAGTAAAGGAAGTGAGACACCCACAGTGAAGGCGCTCGGAACTCTATTTCGCCTGCCCTTAGTGACTCTTGTTTATTCGAGACACTAAGCCCTTATTAGATAGAAGATCTGAAACCTCCCATTTTGTTGGCATTGCCTTTTGCCACATAGCATTTGCATTTTCGCGAAGGGTAATGAGTCTGGTTTCCTGTAATGGTCCAGGCCTTTGTTGTCATATAAAATAAAATAAATCATTGCTAAATCTAATATGAAGCTTTTGTCTCAGGCTTTCTACTAAGGGTTTGGTAGTTTTAGACCTTACATGTAGGCCTTCAATTATAGTGTGAGGTGTTTTCTTCTTTTGCATGCAGAGTCCCAGTTTGTGCAGCACCACCTGCCAAGGGTGTGCTTGCTTTTAGTATCTGTTTTTCTTGGTTAGTAGATGGCTTGTGTTGGTTTATTGAGATCTACCATGTTATTTTCATGGTTGCCTAGTGGTGTTAGGCATGCATATTCTCCTCTATGTGGGCAATTAGATTTTTCTAATAACTGCCTTAGAAGATAAAGTTGTGCAGTGTAACCTTATACATAATGTTTATCTGGAGTATTTGGACAGGGTTACAAAAGACAACTGTGTAGGTGTGTATCTGTACAGTGGTAACTGTGTTACAAAGTGTAGCCTTACAGGCACTCGTTTGGGAGCCTGGGCTCTCCAGGATGTCCTTGAAGACTGCACTGGGGATCTGAGGCAGATTGGGATTGAGTGTCCCACACAGGAACAGCAGTGGGTCCTGGAATAACTATCTTGCATGTTAGGCAGAGGATGAAGATGGCAAGGCAGGTTAGTAAGTAGACTCCAGAGAATGTGACTTGAGTTGCATATAGATAGCTTTGAAGGCCTTAGAGGATAACCCTTCTCCTGGCTTCCGGTATAGGGACTAATTGATGTATAAGAGAGGTGGGCAGGGCTTTTGAGGAGAACATCATTTTCCTGGTTCCCACACAATATTTGTGAAGGTCTGAGGAAGGTTTCTTGTTCAGTGTATACCCCGCTATACATCTGGTAAACACTTATAATCATCAATCAAGGTGACAGACCTGAGAGGGGGAGCCATGTCCCCAAAGGGGTTTGAGCAGTAGTCTGGGAAGCTTCTAAATGGGGACTTGGAGGTTCCCAATGAGTAGATACCCCTGTATTATGGGAAACATGGCTCGGAAGACAGAAAAACCACCAAAGTTTTTTTTTTATTTGTATTTTTTGTTTGCAGTGTATGTGTGTGTACATAGTCCTGTACACATGTGTGTGCTTGGAGGCCAGAGGTTGACTCCTTATCTTTTGAGATAGGGTGTCTTATAAACTAGAAGCTCACCCATTCAGCTTGATCAGCTGGCCAGGGGGCTCCAGGATCCCCCCTGTCTATGCCTCCCCAATTCTAGGATGACAGGCATACAGGGCCATGCCTGGGCTTTTACATGGGTGCCCAGGGCTTGAACTTAGGTCCTTATCCTTGTGCAGCAAGTGCTTTGGGTCCCGAGCCATGGCCTCAGCCTCAAAGGTTTTATTTTAACCACATGTTCATTAACTTGGCTTGGAGAAGGGGGTTCATGAGAGAGAGCTCAAGGCTCTTCTTTGTTCCATGCCCAGGGTCAGAGTCTCTGCTGCCTGGCAAATACTGTCCTCTGGCCCAAACTGGTCTGCAGCAGGAAGCTGGGTCTCTGAGCCTGGGCATGGGTGGTCTGGAGAGGAGACTCAGTCCTCAGCCTAAGGGAAGCCAGGTCTGGTGCAGAAGGCTGTCCCAGACCAAAGGCAGCAGAATGGCAGTTCCCACTTATGCACAAGGGGTGTCATGGAGAGCTCCCACATGTGGTGGACCCGTTGGCATTTTTGACTCATCTTCCTGCCAAGTCCCTTTCTTTTGCTTGAGCCCATGTCCCACCCTTGTTCTATCAGTTTCTCGTTCTGGGTCTTCAAGAGACAGGAAAAAAAAGTTGGGGGTGGGTGTGTCTCTGAAGGAAAGGAGCTTGGCAGCTATTGGCTGAACCCAAGGTGGCAGGTGTAGACAGGGGTGCTGGAGGGGTCTGAGGAATGTGGCATAGGGCAAGCCTTGGGGGTTCCAAAAGACAGCCACTGCAACACCCCACACTGTGGCTGATGGGTGCCCCCCACCCCCATCTCTAGGGTTGGTGTCCATGGAGATGAGGTAGGTGCCACTGCTTTGTTCCACCCTCTTTCCCACATGCAGTTCTCTGGGATCCAGTTAGGCACTTTATTGGATAGTAGTTATTTGCAGCGGCCGCCAGGCTCCTCTGTGCTTTATTAGCCTGTGAGACTCTCCTGACTCCTGATGCTGATATGAAAGCACGTCCTCACTTATCACACTTGTTGCTACCCTGGTCTCTAGAAGCCCAGGGCCTTAGCACATGCAGTTAATTCTACCTGGAGCACCTGTCTCCAGCTCTAATGATACAGCTTCAACATTGCTGCCCCATGGGGCCACCCGGCCCACCACTCACATGACCTCCCTTGCTGTCCCTGGCCTATCATTCGTTGTGGCCTTGCCTTCCCTGACCCACTAGTCACTGCAACCTCACCTTGTGTTTTTCCCACTGTGTTATTTGTTAGTGCACCCCTCCCCCACAGTATCCTGTGTCTGTATTGTCTGTTGTTGCATCTGTAGAGCCTGCATGGTGCACATACAGTTGGTACTTTCTGGGTGGAGCCATTTAGGATAGCAGCTGGGGTACACTGAAGGCTTGAGTTTCTTATAAGCCCTTGAAAAGGGGTGGGGCCAGGTCTGGGAAGTAGCTTTAGGCCAATGCCTTTCTTTCTAAAGCCACAGCATTACCAGAAGGCACTGTGGAGTAAAACCATGATACCAATTGACACCTTTCTCCAAAACCTTCTCAGAGCTAGAGTAGCCTGGCCAGGTGCAGGCATCTCCCCCCACCCCAGGTCCCCTTGGATAGCCTCTCTGTGCAGGGCACTGTCTAGCTAGGTCCAGGGCACTCCATAGAAGTCTGAGTGGTGGATGAGTATCATTTAGTCCGCTGGCTATGGGGCTCTGTGGCCAGAACCCCATGTAAGATGAGGACACTCAGCCTGAAGGAGCTCTGCCCATGGTAATTATTTCTAAGTCACTGTCCCACTCCTGCCAGGCCTGCTAGCCATTCCTCACTTTGAAGGCTTGGTGGCTAGGGGTGGGTGGCCCTGTGGAGGTCCAGGCTCGTAAGCCTTTGGAAGTCCCCAGAGCCTCAGGGTCAGGGAGAAGGCATTGATGTGTAGCATGGCCTCAGTCTCAGCTCAATGCAGGGAAAGCACTCTTGAAGGATACTTGGGTCTCCCAGGGGAGGGCACAGGTCAGAGCAGAGTGTGGTAGCCGAGGAAGAGGCTCAGGAAGTGAAGTGTGTCCTGGCCAGGCAGAGGCGGGGGAAGTGGGGTGGCTTCCTGAGAGGAGCCTCCAGAGACGGCTCTGGGTCTTGCCGCAGTGTGATGACGGAAAACCCAGGGTTCAGTGTCTGCCATGTGCCATCTGGGCCAGGGTCCTTCCAGGGCCATGACACTCAGAGCTATCAGCCCCTTCATATGTAGTCATGTGAGCTCCAAGGCCTTTGAAGTTTATGGTTCTGCCCCAAGGCAGTGACCCCAAGTATTGTATATATCTAGAGCCTGCTGGGGCCACAAAAGGCCTTAGGCTGCTCTTGGCATTCCTCCAGTCCCTGGGAGTTTGTCTCAGGGTGTCATTTGACCTTTAGCAGGTGGCCAAGGCATGTCCATTGCTGATCCCATTCCTCCTCTTTAGGGCTCTGCCCGGCCCCTCCCTCTGCTTTAGTGCCCACCATACCGGCTGCCATGTTCAGCCTTTGAGCATGAGCTGAGATTAAGGGTGGGAAGGATCTTCATTCCTCAGTCCATTGAGCTCTTGGTCCTCCAGAAGCAACACTGCCAGGGCCCTAGTGCAGGAGCTGTGGTTGGTGAGAGCAGAAAGGCTGGGATGAGGCAGCAGCAAGGGGGTGGGGGCCTGGCAGAGGACAGTGGCTGACAGTTAGGGAGCCCAGCAGTCCCTAGTGACTGATAGATCCCACCTGGCCTGGCCTGTGAGCGGAGGGGCAGACAGGTCAGTAGGGCTGTGGGTGTGACCTGGTTGGCTCCCTAAGGTATCAGTGGCTGTGCAGAGTGTGGCTTGGGGTTGGACTGGGAGGATAGTGGCAGATGGGTCATGTTTCTGTGATGGATGGCCAGGGAAACTGTGTGTCTGGTTCATCTCCTTTGACATGTGTGATCCTCCACATCCTGCCCCTCCCATTTCGGTCCCCCACCCTTGCCCCTCACATCTCTCTCTCTCTCCCACTCCTGTAGGCCGATATGCATGTCCCTCATCCTGTGCCTTGCCACTGTACTCTGCTGTACTCTTCTAGGGAAGCCCTGTCCCTGTGGACAGGGACTCTGTCCCACACAATCCCAAGACCCTCTGTCTTGTGGGCAGTGGTGCAGACATATGACTAGAGCTCGAGACTTGCCTGTGACCAAGAAGAACAGTCCCATTGATGGAGGACTGCCTGAGGCTGTGTTGTTGGTGAGGCTGTGCTGAAGGGAATGTGACCACCTTGTTTTGTCATCAGAGGCTTTCCTTGGTCCAAGTCACTTGGGCAACCTCAGTAGAACTCTGGGGAGGGGGTGGAGGTGGCTGGCACCTGGGCAAGATCTCTGGAGGCTGAGGTTCCTGACTCAGGAAGAGACCTGGGGCCGCCCAGGGGGCGGGGGGAGGGAGGCTCCAGCCTGACTGGCTCTTAGTGAGAGGGAGGGGCCCTCAAGGAGAGAGCCACAGAGGTGAGTGGGTTTTGGGCCATCAGGTCTCCTGAGCCATGAGCCAAGGCTGCAGGGTCTTCGTCCCAGTATGTGACTCCAGATCACCAAGATCACTCACACAACATCAAGGTCAGGGCCTGTCAAGTGGAAGTGGCAGGTGACATGTAGGTCTCCCAGTGAATGTCAGGGAAAGTAAGCCACCTGTGTCCAGCACATGTTACTTGGTCCTCACAGAGGCCCTTACCAGGAGGGGCAGAAGTTGCTGAGAGGTGACTGTGGTCATTTCATACTCTGGACTGGCAGTTCTCCTCCCTGAGCCTGAGGCTCCTCCTTGTCAGGAAGCCAGCCTACCTATCTCCAACAGTGCAGCTCTACCCCATGACCCAGGCTGAGGTTTAGAGTCAAGAATTATATATATATCATGCCTTGGTTGTCATGTCAGCATTTAGGGTAAATCCCTCCATCCTCGGGGTTCAGTTTCTCTAGGTAGGGCAAAGACTAGACCCTGGGCTCCACATAGTCACACTAAGTATACTGTCTGCTGCCTAAGGGCTTCTGTGGGGCCACTACTACTGCTGAGTTGTACCCCCCAACCCAAGGGGACAGACATCTTTACTAAGTAGCTTTGGGGAGCTGGACAGTCTGTAGCTCAGTTGCTCCCTGGGTGATTCTGGTCTTTGTGGCTGTCTCTGTTTGCCGGCTGCCACTGTTTGGTGTCACTATTTGCTATCACTGGTGCCCTCTGCTGTCAGCATGTCTGCATGTCACTTTAACTACTGCAGAGGCAAAATTCCTTCTGGAGCTTAAGGATTCTGGCAGGAAGGAGAGAGGTGAGAGCACAGGTCAGGAAATCCACTCGCCCACCCTGTCCTAAAGGAGCCCAGTGGCCCACACCAGCTCATGTCCTCTTCACCAGTCTCCACGTCTGGGAAGCCCTCTGCCACCACCAAACCTTACAAGAGTGTGGGAGACGGGGACTGACCCTGTCCGTTCCAGCCCCGTGATCCACCCATGTGGAGGGGATATTAGGGGTCACCCCACATCATCTCAGTCACTACACAGCTGATCAGAGCATGGCAGTGCCCAAGCCCTGCGGAGACAACTGTGGCTGCCCATTTCTGACGGGGGCGGTAGCTTACCCCTGGTCACCTTGTCAATTCTCCGGCCTTGGGTCACCCGCATAGGCAAGAACCAGCTCCCCCTTGTCACGGCCACACTGTTGGAGTCTCCTTATTAAAGGTTTGTTCCAGAGAAGACAGTGGAACCTGAGCAGGTTCCTGCCAGGGATGCTGGCCACATGCCCTTGGTGACAATCTTGTGGAAACTCTGTGGTGTCAGAGTCCAGGGTGTTGATACAATTATTAGAATACTGAAGGTATGGCTGGGATTGGGCACTGTGGAACAAGGGGGTTGATTTGATGACAGTCCTCCCTTTACTGAGTGCAGTCAGCTGCTGAACAGTCTGGATCTGTCCCTACTCCTTCATGGGGGAAACCGAGGTTCAAAGGTTGTGCAATGGCTTGGTTGACAGAGATTCCTTAAAACCTCTGGAATGGGGCCCAGAAGACAGCAAGAAAGACTCGAGCTTGATGTAATGAGGGAATTTCCCAATAGGACTCACTGTGAGAATGTAGACATATACAGGTATCCGGCTGGCTTCAGGGATGTGCAGCCTCGTGAGATGCCTAAGTAGGCAATACCCACTTTCTGAGCCAGATGAGGCTGCTGGGCCCAAACTATCCTGGGTAGAGACATTTCCAAAATACAGAGCCCATGTCCCAAGCGGGGAGTATGTATGGGGAGCATGTGGCCCCCACCTCACGCTGGAGAACCATAGACAGGTCCCAAGCTGTGCCATGCAAGCCTGCCCCCACCACACATTCTAAATATAGTCACTAAGGCATCTTATCATGGAGCCTGAGGGAGCAAGACTGGGTGTGGCTGACGGCCAAGGGACACAGCACTCTAGTGTACTGACTGGCCATGGCCTCCACAGGTCCCTAGAAGAATGGCATGCCTCTGTACTTAGAGGCTGTTGGTTGTCTCTGGAGCACCCAGCCAAGCAGCAGTGACAGCTCTGGGCCCTGGGGTCTGGGAGAGATCACTGCCTTCCACCAGGCCTACCAGCTACCTTTCTTCCAGAGCCTTTCCTTGAAGGGCCAGGTGTTTGGGAGGTGCCTGGCTCCCCTTCTGGGGTATGGCTTTCCTAGAAGCTTTGAGATGTTTGAGAGGAGACCTGTGCTGTGTGCCCTGATCTCACTAACTGCTGAGGACTATGGGACTTTGGGAAGGGCATAAACCCTCTCTGATCTTCTCTTTTCAATCCTGTGAATAAAAGACAGGCCCCCTTTACGTACCTCCTAAGTTGACAGGAAGACATGGGTTCCTAGCTGGTTCATTTCCATCTTCCCATGCCTGAGGCTTCTGGTTCATATTCTGTGGGGGTCACTGTGGCCTTCTGAGAGGACCCAGGTCTATTTGCTAACTGAATTCTTGAGTCTGGCCCTATGTGGTGGCATCCAGCTGGGGTAGCCCCGGGGGTTCTTGTCTGAGAAACTTGTTCCAGGGCAGGGGCCATCTGCTCCAGTCCAGGTGCTGCAGTTTCTGTTCTCTGTAGGAATCATGTATGTCTGGTCCTACAGCAGATCCTGTATGACTACAGATCTTCAGACACACACTCTCAACCAGAGTTGCTCTGAGTTAGAGGTCAACACACTGTCCACCACAGGCTCCCCAAGCCGCAGATACAACCACTAGCCCAGAAGCACTGCTGTGCTCCCAGCTCTTTCCTCTGACATTGACTAATGTTCCTACCTCCCTGCTTTGATCACTTTATCTGAGCATACCTTCTCCAGAAATCCCCGTCCTATCCCTCTAGTGTTCCAAAAGTGTGTGTGCACGCTCGTGTGCACCAAAAGTCAACGGAAAGAGTCCCTCTTCAAGGATTGTCAGTCTTGGTTTTTGAGACAGGGTCTCTTTGTTGGCCCAAGGCTTGCTAATTAGGCTAAACCAGCTGGCTACTGACTGAGTCCCAGGAATCTGCCTGCCTCTGCCACCTCTGCCACCTCTGCCACGTCTGCCTCTCCAGTGCTGTGATTATAAGCACATGTCACCATGCTTGGTTTTCAAACCTAGGTTCTGAGGGTCAGACTCAGGTCACCATGCTATGGACCAAGTACCTTGCTGCTCTCCCCAGCCTCCAAAAAAGGTTTCAAATGATAGTGCACATGGTTTAAGCCCCTTGCCAAGGATGGTCTTCACCTATCCGAATGTGAACCTAGGAGAGGAGGACCAAGATGCTCCCTGAGAGGGCGTAACGGTGACACCAATGCCTATTCTTGGGGACTCTGCTGAAGTAAATTTAGGATTCTGAGAGCTGGAGCCAAGCTGTGGACATGTGTTATTAAGGTGGGACCTAGGCTTGGGGATGTTGCCTGGCCTGACAAGTGGCTTGGGAGGGGCCAAGCTTCTCTGGGTCCCACATGGAGGTGCATTGGAGGGGTTGTCCAATGCCAGGTGCTGCTCTGAGTGCTAAGGGACAAGGACACTGGGTCCTAGGAAGGGACTCCAAAATGGAAAACATGTGTTCTGATTGTTAATTGGCAGTCTAGCTGAATGGAGAGAGGCTATGGACTTCCATTGACTCAGTGACCTGGTGACCTCTACCTCTGCAGCCTTCAGAAGGACCTAAACAATCAGGCTTGGTCATGTGTATGACGTAGGATGAACTGCCATCCTTAAACCTGTTACCCAGAGACAGCCACCAAGGGCATTCATCTGCTCGTGACCAGTGCTAATGGCTTGGCCAGCATCAGGTATGGGCTCTGTCCTGTGTCCTGCACTGACCCAATTCAGAGGCTGTGGAGAGCTTGCCTGAGCTGGAGAGGCAGAGCAGGTGGACAAACAGGCCCCATGGAAGAGGACCTGAGACTTCCTCTCAGCTTAACAATGGCTCAGTCAGTCAGCAAATATTCCACACACATGGTGTGGTTGGCCTGTGGTGCTGCTTGGCTTTCAGATGTGTGCCAGTCAACGGCGCCCCCTACTGGGCCAAGAGCTTCTCTGCTAGAAACAGAGGGTTTCAAGCAAGCAGTGGGCTGGAGGACACCAGACATAGATACCTGGGAAGGCAGGCCACTCATTTCTCAGGACTCGAAGATGACTGAGGATGCTGCCCTGGTGTGAGGGCACAGGGTGCACTGGGTATCTACCCTGTAGCCCTGGAGGGGGTACATAGGCACAGGGATTGAGGGGCTCTGCAAAGTCAGGTGGATGTTATGTTTTTCCAGGGTTTCTGGGCCAGATCCTGGGGAGAGTGTCAGTTGTTGCTGGGAGGTGAGGCAGGCCTCTTAGTGCTAGACTAAGGTTAATCTCTTGATGGCTTGGCATCTGCCACATCAGCACATTTAGGGGCTCCTGACACAATCGATTAGTAATCTTACTTCCTCACTGGTAAAGTTACCACCGATGGTGTTTCCTACCAGGACATTTTAATGAAATGAACTTGGCCAGAGCCAGACTTAAAAGGGTCTAGAGCCAGTGTAGTCTCAGGGAGTAGGCAGTGGCTGGCCCAGGATGATTTCAGGCCTGGGCGCTCTAGCCGTAGGCAAAGGCACCCTCCTGAGGCCAGGCCGCTCAGGGAGGAGGCGAGGACTGACCTTGCATAGGCCTAAGGTATGTGGGCTGCAGCTAAGGTAGCACCTCCCACACACAACTTGCAGGCCTTGTATGGCCCAACACAGCTATGAATGTGGTCCCCCACAAATCATAAATTACTTAAAACTTTTTTAAGATTTCTTTTTGCTTATCAGTCCCACAGTTCTGTGTAGACTTTGTAGATGACAATATGTTGCCATGGAGACAAAAGGCTGAACACCCATAAACCTGTGACACCAGTATTGTGCTTTGACCCAACAGATTTGGAAGTTTAAGAATTCATGATCCTCTGAGAATCACTGTTGATGGGTGGCTTGGAGTAGGCTATGTGATGATCGAAAAGGCCTCCAAGATGTCCTTGAAGCCTGTGGTGTGGCCTCATGTAGAAAAAGCTTTTGCCACCGAGGATGAGAGGGAGGCCGCCAACCTGGGTTATCTGTTATACCCCAGCCCAAGGTCAACTGTCCTTTCAGAAGGTGCCCAATGGGATCTGAGTGAATGGGAGGTGGCCATTCAGATGGAGGAGGTAAGGTAGCCCAGAATAGCACATAGAACGAGGTGGCTCTCCCATTCTGAGCACTGTGGCCTGTGCAGCCAGCCTGAGCTTGCTGTTCATGTGGCCCTGTGTGTGCCCTGTAAAATGATACACAGGTGGCTGTATCTTGTTGTCCCCAATCCAGGGACTTCTCAATATGCATAAGTGGGCTGAGCCTGAGACCAACCATCATTCCCCCGTGTTTCCTCTCCTCTGGACTTCTTTCTCACAGGGCTTAGATAAGGGAAACTGACCATTCTCTGGCACATCTCAGATTTTCAGCATGCACTGAGGTGTGTACCTTCAGGAGGTAACCTGGCCTAGGCTCTACCTAGAGCAGCATATCGGAGAGGCTGTTGAAAGCAAGTGATGCCTTGAAGTCTTCCAACCCCTGCCAACTCTATTCAGCTGACAGTTGCTATTAGTACCATCCCATGTGCTGATCCTTCTTGGGATATCCCTAAACCTACTGTCCCCTCTAGAAGTTCAGTATCCTGGGACATGTCTATATCTAACCTGAAGTCAGGTAGCTGGGAGTCCAGGTGGACAAGAGGGTGGGTGGTGGCAGTGAGTCAGTAGGGTTCCCCTCTAGGCTTCCCTTCCCAAGTAGCATAAGTGAGGAAGTAACTCCCTGAGGAACAATAGCAAAGTCTCCTACACATGGCTCTGGGCTCACACACCAGGATTTAGTTTGTGGGTGTTGTGCATGCAAAGGCCTTGACCTTTCTTGACCTGCGGAGAGCTGCCCCCAAGGGGCCTTTGGATGTTGATAGCTTCAGTTACAGCCCATGGCCAGTGTACTTAGCCAGCTTCAAGTTCTAGTATCGAATCCATTTGCTTGGTTTTCTTTCTTTTTTAATTTGTATGTGCACGTGTGCATGCATGCATGGGTGTACCCGCAGAGGCCAAACAAGGGCATCACAGCCCCAGGCGCTGGAGCTAAAGGCCATTGTGAGCCACCCAACATAAGTGTTAGGAACTGAACCTCTTAACATCTGGGTGAACTGCAAGTGCTTTTGGCCATGTCAGCCACCACCACCACCACCACCACCACCACCACCCCCAACCCTCATTTTCTTTCTTAAAATATATTTTAGTTATGGTGAGACTGTAGGGCTAACTGTGTCTGTGTGCTTATGCCAGCAGTGTGAAGCTTACTCACAGAATGTATAGCTGTTCTCACAATCTGCCTCCAGAACTTCCTATTGTTTTAGACTGAAACTGTTCCCAGCTCCTGGCACCTGAGCCTGCTTTCCTTCTCTGCAGATCTGGTAACTCTAGGGGCCTCTGATCCTGAAATGTATGTCATCTAATCTCTGGCTTATTTTACCAAGTGTCCTCAAGTTCTACCCATGTATAGTGAGCAACCTTTTGTGCATGGCACCTCCAGCCCCAGCCTAACAACAGTTTTAGGGCACTTCACACTATCATCGTATATGCTTGAGATCTCTTGAGATGTTTCACTGCCGTGTTTTGGGTGCTGGACATTTGATGGTGGCTAGACTGATGGTTCCTCTCTCTGGAATAGACCCTTTGCTATCTGCACTATAGAGCACTATCCTCCTCGATGGGATGATTAGGTGCTGTAGGCTGGGACAGTATCACTATCAGGCCTGTGCCTGAGTCGGTCTGGATGCCCAGGGGTCTAGGCCCAGCCCTGGCTTTTTATAGATCAGTTACTAGTCAAGGACCAGTATGGAGGAGATCGCCAAGTCATAGCCACAGTTTGCCATAGCTGGCCTGTCCATGCTTCCGACACTGTTCCTTGTGCTCCCATGCATTCTGCTGGGCAGCCACATGGGGCTGGCTGCTGGTTGCTGTGTTCTTCTGGGTTCCCAGGGCACCTGGGCACAGAGATATTGAAGCGATGTCCGATAAGGCATTTGGACGTCCCTCAGGGCTGGGCTGCGGTCACGGCCGATGAGTTTGATTTGGAGAGAGCGGAACAAGTAGGGTATTGTTCCTGAGAACCTTCTGTTTCATACCCTGCACAGTGAACCCTCTTAGGAACATGCTAGTCTGTGTCCAGGGACACAGGCAGGCATTTATTTCCCTAGGTCTCAGTTTCCTCTGCTGCTGCTGGAGGTGTGGAGAGCACCTTATGACTGCCTGACCTTGCCGCTCTGGGTTATGGAGGTAGGGTGGAGGGATGGTAACTGTCCTATAGAGGCAGGAGTGGGTGGTGTGGGCATCTAGCCCATGAGCTCCCCAAAGGCAGGGACCCTTGGTGCGGCCTCTCTGAGGTTCTCTGCCCCACCCAGGGCAGGAACAGATAAAGTAGCAAATAAGATAATACTCATTTTATCAGGAGTAGATAAAAAAATAAACTATGCTATATAACCCTTTCTCGGCAGCACAGTGTGTTCAAATATTTGAAGAACTGTTTAGCTTTCAGAATACTCAAGGCTAAAAGGCAGCTAGCACATGGGGGGGCAGATTGCCACCATTGTCCCCAGCTTTAAGGTTCCTGGGCTGTCTTAGGTGGTTGTGTTGCCTAGCCCCTGCCAGCCTTGTGGAGTACTAGGTGGTTTTCTGTCTGCATTGGAGACTTCTCTGCTCTGCACCTCTACCCCAGGATTGGTCTATGTATCCATGGCCTTCCCTACTGCCATGTGGGAGAGTAGCTGCAGAGGAGGGGGCCTTCCATAGAGCCTCCTTGTTTTGATACCTTCCTTCCAGGCTGTTGGAATTTTCCATCCAAAGGCTGCAGCTGCTGCCCTGCTGGGGCCCTGCTCCCCTTGCAGACATGGGCAGAGTAGCCTATAACAGCCATCCCTCCCTCTGTGCTCTATTTGAAGGTCTTTGTTCCCTTGCTACACATAAGCTCTCTGGTCCTCAGGTGCTGGAGCTATTATATTCCGTCTCAGAGCGGAGACTCTGGAGGGCTTAAAAGACCAAGTTGTCACCCTACTAGTAAAGAACCGAAAGTTCATTAAGAACTATCATTGTTACCTCCGTGATTCAACCTGAGTGACCTCAGGAGCTCCAGGAACCTCAATGTCCCCTCTGAAATAGGAGCTGGGTTCTAGCATGGTGACACTGTGACCTGTCAGATTCCTGTGGGACTGGCGCCATTCTGTCAAATTGTGACCAGGTGACATGTGTGATGATGCCAGGAGTTTGGGGGCTTCTCAAAGACCTTGGGGGTAAAGTCACTCACTCACTTGTAGGTGCCGAGACACTGAGGGGTGTACACTGTGAGGGGTGTGCACTGTGCTGCAACCCACAGTGCCGTGAGGGGGTGGACCTAAACTGCTGATGTGCCAATGGGAAATCTGAAACGGGGGGCTGTTGGGCTATGTCACTGTAGAGGGGCAGCCAGAAGAGGCTGCAGTTCTTCATGCTAGTCCCTCTCTGGCTCCATGTGTAACCGATGGCTGGGTGGGGCATCTACTCTCTGTTGCCTAGAGATGAGCCCAACCCTACTTTCCTGCCTGCTGGGAATCAAAACAACACACACCCCGGATTAGTGAGGCCCCACTCTCTGAAGAGTCAGTCTGAGGAGAGAGCAGAGCCTAGTCAGTGAGGGACAGAGTCTCAAAAGGCCACAACAGTCTCAGAAAGTAGTTGGGGATCTGTGGCTGAAGTCAGACAGACCTCTCTAGCAGGCCTGGATGGGCGTTTAAGGGGTGGATGAGCAGCAGAGGCGCTCCCACCTAACCCAAGGTTTTTGCCGCGTCCACAAAAGAGCCATGGCTTCCTAAGGAGCTGATGTGGCTTGTTCCGCTTACAGGAGCTTCCATATGATCAGCACCACACAGGCGCAGTCTAGGAGACAGACGTGGGCAAACAATCTGCGTGGTCACCACTGGTCAGGAGGAGCACTACCGGGGGACCAAGGAGGACCTGCATGTCCTCTCATGCTGTTCTGAGAGAGTCCTCAAGTCCCTGTGGAGAGTGGATGTGAGGAAACAATCCCGTGTAGCAGCACCGGGTGCCAGGGTTAGAGGCTAGCTGCTGCCGGAGCCGTAGGCCTGTGAGGAACGCATGGTGGTAGAGAAGACCTCAGTCTGGGGAGTGGCAAGGACTGAAGCCCACCTGGAGGCTCTGCTGGGGCCAGCGGTGTGCTCTATATGAGAATCCTGGTGTGGGTGGTGGCCAGGGATCAGTGCCAAATGGGGATATTGCCTCCCATGATGTGAGGTTACCATAGGTGTGGTGAGTGGGGTAGGAATTTGGGATTAAATGGAGATATGTATGTGTTGGGGCACCAAGACCTCTGTACACCAGGCTCTGTATTAGGCACCTGTTCTGAAGATGCTGACTGACTGGACGTGACTGCAGGCACTAGAGTTTGGCAGAGCTATTTGGCCCTAAGTGTTGTGATTAAGGTGTCATGGGGGGGTGGTGGCGGGGTGGTACTGGTACTGCACATGATATGGGAGCACTCTGTAGGAACATGAGTCTCTGCCTTTAGGCAGGGCAGTAGCACCTGATCCTCAATAAGGGGACAGGGAGCCAGGACTAAATCTCTGGGAGGCTGAGGCTGATACTGGTGGTCAGGCCCTTACATACTGGGAAAACCTGAGATGGGATTGGTGGAAAGTGTGTGGCTTCCTTGTTGAGGGCAGGGGTCTGTGCTGGGGCCCTGATGTCTTTGTGTATGCCTTCTCTCTCTGGCCCTCTTGTGGCCCTGGGACAATGCAACAGCTCCCACTTCTATTCTGATCCCCAAGAGCATGCCATGAGGATATGTAGAGTTTCTGAAACTCCCCAAAGCATCTACCTATCTAATACCCTGCCCACCCCCAAGTGGGAGCAACCTTGAAGGCCACCTTGGATGGTGACACCCAGGGATGGAGAGCTGAGTGGAAGGGAGACTTATCTTCCCCAGTGCCCTTGGAATCAGAACAGGCAGCAACCTCGCCCTCAGTGTAAAAGCTGTGCCTTCTGGGTGTCCTCGGGGCACAGGTCCAGGCTGTGCTTGGCCTTCCTTTCTTGGATCTCCCCATTGGCTGAGGGACTCTATCCCCCAGCAAGGGATGAAGGCTCTTGGATATACTGGGGGTTAGACCACTGAGCCTCCTAGGAGACCCTGACCCATTGTCCCCAAGGCCATGGCTACCAGGCTGTGTACCATTCCTGTGTATTGGCTGGCTTTGAGATGGCACAGTGTGGCATTTCCAAGGTCAGTGTATAGTGAGACACCAGTCTGGGGTCAGTCCTCACATGGCAAATGGTTTCCATCCCATGCATCCCATGTTTGAGCGCATTAGCAGAAGGATACCTGGGGTTGCCAGCACTAAAGATCTTGTATGTGGGACGTTGGGTACGAGGGAGGTGGCAGGGAAGCTGGGTCAGGCATTGACCATGTGTCCCCTGTCTCACAGCTTCCTCATTGTTCTGGTCTGCCTCATCTTCAGCGTCCTGTCCACTATTGAGCAGTATGCCGCTCTGGCCACCGGGACCCTCTTCTGGATGGTATGTAGGCACCAGGGGCCACCAGTAAATGTCATCACTGAAGAGGTGGAGGAGGGCTGGGGTATCAGACAGGGCAATTCCCCTGCATCCATACCTGCCAGGCCCCTAGGCCATGTGTTGAAGAGGCAGGAAGAACAGAAAGGGTCCCTTCGTGTGGGGAATTTCTGAACTAGGCCCAGAGAGAGGACAGGAGGACATGGGTACAGTGGTACTGAGGGGTGGGGACAGTGCCAAGGGCTGGGTGATTCTTGTGTATGTTAGTGCCCCGCTGGTGTGCTTGCCCAGACTCTAACTCAGTCACTGGGGCGGGCCTTTCTATCAGTCACTGGGGTGGGCCTTTCTATCAGCTCAGGAGACTTTCATGTATCATTTTTGGCAGGATCATCATCATGGCAGTCCTAGTGGGCACCACAACTACCTCGGTACCCAGTTTGGGTCTCCTCCCTCTCTGCAGGCCAGACCTGGGACATCTCACCCGTGTGCCCTGTCCCAGCATAGAGCAACATGTGGAAAGTTTGAGGAATGGAATTTCCAAATACCAGGATCCCACTACACTCTATGAGGAGCTTGGGGACTATCCTGTGAAACCCATGTACTGGGAGAGGCTTAGAGACTGTCATTTAGGATTCCATACTCTGTGAAGGGCATGGGGACTGTCCTGTGTGACCCTGAACTCTGTAAAGTGCCAACTGCGTCTTCAGGGCATCCTGTTGTGTGGGAACCCATGTGCTTTGAGGAGCTTAGATATTGTTGATCTGGTAGATACGAACCCCTGAAACAGGGCCAGGGCTGGATATTGCGACTGAGGCAGACCCTGTTCTGTGCAGGCAACTAAGAGCCTGGAGCCAGTTGCCGTGAGGGTAGACACCCTGTGTATCAACACTCTCTTTTGGACCAGACACGGGGCCATGAGGCCTTTAGAAGCAATGCTGATGGATCTATGATGCTTCTGGGAAAATGGGTGGAGGCCAGCATGGCTGGGACTATGGGGACAAAATGGTGACAGGTGGTAAAGCCCAGAAGGGTGCAGCCTAGTGTCTTTCTGCTTGGGTGCACTTGTGTTTTCCACTTGTGAGGGGACGTTCCCGACCCTTCCAGGGAACAAGGACCACACTTAGCCGCCCTTCACCTTCTGCACAGTGGGTCTTAGGTGTTTCTCAGTTCTATCTATGTACAGCCTCTGTGAGCTGGGCAGCTTGTCCTGCTAAGTCTCCAATGAGCGATGGCTGCTCAGCCACACCCATTTTTTATGTGTCAACTTTATCTTTCCTTTATGGCTTCTAGATACTGAGCCATAGGAAATATCCTTTTCCTGGGTTATAGAGGTCTCTGGCTCTGGCCTGAATGTGGTATCTTCTTCCCCAAGTTTGAGGTTTTGTGTGTGAGACTGCCATTGGCTTTAGGAGTCTCCAGGAAAGTGTGAGGCAGGCCTGCTCCGTTCCATCCCTGCCACTCATCCCAACGGCCTCTTTCCCTCTTCCATAGGACACGTGGCTTCACTGTAGATCAAATCAAACATGAGCCTTGCCTGGTAGTGCCTAGTTCTTCTCTACAGGCCACTGAAGGCTTCATCTGGCCTGGCTCCTGCACCCTGTAGTGGGCTCTGGAGCATATTTCAGGGGCCCCTGGAAAAGTTCTTGTTCCCCATGCCCAGCCGAACAGCCAATGCATCCAACCCAGGGCACCAAGTGTTAACTCTGATGGGGATACCTACATGGCTGTGGTGCCGTCTAGCACATCTGGGACTGGAGTGTCACTGTGGTTTAGGCACATGTGGTTTCGGCAGCTGGTAACAAGACAATCACAAGCTGTGATTGGAAGTTGTGGTCACTAGAGGGCGACTTTTCTTCTGAAGTTTTCTGGGACTTTTCAATGTGAGCCTTCGCCTATGATGTCCCTACACTTCACAGAGGTGTCAGTTCCTGTACCTACGGTCACTGGGCTTCAAGTCAAGGTCAGGGCCTCAAGTCTCTCTGGAAGCAACATCAATCTAGTACACCTATTCCCTAGCTGATTCCATGTGGCTGGAAGGATGCTTTCAAATCTTAGCTGGCATCTCCCTGTGATGTGTTAGCTGTCCAGCCTCAGTTTCCCGGTGTCACCCCTTAGTCCCAGAGTATCTTTCACCTGTCTGATGGAGCTCTTAGACATGGTTTGGGAATTTAAAAAACCATTGTTTTCCCTTATAGAGTCAGGGTGAGTAAGAAGGCCCCGGATTCCTTAGTTTCATGTGTGATGATAGCCCCACAGGTTCCTGTCAGAATTGTTCCCTTGCTCACTATAGAAGTGGCTGCCACACAGACGAGGTCAAGTCTCTGGCTATGTTATGAGAGGACATGGCTCCTGGTTACTGCTGAGGAGAATGGCCCAGGTTCTTTCCCAGAGAACTAGGTTTCTGTAGCCCTTGGTTTGGGACTTGGTCTGGAGAGCTTGGGCCAAAATGGTTCCCATGCTGAGAAGAGCCTGGCTGTCAGAACAGTTCCCTGGGAGTTAAAATCTATATATGCATTTATGTGAATGTATTCACATATGCATGCACCCATGCATTCAAACGGACACATTCCTCTATACAGCTGTGTCTTCAGACAAGTGTGTGTTTTGTCTGAGCATGTGTGAGTGAGTGGACCTTTACATGTGTAATGTCCACATTAGGCTTTGTGCTTGGTTTTGCATATCATTATGCACTTGTGGGTGTATACATTGTATTGTGTATCTTCATGTGTATCCATGTTCATGCCTAAGTGTAGATAGTACTGTATGTTTATCTGTCAGCACATGTTCACATGTGTGTGGGCCTGTGAATACACCTGCTCTATTTGTCATCTGGTAGCTCCAGACTTGGGGTGCTTACCCCAGTAACTTTTGGCTTAGGCTCTTTTTTCCTGGTGGCCTCTGCTGCCTCCCTTAGGCCAGGCTCTTTCTGGGGCCTGCTTGCCATCTTGTGGCTACTTTTGGAGTTGCGAACATAGATCCATCAACCCGAAAGCAAAGGCTGGCGTGGGTGGGACCTTGTGTCTACTCCCACCCCCCTTTCCCTCAGTGTGAGCGGGTCCCCACTCCCAAGGCAGCCCCTCCCAACTCTGTTCTGCTTCCCAGAAGTGGCTCTTTGTCCACCACTGTGAGGGCAGTGACCTCATTACCTCTTTTGTCCCCTTCTCATTCCCTGGACCCTCCCTGCCCCACAACAGCTAAGAAGAGATTTTATAGAACAAAAACCTGAGTGTCCCAGACGCTCCCTGGGTGGTTTGGAATAATTTCCAACTTCTCCCTCATGGTCCTCAGAGTGTCACACATTTAAGCACCCCCCCATCTCCAAACCTCCCCTCCATCCCCATCTCTCACTCCCAACTGCCGCAGGACCTTTGCACAAGTACTATGCCCAGCAGGGTTTCTTTTTTACTATGAGGACTGACCTCTGGTCATCTCTGGCACACTCCCTTCTGGAACTGCCTTCTGCTCTTTTCTGGGCAGCCTGCGTGTGATGATGAGTAGGCTCACATCTCTTTCACACTTTTCCACTGTGCCAAGGGAGGCTCAACACCCCAGCTGCTCAGAGTGTGTATATGGAGTAGGATGCAAAACCCCCTTCTTTTTAAGTCTTGTTCCCAGGCATGCCCCATAAGCATACAATGAAGCCCCTGAACCTCAGTTTCTCCATCTGTAAAGTATAGGAACAAGAATTGGCTTCAGTCTTAAGCCCCCTATTTTTACCATATTACTCTCTCTCTCTCTCTCTCTCTCTCTCTCTCTCTCTCTCTCTCTCTGTGTGTGTGTGTGTGTGTGTGTCTCTCTCCCCCCTCTCTCACCCCCTCTCCCCCCTCTCTCTACACAATGCCTACAGAATCCAGAAGATGGTGTGGCAGAATCCCTGGAGATGGAGTCACACACAATTGTGAACTTCCCAACCAAACTTACAACCTCTGCCAGAGGAGCCAGGGCTCTTAGCCACCGAGCCAGTCTGCCCCCCACCCCTTTGCCACGGTCTTAAGCTGTATCCTCATGCGCTAGCCTTTAGAGGCCATCCCTTCCAGGATTTGAGCTGGCCGTGTCTAGTGGCTTTCTTCAGAGTCATGAGCACAGATTGTGTTGGGGATAGTAGGTATGAGGTGGCTGTGTGTCTAGCCTGGACACATGGACCAGTAAAGACGTGTGTGACTCAAAGGGCCTTGTCTATAGGATGGTGATCTCTTCCTAGAGGGTTAGGTGAGAAGGAGTTGTGTACTGTTGCAGTGGCCTACTGACAGCTCGTGATCTCCGAAGGGTGGATGTGTCCTAGGCCCTGGCTGATATCGGGCTTATGGATTCCAGGCCTCTAGGGTGTGAATGGCTGTTGGAGCCCGAGGCTGAGGGTCACGGCGTAGAACGCAGTGCCGTGGATGGGCGTTGGGTAAAAAGCTTTGGGGCTAAGGATCAAGTAGCCTCTGATGAGCTGTGGAGACACCAGGGGGCACTCTTGTTACGCACATTCCGGCAGCCCTTGGGCCGGGCCCAGAGTGCTGAGCGCGGGAGCCCAAACCACAGCCCGCGGTGCCCCACGGGGGCCCAGGGCAAGGGAGCTCTGTGAGGAATTCTGGGAGCACATTGGGTAAATGGTGGAGAAGAAGTCACGCGAGGCTGTGTTCCCCAACCCCAGCGCCGATACTCCTGCCTCAGCGCCTGGTTTTCTGTGGTGCCAGAGCCCTGTTATCTCAGCCAGGGCCAAGGAAGCCAGGCGGCCTCCGAGGGATTAAGCATTCTGCTGAGCCAGGCATATTCTGTGGGTCTGAAAAGCTGTTCTTGGAGAAAACTGGGCCCTGCCAGGCCAGGGGCTGGCTAGAAGAACTTTGATCAGGGGTGTTGTAGGTGTGTTTGGCCTTGAAACTTGTTTGTGGCCCCAAGGAGGACACCCCCCCCTCCACCCCAGTCCGGCCTCTGAATCTAGAGCAAGCTGTATGTACATCTGTAGACGTGGCACACATGTGTGTGCACGCCGTGTACGTGCAAGCTTGCTGAATGTGCATGCACGCCGCCAAACCCACCCACCCCTCCTTGCAATAGGAGACCCTGGCCAGGCCCAGGTGCAGGGCTGTTTTTTGTCTCTCAAACCCCAGCTTGTTTTCAAATCCCACACAAAGACAGCTGCATTGAAAAAGTCCTAGCGCAAACTCCAGCTCCAAGAGCCCCACGGCCCGCATACCAGGGAACTGTCCCGCCATGCCTGCGGTTAAAACCCGTGAGCCGCGCGGCCGGAGGCCTGGGGGATGAGGTCATCTCTCCAGTTTCCTCCCTTACTGTGAGGCTCCCTGGCCCCACAGGGGCGACCCACCTCCCTGCAGCTGGACCCTTCCTGGCCCGCCCTTGCTTTCTGTAACTCTCTTGGCAGGCCTCAGTTTCCCAGGGGCAAAATGAGATCCGGTGGGCTCTCTGAGCCCTTAAAACAGCCCTTGCTGGGTCCCACTTTCAAATGGAACAGGGTCAGCTCCCCAGGTCCCAGACCCTCGTTCACACTCGGCAGGGCCTCACATATTCTTGCATTTATTTTCACACCCTTTCCTGCCAGAGGAGACTTTATTGGCGTTAAATTCAGCGCCTAGCTTCACATCTTGGTGCTGTGTCTAGGTTTTGCTTTAGTTTCGTTTGTTTTCACGGTCTATCTGTCGTAGAGCTTGCTCTTAGCTCTCGATCTTCTGCTGCTTGGGGGTCGCAGCGGGCGTCCTGTTTTTTAGCTGAGACTCGCCTCGCCTCGCCTTGTACTTAGTGCACTATTGGTGCTTGTACTGCATTTGGCCATGTGTCCCACTGCCGGGTCTGGTTTCCTGTCTGAGATCTCTTATGGTGGCATTAATGCCACACTTGACAGAGTCAGTATGCTCACTCTGTCCCTGTCCCTGAAGACTGGTTTGCAGCAGAGGGAAGAAGACTTCTGCAGGTTGAGTCACTGCTGCTGTAGCACAAGGTCAGGAGACCAGGAGGCAGCTTGAGTCCCACCCCTCCATCCCCCCACCCCCGCCAAGCCCAAGGTCCGACTTCCTGTGGGGCCCCAGCTCCCTGCTCAGAGAGATCTAGTTCTCAGGGCTCTTTAGAGATGGCATCCAGCTAACCATGTACCCAGTAGTGTTACCAGCTCTCTCCTGGGCTCCTGGGTCCTCTGAGGAGACATTGTGTCCCTTTCAGGACCAGAACTTACTAACTTACTATCCCTATGTCCTCAGCACACAAGGTTCCTATTGTCCCAGCTGACAGTTTTCCACTTTAAGAGATTTTCCCCACAAGATGCCTACCCTTTTGACTGAGTTGTTTTCTCCTACATTCATTTGGTTAGAGAGTCTGTGAGGCTCCAACCATGTTTCAGGCTGTGTGCTAATGGGACAAGGGCTTCAGGTTCACACCCAGAACTCATACTTCAGGGTCCTGTAGACAGGAAGGCCACATGCCATCTGCATGTAGCTCCTGGAGGGATGTTGGGGATAATGGAACAGACAGTGGCTCAGCTCTGTTGGTAGCCCCCAGTGCATCCAGAGACTCAGGAGGCTCTCCAGGACTGCTGGTACCTCTCTCCAGGGAGACAGCTACTCTGTGGTTTAGTCTAGGTGGGAGGATGTCGCCTCTAGTCTGGGGGTGGGACTGGGTGACATCGGTGAGTGGATGGGACTGGGCTGCTTCTAAGGATCTCAAGGCCTCCGAACTGTGCAAAAACGTTACACTGGTTGGGCTCCGAGTTATTATATGTCCTGCTAGATTGCTAGAAATGCTGGCTATGTTGGGGTGCAACAAAGCCTCTTGCCTCCTAACTGCCCTTTCTATGGAGCTGGATTCCCCTTCCCAGAGTCTTTCACATGCTATTATGGTGCCTGGAGCTGGAGCCGGAATGGTGGGCGGATCCCAATATCTTCTCCATTTCAGCTGCTAGAGAATATAGGGGTTGGCTGGAGGACTGGAACTCTGTCTGCCTGCTTGCTAGGGGCTAAGAAGGGCATGGTGGCACATAGTCAGCAGGCTTGTGGACGCCTTTGTGGTTGGTTGTTTGCTTGTTTGTTTGTTTGTTTGTATTCCAAACCAGGGTAGAGACTGTGAGGCCCTTGAAACCTACAGCATGTGTTTTATGGCCTTTGAGAGAGTTGTCTAATCCCCCATTCTGCTCAGAAGAAGGACTTGCAGAATAGCAGTTGCTGGTATACTTCATTGTTGTTGTTGTTGTTGCTTTGAGACAATGCCTTGTGTAGTTCAGACTGGCTCCAAACTCAAAGAGATCTACCTGCCTCTACCTCCTGAGTGCTGAGATTAGAGGCATGTGCCAACACACTTGGGAACTGAATGGCCTTGAACTCCTGACCCTCTTGGTTTCTAATGATCCGTGGGCACTGAAATGGTACTTAAGTTGCTAATGTGTCCTGACTGCACGGGTGTGCTGCACCGTCCCACACTGGTCTTTGTGGCTCAGGATGGCTTGTGGCTATTTTGGTTTCATGGTGTCTTTCTTCTGTATTTCCATGTTGACACACAAGATACTTGTTTCTAGTTTATGCCACTTCAGATGACTCTGCCTGAGGCCACTAGGTGGTTTTCTCTACTCCATCTGTGCCACTTTTTGATTCCTAATTACATCATGTGGGGCTTTCCAAAGACACTGGGACTATGTCCCTGTCTCTTAACTTTAAAAAGCCAGTGTATACCCCTAGGAGAAGACTCTCTCCCTTGTTACTGTCATGGTTGGCTTTAATGGTCAACTCAACACCACCTAGGATGACCTGGAAAGAGTCCCAGTGAGGGATGGTCTGCATTGGGCTGATCTGTGGGTGTGTCTGTGGGGTAATTGTCTTAATTAAGTTAATTGATGTGGGAAGACCCAGCCCACTATGGATGGCAGGGCCTCCTGGTCTGAATAGTAGTGGGGAACTGAAGCTGAGCACAAGCAAGCATGCACACACGCACGCACGCACGCACGCACGCACGCACGCGTTCATCGCTCTCTGTTGTCAACTCTGGCCGTGATGTGACAAGCTGTCTGAAGTTCCCACTTGAACTTCCCCACAACAATGGACTATAACTTGGAATTGTAAGCTAAAATACAGCTTTCCTCTTCCTCTCCTGGGTTGCTTTTATTTTTTGAAAGTAGCACGCATGGGACACATTTGGGGGTGGTGGAAATGGCAGGTCAGGCCTTCTCTGCCACAGTGGACACAACTTAGGAGCCGTGGATGCTAGGTCTTCAGGTATATGGGATTTAAACAGGCCATCACCCTGCCCTGGAGGCGGGCTTCCTTTTACAAGGCCTGCACACCTCAACTGCCACCAGATTTGCTGAGCCTCCTAGGCCTTGGCGTCGAGGGTCTTGCAGGACTTAGCTCTGGTGTCTGCATCCTCTGTGAAACCAGCGCCGAGCTGTGTGCAGCGGCAAGAATCATCACGTGGCACATTTGCTCAGAACCAGATAAAATCCTGAGAAGCCTGGGGCAGAAGAACAGGACCATAAGACATGGTCCTTTAGAACCTTTTAGAAGGACACAACCCATTCCTTGCTGTGTGGCATGTGAGGATTAGTCAGAGACGCCCAGGCAGGATGGTGAATGCGGGCAGGGCCTGTCTTTGGGTGATGACTGTGTAGGTGCAAAGCCATGGCCTACCTGGGTTTGAAGGTCCTACTTCCTGTTTCTCTTTCTTTGGGGCTCTTCTCCATGCCCTTTTCTGGTGAACTCTGAGCCCAAAGGGAAAGAGAAGTGTGTACTTGGCAGCAGGTTCTCATGGTCTCAAGAAGACCCCTTGGAGAGAGAGAGAGAGAGAGAGAGAGAGAGAGAGAGAGAGAGAGAGAGAGAGAGAGAGAGCCTGGTTTGAAGGCTCCCCGTGGCTTTCCTGAGTGGATGGAGGGCAGGGTAGTTGCTGAGTCTTAGTGACAAGGCCCACGCTCTGTATAGGAACCTGAGAGAAGCCATGTTACACTAGCTCTCACTGTTTCCTTATGGGCATGTGATCAGTTTCCACTCCTAGTACTGCATCTTGTCATGGGGACAGAATCAATGGGAGGGACGAGACCCCCGCCCCGCCCCACCCCACCCCCAATTCTACAGTTCTGTTTTAGTTCCCAGATCTACTTTCCTGAGAGCTTACCATCCCTGTACCACTCAGTTTTGAGATCTTCAGGGGGAGAATAGGACAGCACCAGGATACTGCTTTCTCTGTCTCTGTCTCTCTCTCTGTCTCTCTCTCCCTCCCTCCCCCCCTCTTGCCCCCGTTCGTGCATGCATGCGTGCCTGCCTCATATGTAGTGTGTACATAGTTTCCCGGCACCCTCTCAGGGCCTCCAGGTGTCTGGGTGGTCTTAGACTCCCCCCCTGTTTACCCCCCACTCCCGCTGCCCTTTTCTAACAATTGTGCTGACTCAGCTCCAGGTTGGTAAGTAGTGATAAATCAGCCTGGGTGGCCAAGTGTGGGGCTCCCAGTGGTTCTTTTGGGGTCCTGGCTTATGACAGGATTGTGTGGGGCTCCCATGTCAGTAGGAAAGGTCTTTCTGTAGCAGGAGCCTCCTGTCCTCCTAACAGAGGACAACCACTCAGGAGTCAGGGACTCTAAGGCAGGCAGGTTCTTATCCAGACTCCAGGAACTAGGGGTGTGTGTGTGTGTGTGTGTGTGTGTGTGTGTGTGTGTGTGTTGGGGTCAGGGCAGAGGGGTGTCCTCAGGCACTCTGTTTTCAGTGACCTGAGTCTAGCTGGGGCCCAAGGAAGCCTCTACTCCTGAGAGCAGTAGGCTCCCTTCTCCGCCTTCTCCACCATCCTTCCTTCAGGCCTAGGACAAAAGTCAGACCTGGGGTGGGAGCTGCCTGCTGGGGGTGGTTCTCCACTCGGGTTTAGTGGGATTAGAGTGTGCTGGCCAGGGACAGGTGTTTCCTTTATGCTCTGCCTGAGGCTGGACAGAGCCTCCTCAGTGAGTGCTGCATGCGGTGGGGGTCTCCAGTTCAGAGTAGCTGGGGGGTGGCCGGGTTTTGTTAGGCCCTTGTTTTTACATTCTGACCCTGGCCAGCTGGAGCGCCTCGCTTTAAGTGCAGGCTAACAGCTGACATAATATAGTGGGGTGGGCTGAGTAGGCCGCGCCGGCACCCCCTCTGCACTGGGGCGTCCGGGGGCTGCTTGGGGGCTGTGTTGGGGGGTAAGAGGATGAGCCGCAGGGCCTCATGGCTGAGGGGCACAGCTCGGTGGAGTCCGCCAGCTGTCTGCCTGGACGAGCGGGGCTGCCTGAGTGTCCTCCAGGGCATCACACTCAGACGGGCTCCCATCACGTTCTTGGCCTCCCAGGGTCACTCAGAACGAAAACCAGAGGCCCGGGCTGTGTGCTATTGAAGCATGTCATTGTGTGACTTCGCAGGTGGGAGGGAGGGAGGGGGCTGGGGGCAGCCTCTCGGGGTCGAGAGGCACACTTGAGCACCCAGGCCCCTTGGCCCCTAGCTTTTTTTGAGCTGACCGGCGAAGGAAGGCTCCAGCGGCAGCCTCCGGTAGACTGTCTGTCTCCTGGTGACAAGGCTGCTTGGCGACTGAGGTCCCTGGGTGGAGCAAGTGGAGTTTCTGGATTGGGGGCCGGGGGGCCGGGGGCCAGGGGCCCGGGGGCCGGGGCTGGGCTATGGCAGCCTCTTCAATAGCTGTGGGAGGTGCTCTGACCCAGAGGCCATCTCAGTGTGTCTGGACTGCTGGGCTTGAGAAATGGAGTATGTCCTCAAGTACCTTCAGGGTCGTGGCAACCAGGGGCCATGCTCTCCTCCCCCATGTGGGTGATGCTTGAGAAAGCATGCCCTGGCCTCTGGTGTCAAGGCTTTGTGCTCTCTCGGGTATTTATAACACAGACTCTTCCCTGGAGATGTGGCTCCGGGGGCCGAGTGCAGGTGGACCCAGCACTTGTGGTCTGCAAAACAGGCTGGGAACTGTGAGAACGAACAATGGTTTCCACACTTGCTCAGGAGTGTTAAATAGCAGGTTGGAAGAAAAGGCAGCCTGGTGCAGCTGGGACGCCGAGTTGTGATGTGCACGGTCAGGGGGGACGCGCGCACACACACACACACACACACACACACACACACACAGATGTGTGAGAAGGCACACATGTGCCTGACCTGTGTGCACCTCGCTTATCTGCTCGTACTTCGGAGCCGTGCACATATGCAGCTCGAATGCTGTGCTTGGATCTGAGCCTGCTGGGAGTGGGACGCCCCCGCCCTTGGGGCCCCTTCTATTTGCTCATTTAATTCTGGAACTCTCAGCATGAGAAGCCTGCATGAGAACTGACTGTCACCCTGGGGACTAGGAGTCCTACTTCTGCAGAGTGAGAACTGGTCAGTGTTTGAGTGCTGTGGGGGCTCTCTGGAGGCCCCCGGGGGCTTCTTTCATGTTAAATTTATTTTCTTTTCCTTCCTTCCTTTCTTCCTCACTTCATCTCTCCCCCTCTCTTTCATTTCTTAACATGGTCCTATCCCCTAGCTCCCTCTGAACCTGAAAATTATCTGGAGCTGATTCCCCCGCCTCCCCTCCCCCCAATCAGTGCTGGGGTTACTGTTCTACTCAGCCACATCCAGTTTGAATGCTGTCGGAGATTAAATCCAGGGCTTCCTACGAGCTAGGCAGACACACTATCCACCGAGCTACATTCTCAGTCGTTATTTTGCATTCTTTACCATGGCCGTGTCTCTTCCTGCTCACGGATGCGGCTTGATCCCTGCTCACTGCTTAATATCGACAACAGACAGTTCCCTGGACACAGCAGCTGCTCCTAAAGCCTAGCGATGAAGCCAGGCCTGGCCTTAGACGTTTGTGCATGCCTTCTTCCAGACTGTGGCTTGCCTTCTCCCTTATTTAACGATGTGATTTAAAAACAAAACAAAAAACAATGTTTGGGGCTGGAAGTGTGACCCAGCTCTAGAGAACTTGCCTAGTGTGCGCAAGGCCCCAGATTTCATCCCTAGCACCCCCCGAAAAAAGAAAATTTCAATTTTATGAGGTCAAATTTATATCTTCTATTGTTTTAATTAACATTTTAATTCATACTTAGGAATCATATATAAGTGTGGCATAAATATTTTCTTATTGTGGTTCTATAGTTTTAGATTTGTGATATGATGTGAGTGTGTGTGTGCATGTGTGTGTATGTGTACATGTACACATGATGGGGTGCTCACTTTTAGATTTGTGATGTGTGTGTGGGGAGTGTGTGTGTGTGTGTGTGTGTGTGTGTGTGTGTATACGTGTACACATGATGGGGTGCTCAACCATTCTGGTGTTTGTGGAGCCAGAGGTAGACAGATGTTAGGACCCTCCCCCATTGTCCTCTATGTTCTGTCTCTCACGCACGTGGAGCTAAACAGTCCGGCCAGAGGACCCAGGATCCACCAGTCTGTCTGTGCCGGGGTCGCCGTTCACCTGCAGCCGTGCCTGGCTTTTTACGTGGGCACTGGGGACCTGACGCAGCTCCTCATGCTTGCATAGGCAGCAGAGCCCCAGAGCCTGCCCACATCCTTGTGCTGAACGTGGTTGGCAGTCTATACCAACCAGTCTTCAAGTGGAAGCTAACTTGGTCTAGCAGCGTTTTCTGGAACGAATATTCTTTACTTCCTGAGCCTCCTGCTGTCTCTTTTAAAGTCCAGTGTGCCACAAGAATGAGAGGCTGCCAGACTGTTCTGAGTCACTGACCTGCCGTCCCGAGATGCCAAACTCTGTGCTTACTAGCATTAAGGCATGGCTGCAAAAACAGTCAATCGTGACGTCCACTTTTATGTTTGAAGTGTTTTGGCTATTTCTGGATCTTTTGCATGTTCGTATAACTTTTAGGAACAGTCTGCTCATTTTTATGAAGAAGCATAGTGGAGTTTTATTGGGGATACAAACCTGGAGGTCAGCTTGGGGAAACAGCATCTTAGTAATACATGAGCACATTTTGATCTTTAATTTCTTTATTTATTAAAAATTTAAATGTGTTTCTTTAGTGTGTGGTGTGTTCATGCACTTGCACACACACCATGTGTGTGGTGGTCATAGGATAATTTGTAGGAGGAGGTTTAGTAGAAGGTTCCTTTACCAACTGAGCCATCTCTCTGGCCCTCAATCTTAATTTCTGACACAGAGGCCTTACAGGTCTCAGTGTCCAGGTGTCTTGAATGACTATTTTCAAGGCTCCTGAGTTGTTCACATTTTTTCAAATTTATTTTATGTGTATGGGTGCTCTGCCTATAGGTATGCCTGTGTACCACAACGTGCCTGGTACCTGCAGAGGCCAGCAAAGGGCATTAGGTCCTCTGGAACTGGAGTTACAGATGCTTGTGAGCCACCTTGAGGGGTGCTAGGTATTGAACCAGGATCCCCTGGAAGAGCAGCCACAACCACTGAGCTGTCTCTTTAGCCACAACTTTTATATTTCTGATACTCTTGCGGAGGCAAGTTGGTTTTTTCTCTTTTGTTGTATTTAGTGAACTTCATCCTGATGCCATCTGCACCCAACTACTCTCCAGGAGAAGGCTGTAAGTAGAATTTAGATGGCGTTGCATGGTTCTGTTAACTTTGATTCTTTTGTTTAAAAAAGAATTATTTATGTTATGAATATGAGTACACTGTCCTGAAGGTCACTGCCTATGTGCATCATGCAGGCACACAGCTGGACCAGGCTTCACTCAGGGGGTCTAGAGAAGGCTTTCACTGATTCTGACAGGTTTACATTCTCAATCAGAACCAAATTTGGCTGTGTGGAGAAAATAAGAGACAAGGTGGGACACACACGTACATAAATCTGTCGTGCAACTGACTGCATTCTTATATTCATTCAGACGACCACAGGTAGAACAAAGAAAATTCCTGAGTGACCAAAATGTTTCCATAATTGCTTGGATTCCCCCCCCCCTTTTTTTTAGACTTGTAGATGTAGTTGGAGTACCCCAAGGGGACACATCTGCCAATGGCCAGGTTCTGGAAGACATCTTCAGAGTTTGCCAATACCTTGGGGAAATTTTTTCTTAAGCAGGGTTTGCAGGTATATGGAGGAGGAGGCTGGATACAATGACCCCCTTGAAGGAAGGTCTCATTCCATCACTCTTTTACTCTCTCTCTCTCTCTCTCTCTCTCTCTCTCTCTCTCTCTCTCTCTGTGTGTGTGTGTGTGTGTGTGTGTGTGTGTGTGTGTGAGAGAGAGAGAGAGAGAGAGAGAGAGAGAGAGAGAGAGAGAGAGTGTGTTTGCTTGCATACAAAAGTGCATTGCACACACATGAGAACACTGGGCTCTGGACATAGGCTGATGGACTTGGGATGTACACACATGTGTACACATACACAGATGGGGGGAGAGCGAGTGGGAAGAGGGAGAGAGAAAGGGAGAAGGGGAGGGAGGGGGGAAGGGAGAGAGAGCGCTGGCCCACCTGTGTGGAGGGGCCACTCTCAACTTGGGGCAAAGTGAGGACACATTTGAGGAAACAAAGGGGCTCTTCTCCCTGCCCATACCCTAACTCCCGTGAACCGCTGTGGCTCAAACACCAGCACTTTGGAGGATGTTCGGTGACAGGTACTGGGTCCCAGGTAGAACCAGGGGTCCTAATCGCAGGGCTGTCTCTAGGCTAGCTGCCAGAGTCCCTCTCCCACAGAAGGGCTGATGTGAAGCCCTTGGTCTTCCACACCGCAGCAGCTGTCATCAGGCCCTGGCATCTCGTCAGGGTGCCATGAGCCTGTGGGAGTCAGATCAGGGAAGGTAGACTGCTTGAGTGTTGAGATGTTGTCTCCAGGATAGGTGTCCTTGGACTGGGCGCCTGGTGACTGGCCACCTGGGTCTCTTGTTGGCTGGCTCTGCATGTCTGCCATCTTTTCCACTCTTGCCTGCCTTTGAGAGCACTTTGGAATCCTGTTTTTCCACCTGAAAATTTGAGATGATATATGAACCTTGGGGGTCACAGAGAGGATGGAGGCAACGTGCCTACCAGTCCAAGGACCTTCCTGAGGTCCTGGGATACTTCCAGTGACCATGCCACGCGGCTGCCAGGAGGGTGGGCCTCCATCCCAGCACCTGGGGAGAAACAAGAGGCCCTGTGTGCAGTGTTGTACTCCAGCTGCCTGGGACCTGATAGGCCTCAGGGTGTCTTATGAGGTGTGGCTGTAAGTAGCTGCATATGGTGCCATATACCTATGTGACCCTGTGCACCCTACCCTGTGGACTGTGGAACCATGTGGACTGGTGGCCTGACACCCCTTGTATGCTCTGCAGAGTCACAGGGACCTTGGTATTCCCAAGGAGAACCAAGATACTCACTGGGAGGTATGGAGCCCCCAAATACTAGGGAAGGCAGTGGGCCCACCTGGGAGGGACAGACCTTAGAAGTAAGCCAATAGGAGTCATGGTTCCTCACACCCTCAGCAGTGTTAGAATAGGGGTCACCCAGTGTAATCTACCAAGGGTCAGAGGTAGCAGGCTGGGACACAGCTGGCAGAGAAGCCAACTTTACCCTGTACCTGGCTGGCTCTAGATTTTGGCTTCCACGAAGCTCTGTCCTACTGGAGAGCAGACTTCCAGGCCCAGCAGGATCTCTGTAGGGGGAGAACCACCACACAGGTTGTAGTTTTTGCATTTTGTGGGTTCTCCATTCTTGCGATCACCTACTCGTCTCCATCCGATGTTACCAGAGGATTAACTGGAAGGGCCTTGGAAAGGCTCGAGCAGCAGATATCAGAGACTCAGAGCTCTCTGTTTTCATCTCTGAGCTCCTTTGGCTGCTGCACAGCTTGCATAGTGCATAGTGCATTGTCAGCTGGGGACCAAAATACAAATTTGGGGTGATATTCACCCCCTTCAGTTCTCTGCACCCATGTCCTGGGGACCAGACCTAGAGCATGACTGTGCCCAGCTGCCCTTCAGAGTTCCTGACAAGTGCAGAGACCAGTAAGGCGAGCTCTACATAAAAAGTCACTTGGCTGTCTCTTCCAAGGAAAATGGCCGATGGAGTCACAGCTGGGCTGGATTCACAGAGGCTGAGGGAGGAGGCTGGAGGAAGGTTGGTGGTCATGCTGGGGACAGTGCTGACAGTGCTCACGAGTTGTGGCAGATGAGTGCCCACAGCCAACCTAATGTAGGGTGTGTGTGTGTGTGGGGGGAGAGGGTGGTTCCTTTTTGATTCTCCAGTACCTTAGCTCATCTCTCTCTCTTTTTTTAAGTACTTAAACCTTTAAACATTTTAAAGAATTTTATGTACTTATTATTGTGTATATGTCTATGCATAAATATAGGCATGCTTGCCATGACATACACACAGAGGTCAGAGGAAGACTTTGTAGAGCTGGTTTTCTCCTTCCACCTTTTAATGGAATTCAAGCATCTAACTCTCGGTCCCAGCCCTGTGAGACGAATGTCTTTACCCATTGAGCCATCTTGCCAGCCCCTATTTCAACTTTTAAAAAGTAACCAGCGTAGCCGAGCGGTGGTGGCACACGCCTGTGTAACCCCAGCACTTGGGAGGTAGAGGCAGGCAGATTTCTGAGTTCGAGGCCAGCATGGTCTACAGAGTGAGTTCCAGGACAGCCAGGGCTACACAGAGAAACCCTGTCTCGAAAAACAAAACAAAACAAAACAAAAAAGGTAACCAGCGAGCCACCCATCTCCTAGGCTTCTCTTGTGTATTTTCTGTTTTTCTTTTTTGTCTTAGATTTAGTTTTGTGGGATTTAAGTTATGTGCAGCAAAACTCTCTCTCTCTCATGTGAGATGTCCGGTTCAGTGAGTTCTGGCAAATTCCTAGGCCAAGTTGAGTTCCTTCTCACGCTCCGTACACCCTGTACCGAGCCCATCCCTGCACCTGCACCTGGGAACTGTCCTGTCCCCCTGAGAACGAGATTCTGCAGCATGAAGCCCAGGGTCTGGCTCTCATCACATTGCAGACTCACTTGAGGCCCGTCTGCTTCTGGTCTGTGTTCTGGTTGATTCTTCTTTCATTTGGAAAGGATAAAATGTACTGAAGCTTGTTTACCCGTCCACAGGCTGATGGACATCTGAGCCGTCTCTAGGGCTTGGTTATTATGATTAAAGCTGCCATAAGCACTGCACATAGGCTCTGGAGTTGTGGCTTGCCTCTGTTGCTTGCTGGTAATTCCCTCCCTGTCCCTGAGTGGGAGACCACATGCTCAGAAGCTGCCAAGCCCTTTGGCAAGATGGCTGCTCCTGACTTTGCTCTCACCACCCTAGGTGCCAGCATGGTAACTGTGGGTTCTCACTAGCACTTAGAGACTTGTCTGCTTTGGGTGCTGGACAGATGGCTCAGTGGTTAAGAGCACCGGATGCTCTTGCAGAGCACCACGGTGGGTTTTTTTTGTTTGTTTTTTTGTTTTTTTGTTTTTTTTGTTTTTGTTTTTTTGTTTTTGTTTTGTCTGTTTTAACAATTCTATGTCTCTTTTGTGCTGCATGAGAAGATGGTGTCCATGACTCTGTCTTTCATGGGCTCTTTGTCGCCCAGGTCTTCCCTCCCCTGGGCTCCTCTTTGATTCTTCTTAGCAGGGTCGTTCAGAAAGCAGTTTTTAATTTTGATGAACCCATTTCATCAGGGTGTTTTACACACCCACTTTTACTGTAAGATTCATGTGTTTTGTGTCCTGTCTAGGAAATATTTGCCTAATGTGAGCTTACAAAGTCTTTCTCCTGTTTTCTGTAGAAACTTTATTGTTTCATGTTTCTTGTTTAGATTTGTAATTCCTTCCAAGTTTAATCTTATGCATGGTGACAGGTACGAATCGGGACTAAGTCTCCTTTGCATGTGGTTTACCCTCATGTCCCTGTGACTTATTTTTTTTTCATGAGATGACTTTGGCACCTTTGATGAAAATCAGTTGGCCGTGCCCTGGCTCCGATGTCTGGACTTTGTAAACTGTTCTGCCAGCACAGCCTTGATTGCTGTGACTTCTACTCTAAGCCTTGAAATCAGGCCTTGCTAATCCTCCAATTTGGTTCATTTTCAAAGTGTGATACTCTGCTGGGCCCTTCACAATCTCAGGAAAATCAAAGAATCTAACCATCAGTTTTTAACAATTCCAAACCAAAACCAATACCCAGCCCTCTTGGCATTTTGACTGGCATTGTGGGAGGGAGGGGTAAAGAAACATGGGTTTTACGTACATCTGAAATGTACTGCACTTTCTCTCTATACCTAAGTATCTCTAGGGTATGTCATGGTGCCCCACGGTCTCCAGGCCCTGAGCCTGTTAGGTTGCTTCTTTGCCCTTCATGGTTTTAAGCTCCTTATGGAACACTGCTTTTCTCACTGTATTTTTGGGGTTGTTGTTGTTAGGTTATATAGGACAGCAATTGTTTCTCATGCTACTGAAGACTAGGAGAAGGGAACCCACTACACACTTGGTTTGTTTGCCTGTTGTAGGTTCTTTAGGGTTCTCTATGGAGATGTCTGGTCAACCTGAATAAAACCATTTATGCTTTTCCTTTTTGGTTCACATTCCTTTTATTTCTTGGTTTTGCCTCATGACACCAGCTGGGGACCTTGCACCGGACATTGAGTTTTGGCAGAGAGAGGCCAGGTAGTCCTTAGGACTCAGGTCTGATAGCACAGAGACTGACGGGTGTGAGGTGGCTGGTGATGGTAATCGGGGTGTGTTCTTTGTTTTTTACTAGTCTCCAGGGCCCGGGGACTGTATCAGTTACTGTTGGGCGGTACCCAATGCCTTTCCTGTTGAGATAGTTGAGGCTTTTCCTCTCTGAGACTATGTGTTGTGCTCACTGATCTGTAAAGAACAAAACAACCCCCATTTGTCACACAAAAGCCATGTCCATCACAATGCCTATAAACATACATCCTGCTGGACTACATCACCAAGATTCTAGGTCAAGTATTTACATCTGGCTCACGTAGGAAGCAGGCCTAATTGTCCTGCCATGTGCTCTGCTTTAGTGCCTGAGGGTGAGTTGGTGAGGGAGGTACCCCCTGCTCCTTCATTCAGGTTTGTATAAAATGTCTTGCATTTCTCCTTTCCACATTGGACAGACCCATGAATTCATTTCATCTGCGTTTTTCCTAGCAGGAAAGTTTATATATATATATATATATATATATATATATATATATATATATATATATATAAATTAGTAAACATCAGACCCATGAGTTTTGAATTTTTTCCTGGCTAAATGTTGACCACTAGCATCCTCGAATACAATGAATCCCCAAAGAGCGGGAGCTTCAGCCTGAGTTTGAAGATGAGGCCATCTTGGAGCTGGGTGTGAAAGCACACAGTTCTTAGGAGACTGAGTCAGAAAGACAGCCATGGGTTCTAGGCCAAGCTGGGCTACATATATAGGCCAGCCAGGGCTATATATAACAAGACCCTACCTTAAAAACACAAAACGTGCATCTTGGGGGTGTTAAGCTTAGCTTTGGTGTGTGGTGTGGTGGTGGTGGTGGTGGTGGTGGTGGTGGTGGTGGTGGTGGTGGTGGTGTGTGTGTGTGTGTGTGATCCTCTTCAGAGTCCCACTTGCAGAGCTGTGAGAAGACTCAGGTTAACTATGGCATCAAAGCTGCTCCATTCCTGCCCCCGTGCTCTCTGCTGCCTACCGTCCCAGAGTCTTGCAGGCATCTGTCTTGCCCTGTTTGGGAGGACACAGGGAAAGGGGCAGGGTGTGGACCTTTGCTGGTCTCTCCAGGAAACAGCCCCTTCTCCAAGGACTGAAACTTAAGGATGAAAAGATGAGCACTTAGAATCTACGGCAGGTCACTTTTACATCTCCCAGGAACTGTGTAAACATATGCCCTGAAATAGTATACTTCCCCGGAAGTTGTTGACTTGCCATCTCCTAAAACAGCAAATCCATGCACAATTTCCTCAGTCCCTTAAAACATTCATGACAGGAAGAAGAAATACTGTTTTAATTCTCCCCTCATTAAGATGTCTAAATTTGCACAGTGACTGTGTCATGGAGCAATCAACAAACAATGAATAAGCCAGGTTCAAGCACTGTGTCCCCTATACATCATGAAGCCAAACACAACCTGTGATCAGGTGGTCTACTCATTCCCATGCCCTGTGGGTCTCAGACCTGCCTGGCTAGGTTCAGTCCCTAGACCTCCACAGAAGGAGACAAAGTCCAGGCAGTGGCTCCACTGGCTTGCCTAGGTCTGCAGCTATGGTGAGGAGTGCTGACCCTGACAGTCTCAGCTTCACTAAACTCCTAGTCCTGTGGGAATTCTTGATGGAGGTAGTTTTAGAAGTGTGGGCTCCCTACATATGAACATGCATCCAAGACTCAGTTGAGGCACCATCTTTGAATGTCTCTCCAAAGGGGTTGGCAGCCACTGACAGTGAAGTCAGGGTCTAAGAGTAAAATCACACGTAACTGGGCTAGAGATGGGTGTAACTTTCCTGACAACCTGCTTTAAACTCATGCAAAGATGACTAGGGGTTCCGGGTATGAGCAATATTGGGCCCCTGTTCCCAAATCAGCACCAATTTCAGGGTGCACAACTGGGGTTGATTCTATCTACAAAAGCATTCTCAGGGGTCTATGCACAGTGGGACTGGATATGGATTAGGAGCTCACCTTCCGTCTGGACAGAGCAGCACACCTGAGGCCTTGCTGCCGTCTCAGCCCTGCTAGCCTCCAGTGACTTGGGTTTGTTCTTCAAAGCCCACATTTCACTGTGGTGTGAGGAAGCAGTGGGCTAATCTGCCTACAAGGAGAAAGATGATCTGGTATCGTTTCTGGCCTGATGGAAGAGACATCCAGCTTCTGAAATGGTCTGAGTGACAGCTTACATCTGCTTAGGGGCCACACTTTCTGGCATGTGAGTCAAAGATAAGGGATTAATAGGTAGGTTCCTTCCAGTCATGAGAAGAACCCATTCCCAGATTGTTCTCTGGAAGATGGCAATCCTTCATGTTCTGTTACAAAAACATTGTAAAAAAACAAAACAAAACAACAAAAAACCCATCTGCCCTCACACGCAATTACCTTCCCCTCTTCCATTGTTTTTGGATTTTACTGTCCCTTTGCTGTAAAACTGTCAGTCATGTTGGGTGAGGAGCACACCACACGCTACTGTTGCTTCATCTTAAATCACATCTGCAAAGACCCTGTTTCTAAATATGGTCGCATACTGACGTCCTAAGGGTTGCATGTTGACAGGAATTTGTGTTGATAGCATTTACCTGATAATACTCTCCCACCAGAAGACGAGGAACCAGGAAGTCTGTGCTTGGTCCACTCTGCCTGTTTGTCTATACAAATCAGGTTTTATGAGCACATAGCATAAATTCTTGTGGAGGTACTGTCTCTTGTCATTTCCACTTCAGGGTGGAGGCCATGAGGGCCACAGAGCCTTAGGCGTCAGTTGCCTGGCCTTTGACAAGACACTTTAAACTGTGTCTTCCTCTAAGGACTGGGCTCCTCAGAGCCCTTGGTGGAGGTCAAAAGAAACAGAGCCATACGCAGATTGCTGGCTCACCCGAGAAAAGTCTCAAAAAATCAGTGCTATGGAAAGTGTTTTTAGATAAGAGCTGTATTTAAGGGTCTGGTAGAATGGAAGAGAACAGTAAAATGTCCTGTTCCATGAGATAAGGAGGGAGGGTGGTACTGACCAACTCAGCAGCTCTCAGGAAAGGGGGTCGAGGCAAGAAATAAGGATGGAAAGAATATAGTCAGATGTATTCAATTTTATACTAAATGTTAATGTCCTAAATTCATCTTCCAAAAGGAGATATGCAAAATCTCACAAAAGGCAAAGGACTGATATATAGGGTTTTATTCATTTGTAAAGAATTTTGTGGTGGTAGGCCTTGTGCATGCCAGATAAGCATATTACTGGTGACTGTATATCCCCACTGTGATTTTAAAAAAGCATTTTAACAGGTGTATCCAGTACACTTAGAAAAAAAAAACCATAATAGACAGTTGAAAAAAGATAGCCAAAAATATGCAAAGAAATTACACACAAGAATAGAGAATAAAACTTGCAGGCCACAGCAGGTTGTGAACACTGAAGCCTGAGTTTGTGTGGACAAAGCCTAATTATTAATATGAAGACATCATACAACATAATAATTGTGAAAAATCACATAGCATGTGGAAAAGAGGGGTAACCATGGCGACTATGAGGATTATCTTTTCCTGCTGTTATGATTAAACACCCTGACAAAGGCAACTTAATGGAGAAAGGGTTTATCTTGTCTCACGGTTCCAGGTTATAGTCCACTGAGGTAGGCAAGTCACGGCAGTAGGAGCCTGAAACATCTGATCGCACTGTCACATCAGAAGAAGCAAATAATAAGTGCTTGCTATTGCCCCACTCACTTTCCCCACCTAGACAACCTAGGTCTCTCCACATCAATGAACAGAGGCACCCACAGGCAAACTCTGAGCCCAGACTCCTAGGTGATGCTAGATTTTGTCAGGCTGACAATTAACCCCAAGCATCACAGGTGTCATAAGGCAATTCTTTCAGAATAACCTTTGAGTTAGAGATAGGGTCAGAGAGCACAGACAGGTAAGTGGTTCAGAGTCTAATTGGAACCTGAAATAACCGTTGCTATTATCCCTATCCATGCTACTCCAACAAATCCAGCACCTTCAGACAGCCCCCAGAGCACAGCTTCCAGGTCTATAGGCTGCACAACTCTGGGGCTGGCTTCTCTCTGCTTAGCACAGGGGCAACAGTGTGGGGAAACCATTCTTCAGGGCTGTCATCCCTGTTGGGTGGCTTCCTCACAGCTCCACTTTAGAAATGAACATTTCAGAAATGGGTAAAAATGTCCACAAGACCAGTGATGGAGTGCTTGTGCGATGTATGTAGGGGACCTGGGTTTGATCTGGAGGGGAAGGAGGAGGAGGAGGAGGGGGAGGGGGAGGGGGAGGAAGAGGAGGAGAGAAAAGCCAAAGAGCCAAAGCGAACATTCCAGGAGACAGGAGCCAAGAGACAGGATGTGCAGGGAGGATAGACCAGCCTTTGCTTTGCTCTCTTGACCTTAAAGTCCAGATTCCAGGGCAGGGATGGCAAGATGTGTGGGGACCAGGTTTTCAAGCTATCATTGTGATTTTGGAGCCTGATAATGGGTGTTCTCTGTCTCTTTGCACCCATGAAAGCCTTCGGAAGCCAATCACCCGTGGCACTCCTATTAAAAGAAAGGGCATGCATGCCTTACCCTGCTGAGACAGTTGTGGATGTTCTCTGATCCGAACTTACTGCAAGGGCTGGGGACTTGACTCAGCTGCTAGTGTTTGCCTGGCTTCCACGAAGCCCTGGGTTCAACCTCCAATCTGTATAAACTGCACGGTGGTGCACACCTATGATCCTGGTGCTTGGGGAGATGAAGGTAGAGAGGAACACTGGAAGGTCAAGGTTATCCTTGGCTACATAGAGTTTGAGGCCAGCCCAGGCTCCATGAGACTATGCCTCAGCAATAGCAACAACAACAATAGCAAAAATGAATAAATAAATAAATTTAAAAGAAACTAGAAACATAGAAACAAATGGTTAAAATATTGAGAGGGGAAACGAAGTCTTAACAGGGATAGCGAGGCACTTTCCCAAATATCTGGGGAAACTCCACAGGGTGAGAGAAAACAGGGCAGCTGTGGACAGCTATGTGGAGCTGACTTCTCTTAATGGAAAGACACTCTCCGTCCTGCCCCCAGTGAGGCTCAGACTGCTCCCTTTCCTCAGTCTTGCAGATACTTCATTTCCATGTCTGCCTGTCTGCCTGTCGCCACGCTCCTCAATTGCTGGTGTTTGCGACCCCCACCTAGTTTGAAATTCATTAAATAAAAACATTGCCTCCTGTCCTGTGCAGGCACACACTTACACAGCACCCAGGCTGCCTCCTCTCTGTCAGGGACTGGCTCACGACTACCCTGGAGGCGTCTAGGGGATGGCATGCATTTGCTTGGTTTGAATCTGCTGATGAGGCAATTCTGGGCAGGGATTTCCTGGGCTGGTCTGTGTGCATATCCTGGCGCCATCTGCCCTGCCCCCTACCAGGCATCGGGAGGCCACTGAACCCCCATGTTCGCCTCCTGACCTCTAGAACACCCAGGCAGGGAGGAAGGGAGTGGGCAGGGTACGAAGACCCCCACCTTGCCGTCTTGCAGCAAGCTGGGTCCCAGAGCTGGAGGGAGCTCATTAAACCACCTGAACCGCATGTAACTCTAGTCAGTACCACACAGCCCTGCACCAGCAATACATGTAAATTAAAGTGACCACAGGGCCTGCTCTCCTCCCACCGTGGGTGGGCAGCCTTTATTCCAAGGTTGAGGCCTGGAAGCCTCCAATCTGAGGAGGATTTTTCCTAATGATAATGGGCCCAAGAATGGGCTAGGCCAGTGGTATGAGCCAAGTCTCTCTGCTTTATCTTCACTCTGCCCCATCTGTCTCCTGTTTAGACCTAGTCTCAGTAGGTGATTAGTGGGGCATTGGGGATTTGGTTGGGGCAGAAGGTCTTGAGCCTTGACCCGAGGGCACAGTGTGCTCAGGACGTCCCTCCTGGGCAACCTGATTATACTTTTATTGTTTCCTAAGATTGTTGGACATCCCAGCTTGTTAGGAAGCTCTCAGAGACAGTCTGTCGGGATGTCCAACATCCTGTTGGGGTGGCTTCTATACCTGTAACATGATAGTGTGAGGGTGAGGGATGATACCAGGGGACCCTATGTGGCTGGGCCTTGGCCTGGAGGTGGTCACTAGATCATATAGGGAAGGGAGACATGGGCCTTAGCATCTTTTGGGAGTCTTACATGGGGCAGCTTCGATTTAGAACATGGATCAGGAGAAACAATTAGTCTTCAAGGCACCCCTTGTGATTTTGGTCCCCTGTAAGCTTCTGCAATAGGCATTGGGCCTCATGCCACCTGCTGAAGTAGGGACCATGGTGGGAGGACCAGGTGACAGCTGTTGCCCACTTTCAGAGCTTGGCGACCCAGTGGATGGGGAAAGCGTGTCCCCATGGCGACTGAGCAAGCCTCATCGCCTCTTCTGCCCAGTGTGGAGAATGGCTGCCTGGACAGCTGGCAGTTGGGGCTAGTTCTCAGGGGAAAGTAACCCTGCATTTCCTAGAGTTGCCCCCAAATCGGGTCTACCCTAATAGGTGTGGACACAGCAGCTGCTGATCTGTGCCCAGTGCCATTGGGAACTGGCTACTGAAGAAGGCCTGTGGAGAACTCTGCTGCCCACTCCCAGGACCGGGGCTTCTGCCTCTAGCTATAGCTCACTAGCTGTCATGGTGGCTGGCGTGCAGAAATGCCTGCTTCCTGGCTGTGTTGTGCTGTGTGACCCCAGGACCCCACCAGTTTACTGTCACTGCTGGGAGAGGTTCCCTGGTGCAAAAGGGAACTACATCCCCTGTTGTCTAAGAAAACTGACCAACTCTAGGCCACCTTAGGTATCCAGGGGTTCAGGTGAGATGAGGGTGGGGTGGGGATATTCCCAATCAAAGTTGTGAGCTAAGATTCAGGATTTGGAAAAGCATCCTAGCAACAGGAGTCCACCACTCACTGCAGCACTGCACTCAGCTGTGGCTTCTGAGGGACCCATGACTCCCAGGAAGAAGAGTGGACTGTTATAGAAAGGGTCATGTCTCTACAGGGTCCTGGTTCTGTCTACTGCCATTGGGTCCTGACTCTGCCTCCTTAGAGTCTCTGAAGGCTTTGTGTCACCTGGGACTAGCTGGTGGCCTATGGGGGCTGACAATCCCCAGGGTGGGCAGTGAGCATGGCCTAAGGGCTCCAGCTGTGCCCAGCACATGTCACTGGGGGGGCCCATGGGCTCTCAGGACAGGCCGGCGGCTGGGAGCAGCTGGCCACAGGCAGGACCTGAACAAAGGGTGCTTTGAGCAGCTTGCATGCCGGCACCGAGCCTCCGGCCAGCTGCCCCTCCCGAGAATGCAAGGCTGGCCCTCTCTATGGCTTACTGGGGCCCATGTAGAGTCAGAACAGCTGGCCCCAAAGTCGGCTGGCTGGCTGTGTGCTGAGAGGGCACTGTCTTCTCACAGGAAGCCCTCTGGCTCAGGAAATGGCCAGCTTATAGGTTTCTTAGCTATGAGAGGGTAGAAGGACCCTAGCCCTAGCTTCCCAAGGCACCTCTATGGGGATTGGTAGCCTACAGGGAGCCGAGAGGTATCCAACTCTCAAGAAACTGCCCTGTGCAGTGTTTAGAGGGCCTCAGGGAGACCAGCCGGGACTTTGGCCCTATGACCTGGCTTTGCCGGCCCTCTTGCAGGGCCCCTATTCACATGGGCCAACCCTTCATCTGAAGCAGTTAATCTTCCAGTCAGATTTCAAATTATTCTTTCATTAAGAAGATAATAAAACAGTAACATCAGAGACACTGAATACTCATGATAAGCATCTTTGAGCTCCCTTGATTGTTAAACAAAAAGAAATGGGGGGGGGGAGAAGGGGGAGAATAAGTGTCTTTCATCTGAGGATCCGAAGCAGTCTGCCCTGCCCTGGCTTTGCTGTGGGCCACAGGTGAGTGATTGTAGTAAGCTGAATCCCCACCCTCCCAGAAATGGGATTCACCAGCTGATTTAAAAAAAAAAAAAAAAGAAGAATAAATAAGACACCCACAGCCTTCGAGGCTGGGCGTAGGAGGCTGTGAACTCTGTGCTGGCCTTTCCCCAGTCCACCGCAGCTTTCCCCAGATAGAGCACCTCCCTTACTTTAATCTCGGCGCTTCAGGCTCCTATGAGGGCAGCTCTCTCTTTTGTCATGCTTGCCTGCAAGCACCCGATACACACATGTAGTAGGTATTCATGTGTGATAGGTGTTCCCAGCCAACCAGAAATTCTGTCATGCCAAGCTTTTTGTCTTCTGCACCCCCCCTGAACTCACTTGGGTCCAGTTTGGGGGTACAGGGTGCCCCTGTCAAATGAGAAAACTTCCAGTTCCCACTGTGAAGTTTTCAGAGGCAGCGCGTCTCTTCCCCCATGTCCCTGTCACGATCCAGAGCCCAGGATGCCACCGAGGAGCCCGTGCACCAGAGTTCCAGCGCTGCAGCAGTGCGGTGAGATTACAAAGGACCCAAGTCCTTGGGCGCTTCCTGCCTTTGCTCCATCGCTGTCTTCCTTATCTTTACAACGGAAGCCGCGGCAAGGGTCCATTTGATCCTTTGCAGGCCGTAGATCCTGTGAGCCTCGTGACTCCATGCCATCTTCCCCTTCCCGTCTCTTTCTTCCTTTATTACATTTATTCTCTCATTTCTTGGGTACGCGTGTGCATCTGGGTGCGCACATGGTCGTCAGAAGACAACTTGGCATTGGTCAGTTTTGTTCTTCCACCGTGTGGGTTTGGGGATCAAACTTGAGCCAACAGGCTTGGCAGTAGCCAGTGCCTTTCCTCGCTGAGCCGTCTTGTCCCCACTCCCTTTCCTAAAAGATGCATGAAGGAAGTGAGGTGTCTCATCTCGGCCATGTCTGAGTGCCCCGCCGAGTGGCATGAAGCCATTCACACTGCTGTGTAGCCGTCCTCGCCGGTAGCTTGAGAACTTTCCAGCATCACAGATGACTCTGGTCCTGTCAAGCACTCACCCCACCCCCATGCCCTGCTACCTCATCTTGCTTTGTGTCCCTGTGGCGTTGGCAACTTGGGGCCCTGCAGTTATACCACGAGTGGGATCTTTTGGGACTTTTCTCTCAACAGAAGGCTCCCAAGGTCTGTCCACACTGTGTTGTGTTGTGTTGTGTTGTGTTGTGTTGTGTTGGAGCATACGTCTTTTTGAAGGAATATTATGTGCCATCCAGTATCTGGAGCCTGTTTTCTCTGTCCTCTAGATGGACATTGCCTTTGGCTATTGTGTACTTTGCCAAAGTAAACACGGTGGACAGATAGCTTCTCAAAGCCCCGCCTCTCTTTCAGGGATGTAGTAGAATTACTGGGCTCTGTGGAAGATTTTTTTTTTTTTTATTAACTCAGCCTCAGGCATACCAGGCAAGTGCTCTACCAACTGTACTGTATCTCCCCAGCCCAACAGCTGTATTTTTTTCTGGGTTATTACTTTTTTTCTTTTTTTCTTTTCTAAGATAGAGCCTTGTTTAGAGTAGAATTGAGTGGGTGGTAACTCCATGCTCCATGACTCGGGGAACCACTGATCCGTGCTCCCAGGATCATGGGTCTGGTGTCTCCCTCAGGCAGTCATGTACGAGAGCCCCGCCCCTCTGCCTCCTTAGCCACTGTAGTCATTGCCTGTGTTTTTGCTAGAGGGACATAGCAGCATCTGTTTTGATTTGTATTTCCATGGTTAGAGGCACAGAATATCGGTTGCTATGGGCGTTCTTTCTCAGTTGTGTGTCTTCTCCAAATAGATGCCTATGCAGGTCCTCTGCCTTTCTAAAACATTTGTTGTTATCGTTGTCATCATCATAGTCGTAGTCTTTGGTATTTTTATTTTAAAACACGGTCTCATTAATCTAGGTTGGATTCAAATCTCCTGCATAGCCAGGGATGGCCCTGATCTTATCTTCCTGTGTCTATCCCCTTAGTCCTGGGAGTCCAGGTATACAGTACCACATCTGGTTACGCAGTGCTAGGAATGTAACCCAGGGCTTCATGCTTGCTAGGTAAGCACACTATCAACTGAGCCTCGGCTCCAGCAGCTTTGCTTTCTAAAATAGTTTTAAAAATTACAGGACTTACTCCTTTGAGATACAACTCTCAACACTTACTGCAAGGGCAGGAAACAGAGTGTGGCAGAGGGTGCATCCTGTGGGTTGGGACCCGCACATGGACCAAAGTGACAGGCTACAGGATGCCACAGTGGGTACACCCTACAGACGGTTGCTTTCAAAGCTTGTCCAAACCCCTCGTTCTTGGCCGTGGCACACGTCTGTCATCAGATAAGCCCCTCTTTCCTCTCTGACAGAGCCTCAGGAGGGGTAGCCAGCAGTCAGGCTCTGGCCCCTTCTGCCCTTCTCCAACTCGTCAAGGGTCTGGAGGCGAGAAGCACCAGTTTGTTAGAGCCAGGATTATTGTATCTCCTCAGGGCTCTTCATACCCACATTAACCCCAGACTCACCTGCATGACCTCTAGCTCTCCTGCCATACACCAAAGCCCACCAGGATGGGGGACCAGGGCCCGCACATGGTCCAGGCTCATCTTTTATTCTTAGCCTGGACACTTCCTGTCACAGCTGGCCTGGTAACTGGATCTTATGTCTCTAGGTCACCCTCCATCCTAGGACATTTCCTGTTACACCTTGGTTTCTGTATCTGATCCTTTAAGACTCTGTCTCATCTATACAGTCCTTACTCACAGCCATTCCCCAAACCTCTTCTGTCCTCATGTTCCCAGACATACCCACGTATCAGTAGTTAGCCCTCGGAGAGGCAACTAGCATCACTTGCCAGGTCTGCTCCCAAACCTGAGAGCCAGGCTTCATCCTGCCTGGGAGATCCTCTGCTTTTGTGCCCAAGTCAGTCTGTTCCTCCATGAATTGTTGAGCAGGTATTCTCCTATTCTCACGGGCTTTCCTCCCTGTATATGAAAAGAGGCACAGTGTTCCTGCCTTGGTGAATACAGGAAAAGCTGCAGGCTCTGTGCTTGCTGTTTATCCCTGACACAGAAGTCAGCCATAAAGCCCTCTGCAGCCAGGATTCAGCCTAGCTCTAGTCCAAGGAACAATGGTCAGGGTGGGAGGGGCCACCGTGTTCTTTTGCCTTTTGTCTCTGCCCAAGCTCATTGGCCCAAGGACAGCCCTTTCTTTTATATCTCTGGGACAGAGCTCAGGGCCACACTCCATCAATGTCCCCTGGCCTTGAGTCCTTGGTTCTGGCAGCATGTGGATTCCTCTGAGAGGCCCTTTAGGGAGCTGACAATACTGAGTACATCGGGCTGGTACTTTTATTGGTAGGGGAGCATGCTAGATTTTTAGGTGACTGTTACAAGGTCTTGGGGTGCTGGGATGGTCTAAATAGGCAAGGGGTTGGAAGGTGGGGGGATAAGAGAGTACATCCCACACACCAAGCCTCTGAAGACATGGGGAACCCAGAGAATGTGATGTGCCTGGAGTCTAGGGAGACTTTTTGGTGCATTGGGCCATGAGACCTTTTGGGTGGTAGCCCATAAGTGGACAGCAGGAGCAGGCATAGGTGTGTGTGTGGGGGGGGTAGTAACAGGTACTTTTGTGTTCTGTTGAGAAGCTTGAGGCCTCTCATTCCACACTGGGATTGTACTTGGATTATATCTATAAGACAGGTGAGCTTCAGGCCTGGCCCTGCCTGAGCAGGGGGTGACCTTGCTGGAACAATAGCTGTTATCAATCCTGTGGTCTTTTCTACAAGGGCTAAACTAGCCCCCACTAACCCTGCTATGGACTAGAGTGTTGCTACTTGAATCAAACTGTCCCCATAGTGTGTCTCCTACAGACTCACATTACTGCTAAATGCTGATTCTTCACTGGAGTCCCATTGTGACCTTTGGTCTGAGGGCCACCCTTCCTAGCTCCAGCACACGTGCAAAGCTGGTGATAACCATTTTATCTCTGTGTAAACCCTGGGTCTGGCTATGTCCTGCCTAGGACAGGCTTGTTTTCCTCTGCCCCTTTCCTAGAAGCCCCTGAGCCCTACTGATTAACTCAGTCCTGCCTGCCCTGAACATAACTAGCCAGACATTTTCAGGGGATGAAGGGGCTCAAGTCCACTGAATCCAGGCTTCACACTGTGTCCACATGCTGAATAGGATTTGGAGATTTGCGTAAGGGGGACTTGCTGTTTCACATACCAATCCCAAAATGAGTTTCCCTCCAAGTACTAGGTCAGGGGCCACCTGTAGTCATCAGAAGCCATTGCTAAGGAGGTATTTGAGTAATGACAAACATCTGCAAATGAGAAAAACTCACTAGATGATCAGCCAGCTGGGTGATGTATGGCCATGAAATTGGAACAGAGGCCCTCTGCCTGGGCCAGCACTGTAACTAAATATTGGGGCTTCTCATGGTCAGACGTGCTGTCTCCCATGAAGTCATATCCTGTGGTGGGGATTGGGAGTATGCTTTTCATGTTGGCCAAAGATACACATAGTACTTTGGGCAACAGCCCTACAGGCCCAGGTTCTCAAGAAACAAAGATGAATCAATATCTCTGCAACCCAGCTGCTCAGATATTGTTCATTCATTCGTTCACTTATCATTCATTCATTCATTCAACAGGCCAATATTGACCGGAGTGAACGAGACTATGGCTCCTCCCTGGTGTGCTCGGCCAAACTGGGTCCATCATTGCCAGCACTCTCTTGCTCTCCCACACTTAGCCACACACACACACACACACACACACACACACACACACTCCCAATGAGTTCACTTCATAGGCCAAATGCTTTTCTCACAAAGAAGGAGCTATGATCTCCCAAGCTCACGCCTTCCATCAGTCACTGCTTGTGCCCAAAACACAAGCCAGGTGGTGTACTATTTTGTCTTAATTAAAAGCATTTATATATGATGGGAAGTATTCAGCCCCCACTCATGGTGGACTCTCCAGCAGCTGACAGGTGGGGGCAGGGCCAGCCAGTGTCACCCGTCAAAGAGGAAGTTCCCTCCAGGGCCAGGCTCCTGAGGGAGGCAGGCAGGGAGCCAGCTGGAAGCAGGCCTGAGCAACACAATGGTTTGTGGCTTCTCGGGTTTGTGGCTTTGCACAGTCCCCTAACATATGTGGGAGCGGTTTCACCTCCTCACCCCAGGCCTTCCCCAAGGGCCTCTTACCAATGAAGGCTGGCTAGGAGTTAGGGAACAGGTCTGGGACAGGGCTGGAGACCTGGAGGGCCAGAATGGGCTGTAGCTCACATGAAATTCATACTTATTCCAAATCCTCCCATCACCCACTTGCAATGCTGTCCTCACATTTTCATTGGATAGCAGGACTGAGGACCAGACCCGAGCTGCCCAGGGATGCAGCAAGCAGGAAGGGGATTCCCACTCAGGACAGCCAGTCTCTGACAGTGATGCTGTGGCAAGAGCTGGGGGAGAACTGAGACTGGCACAGAGTATGGGTACCCCAGATCAGGCCTCCTGGCACCACTATTCCATGGCAGGCCAGCCAATGCCTCATCCTCCAGATACTGTGTACGTGGCAGGTCTTTGGGTGTTTCAATGAGGAGGCAGATGGTGAAGGCTGGGGAAGGAGAGGCTATTCACCAATCAAAGGTAAGGCCCCAGGCTCACCTTGACTTATCCCATGGTGACTGTCAGGCCTCCAGCGACTATCCCTTCAGTTTGTGTCAAGGCTGTGTGAACACAAAGCAGTACAGTTGCTATCACCCAGTGCTGTCATAGACTAGGAAGGCCCCAAGACTGGTGCTAGCTGAATTATAAATCATGGTCAGAGGCTGAGTCAGGTGACAGGAGCCCCCTGTCTAGCTGTTGTTTTTATTGAGAGAGCTAATGCTTCCACTTTGTTTTTTAACTTGGTTCTCACACCAGTCACCTGCATTTATCTATTTACCTTTCTATTCATCTACTCAATCAATCATTGATATACCCATCTATCCATCCATCCATCCATCCATCCATCCATCCATCCATCCATGCATCTGTCCATCCATCCATCTCTCCACCCACCCACGCACCTGCCTTCTCACTCATCCATCTATCTACCCATCCATCCATTCTTCCACTCACGTACCTATCCGTTTGTCTGTCCACTCACACATCTCCTCTTCTATTCATCCACCTTTGTGTCGATCTGTCTGTCCACTGCAGTAACCTGGATGATAGCCTAGATTTCTCTAGCTTGTAAAACCCTCCCTTTCAGCACACTCTGACTTCAGAGCATATGTAGATACATTAGGAGAGGCCTGGTCTGTGTGAACTGACCTAGGAGAGCTGTTTCACACCCGATACTGCCCGTGCCTTGTTTGATTTCTTCTATTGCCTCTGGATAGATTGGGGGTGATTTTTGTACCCAGACCTCAGTAAAGGCCACGGATGGTGGGTAAGGTGTCTCCAGTGTGAGGCAGAGCTCTGAGCTCTGAGCCAAGGGGGACAGTTCTCCAAAGACACGTGTCCTTGAACCCTCATTTCCAGATGTAGAACTTGAGCTCTGTGGATTCCATGAAGCCGGACAACACAGATGTAATCACTGTGTCAGCACTGTGTTACCAGACCCAGTGATTGCATTAAGCCCCAACCCTGGTGTGGAGTCTTCCCCAATGAATAAGAGCTGATGGTGTCTACTCTTAGCATCCCTGGGGTCAGTGTATTGGCCTCTCCGGACAGTTGTTATAGGCACTATGAGTTACTAAGGTGGATACCTGAGTCTGCTTGTGTCTCTCAGCAGAGGCCCCTAGCATGGTATCCTGGTGTAGGTGTTCCAGCCTGAGTAGTGGTAGCCTCTAATACAAGCTTATTGCTTTCTTTCTCAGGAGATTGTCCTTGTGGTGTTCTTTGGGACAGAGTATGTGGTCCGCCTCTGGTCTGCAGGCTGCCGCAGCAAGTACGTGGGTATCTGGGGCCGGCTACGCTTTGCCCGGAAGCCCATTTCCATCATTGGTGAGTCTTGCCTACCCATCCTGTAGACATTCCATTCCACACTCATGGGTCCAGAAGGACATTCCCATTACAGTCATCCCCAGAGAGTCCTCATGGACTGAGACCCCCTAGATTATTCCTGTGCCCTTGGTTATTGAGTCCCATCTTGCTTTAGTGGCATAACCCTCAGGTGTATGTGGTGGCACCCCCCCCCAGATTCCTGGAGGCCTGAAGTAATTACCCCCTGCCCTTCCCGCAGACCTCATCGTGGTTGTAGCCTCTATGGTTGTCCTCTGTGTGGGTTCCAAAGGACAAGTGTTCGCCACATCAGCTATCAGGTATGTTGGCTCTTCCATTTCTTCCTGTGAGACAAGACCCACCATAAAACCCTTTCCTCCTAAGCTGTAGTCTCTCTCTCTCCCTCTACCTGTCTCTTTCATTGTGAGTGGGGCAAGGGTAGGGTGGCCATAGTTCATAGTACTGAGACAGTAGGAAACCCCAAGTTCCAGGTTTGACCACAGTACTTCCTAGCTTCTAACACGTTGATCATAGCCTGACTGTGTGGTTGCTATGTGGGTGACCCTGGTTCCCCACAAGAAGGCTATATAGAAGGGCCCCTGGAGATAGGGTTCAAAGGCACCTGTAGGAAGTGAGATAGCTCCAGTACAAAGTATTATGTGCGTGTCTTCTCTACCCATTGGAGGCTTGGTGGGGACAGGAACACAGGAAGCAAATGCTTGTGACCACCATGGCCCTCTTGATCCCCCTCTTCTTGCTTCTTAGGGGTATCCGCTTCCTTCAGATCCTGCGGATGCTACATGTTGATCGCCAGGGCGGTACCTGGAGGCTCCTGGGCTCTGTAGTCTTCATTCACCGCCAGGTGAGTAAGCCTGGTATGGACAGAACAGAAGCGGGCCAGCTGAGAAACAGAAGGACTGGAGACTTAAGAGGTCAGGATACAAAGGTGATGATATCTTAGCACCTCGACCCCAGGTGAACGGGCCAGGTCTAGGCGGGTACCAAGACATGTGGGTCTGAGAACAGGGTCCAGGACCCCAGAGCCTTCCCAGTCTGAGCCTACCCCACATTCACGATGCCAGCAGCCTTGGCTTGTTAACAGTGTAGAGATGCTGCCACCTTCACTTGGGCTTGGGACAAAAGGTCATTGGGTCTTGAAGAAAATGTAAGATAAATAACAGATTTATGAAGCTCTGAAATCAAACCTAGGAAATCAAGGATGGCACCTCAGACACCTTCCAGAGGAAACTCGGTCTGAGAGGCTGCTGGTTCTAAGCACTATCTTGTCATGGGTACAAGGGAGACTACATGGACCCAAGTGGCTGATTCAGGGTAATAGCTGAGACTTCTTCATTGCCACTTTTGTGAATTGCAAAAACTAGGTTACTCTGGAAAGTGATTTTTCCATATATAATATGCTACAGTCTACACAGTACAATCTAACAACAAATTCAGGAACTTCCTACCAAGGGACTCCTCTCACCACACTCATATGGACCACAGGGTATGTGACCATGGCCGATGTGTTGTCTGTCTCTAGGAGCTGATCACCACCCTGTACATTGGCTTTCTGGGTCTTATCTTCTCCTCCTACTTTGTCTACTTGGCTGAGAAAGATGCAGTGAACGAGTCCGGCCGCATCGAGTTTGGCAGCTATGCGGATGCTCTGTGGTGGGGGGTGGTAAGTTGGAGTCTTTCCTGGGGGTCTCAGGTGGGAGATACATGGACCTGGGCAGTGGGGTTAGGATATTGAACTCTACTTGCCCAACATTTTTGCCTTCTCCACGGAGGCTACTAACCTCAGTTTTAAAAACGTTTGAACCACAAAATGTGCACTTTCACCTTACAGAATGGGCCTCCTGTATATCACAGTGAGTTCTCTCTGGTCCCTGTCTTGAAATTTGAACATTGTTATCTTTCAACTTCTATTTTGGAAGGGAAGGCTGATGGGACAAGGGATTGCAAACTGGGACTTTGTATCTCAGCCTTGTAGTGATCCTGACCCTGGGGGCGGGAGGCGGGGGGGGGGGCGGGGGGGCGGGGGGCGCGGAGAAATCCTGGGTTTAGAGTGAAGGAAGGGGGTCAAAAGCCTACTTTGCATGTTTATGGTGTCTATGTTGACCCAGGGAGCACATCTGTGCCAGGGATCAAGACATGCAATGCCATCATACCATTACAACCCTTGGGAGCTAAGAGGAAGACACGGGGGCTTTTGGATACGAGGTCTGCAAAGGCTTTCGCTGCCCCAGGCAGCAGTAGTATGAGTGCCAGCCAGTCATGAAGATGGTCATAAACCTCCTGGGTTAGGGCAACTGGAAACCTGCTGAGCTGCCAGTCTGTGTGGAGCCTGGTGTGTGACAATGACCTCTCATGCTAGGCCTGAATGTCCTAAGGTATGGTGATACTGTGTGCAGGCCAGTGTATGGTGTGTTTGTTTGTTTGTGTGTGTGTGTGTGTGTGTGTGTGTGTGTGTGTAGAGGCTCCTTGGGTGTCAGCTAACAGACAGAGGAGGGAGAGGTTCTGGTGAGAATGGTGCTGAAGAAATCCAAATGTACTCCATGACCTAGCAACCACTGCTCATGGCCTAAAAGCCTCTGGGATGGCTGCCGCATGGTCTTCAGGGCCTCCTCTGGAAGCAGGCTTTGTCTAACCACTGAGCTTTGGGGTCCCCTGAGCTGCAGGAAACACAGGTACCTAACAAGAGTATGCAGTTCAGAGCATGTACGGTCCACCCTCAATTCCAACTCTATTTCATCCCCTCAGCTTTGAGGGCATCATACCAAGAGGAGCTGTCAGGGCTGGCACCAGGGCTGGGTGGGCACAAGGATTTCAATACCATCCCAAACAGCATTCTCAGTCTGTTGGCTTTGGGGCTCACTAGGCTAGTGAGAAGGTTGGGTGGGCTGTGGCAACCCATAGAAAGGGCCAGCACAGACTCTGGGAACCTGAGTCAGAGCAAGCATCGGGCCCTGGCCTCAATACTCCCCTCACCCCTTAATACCCTAAGCAGGAATGAACAGTCTCTGAGGCCTGCTGACTCTCAGAGCGTCTAGACTGGGCTCGAGACTGGAAGCTGAATAAACACATTCTCCCAGTTCCCACGTGCCCCCAGGAAGCAGGGCACCTCTTGACATTGGCCGAATCAGTCCATTTTCTGGAAGTTTCCAGCATTCTAAACAGCTTCAGGAAGTGAGGATACACTGAGAAGCTTCCAGGTTGGGACAGGCCCCAGGTTCAGCTGCTGCTCACTTTTCTTAGGGCCAATGTCCCCAGATACCCTAGGATGATAGACCCAAACAGGATTGGGAGGAAAACTCAGTGGGAAAGTTAGGAAGCTTGCCTGTGGAAAGAGGACACACCCCAGGGATGTAGCAGGGCCTGCAAGGGGGTGGGGAGGTGGGGGGCAGGCTACTCTAAACCAGAATCCTCTGGTGGGAGATGGGCAGTGCTGGCTGAGGTGCAGCAGGAAGGGAACGGGAGACGACCCACGGTGCGGCTGATAAGTGATGCCCAGCCTTAGCAGTGCCCAGCCTTGATGCTGCCCTGCCTACATTCCCAGCCTCCTGCAGGAGCTGGTTCCCAGCCCCCTAGCCCCTGGCCCCCCAGCCCTCGGCAGAAAGGCGCCCCCACTCCCACACCTGTGCAAACATCCGCCCGCCGGCCGGGAACACGGCCCCTTTGTGCCCAGCTTGGCACCGGTGCTAGGGCCTACTCTGTCAGCTGCAGCCCAGGCCTCGGCCACAGCGCACCCTGGCCTGGCCATTGTTCCCTGGAGGCCCCATGCCCTTGGCTGCCCAAGGGCCCCCCAGTACCCCCATTCATTCTGTGGCTGTCTCTGCAGCTGTCTAGTGGGAGCAGCCCAAGGCTGTGTTCCTGGCACCTCTAGGGTAATCAGAACTTAAGCGCTGTAGGACAGGGCAGCCAGGCGCAGAGTTCTGTATCCCTGAGCCAACGAACAGTCATCTCCTTTGTCTCCCTCATTTCACAAGGGAAGTATGGCCCCACTCGACCCTGCCCCTGGGTTCCTCATCTGTTTAACCTGGGGGTTATGTGCACCCCCTCAGGTGAGAACATTTTCTGAACACCAGACCCCTCTTCTGTCTGCTGTCCCTGTCCCAGACCAGGCCTCAAGCCCTGTACACTATCCCAAAGAATGCTGTCTGGACCCTGAGATCTGGACTGCACAGCATCGGATTAGGGTCCCCCCAGGAGACCCAGAAGGAAGGCTGTAATTCTGGATAAAACCATAGTTGGGTGAGCCATGTGGGGGGACACAGATACGTCCACAATGTAGGCAGCATTTTGTGGGGTAGCCCTGTCTTCATAGACTGAGAGTCCCTACAGCTAGGGAGCAAACTCCGTGGACTGCATCCCTTTCCTCCAGTGGGAACATCCACGTGGGTGTGAGATCCCTGGAACCAAGAACCCCTTAAAATAATGTCCAAGTGTGGCTGTGAAGCATTTGGGGAGCCCCTCAAACTTTCCTTTACCCTTGAAACAGAATGCATTTGTTTGTATTACGGTTTGACTGCAGGAAAACGGCATTTCTGCAAACACGGGCTCCTCTGTTTAATGCCTGGGGGTCTCTGAAAACAGCCGGCTGCTGGGCTCTGTTTACCCTGAGTGGCTAAATACAGAACTTCAAGTGAGCAGGCTGGAACCCCACCCTGTATTTCAGTCCCTTAAAAAACCCAGTCTGACGGCTCTTCATTCCTCACCTGGAGGCTCTGGAAAGTTCCCACCTCCCAGGCTGGACTACATCCTGCACAGCCAGGCCAGAAGAGCCTTGGAGTGGGGAGGTCTCTTAGAGAGCCACATGCAAGCCCTGTGGACTGCCATGGGAGGCGTTATTCTTCAGGATTGATCTGACTATGGAGAAGTGAAGGCCAGAGCCGGGGCCAGGGCCGGGGCCGGGGTGGTAGCAATAAACCCTTTCCTCTTCTGTGTGGGTTCTATGAGAATTATGCAGCAAAGGCTGAAGGTATCCTAGGCTCCTTGCTAGTAAGTTCTTCCCAAGGAGGAGGAATCTTTATAGTTGGACCTTATAGGATGATAAGAAGTCTCTGCAAATCATGTGCATCTTTTTGTATCTGCTGTTTAGTAAGCAGTGGCGAGATTTATTATACAGACTCGGCAGGTTAGGTGATGAACTCATGCCATTAAGGAGTTGCCTGTGCAAGTTTCAGGAATAGGTTCCCAGAAACCCTTTCACCTGGAGGAAGGGGACAGCATCAGGAAGTAGTGAAACATAACATGAGGTTGGCACTCTGTGAGGCCAACGTAGAGACCAAGTTGGACTCACCTACCATGTCCACCAGGCATCAGCTGTGGAGCCCTGGATATGCCAACTAGCCTCTTTGGGCACATCTAGTTAATTGATATAGATGAGTTAAGTCAGTGAGCATGCGGAAGATGCAGTCCAGTAACGGTTGTAGTTGGAGATTCTCGACCAGGCTACCTCTAGACTGAAAAGGAGGAGACCAGTTCTGAAAATCCTTCCCAGTCTCTTATTCCTTGACATAGGGGCCTGGTCAGGGGAGGGGGGGTGATGAGGAAGGCCGTAAACCATACAGAGCCTGCCCGACAGGTTCTGTCACTGGGGCAGCAATCCACGAACTCAAGTGTGTATGGCTCGGGTGACCTATTGTTGGTTGGGTTCTTGAAAGTTCCCCTCTGTTCTCATTGGCCCAAGGGACTTGCAGTTGTAGCCATTGGGGACAAGTTCCAAACAGCTCTATAAAATGATCCATTCCTGAGCTGCTGAGTCTGTGACTTGGGCAAAGACAACTTGACAGGGACAGGCCACCTGGGACAGAAGACTCATGAGCTAGATTAGGAGCTCGGTGGTGGCCCAGGAGGAAGAGGGTCCTAGTTGTTAGGTGCCCCTGGACTGGGCCCTTTCTCCTACTGATCCAAGGAGTGGGGGGACAGCTCAGCCTTTGGGGCGGAGGCATGGCCTCAGGGATTTTCACCTACATTAGGAGTTTCCTCTCTTTTCATCCATGCTTCCTCCCAGCTTGCCATCTAGGCCATTCTCCCTCCACCCTTGCAGGGGGTTTCCTTCCCTCTCCCCTCCCGCCCCCATTTTTGGACTGGGTTTCATGTAGCCGAGGCTAGCCTCAAATAAGCCATATATCCTAGATGAACTTGAACCCTTGCTGGCTCCAGCCCAGGTCTGCTTTCGCGGGTAGCTACTGTCATGCGCCCGGCTCCCTAGAGAAGGCAGCTGTGGGCCAGCTCGCACATGTGGGGTGCACACCCTCTGGGAAGACACCACTAGCAAGGAGCTTCAGCTCCCTCGAGCCCTCCCATCCAGCAGTCCCCTGGCAGCCAGGCCCTCAAGTCCCCGGAGTGGCTTGTCTTTAGCTTGCATTATGTGAGTGGTCTCAGGTGTACGAGTGTATAAGATGTCTGGACAGCTGTCAGTCCTGGGCATAACCTCTAGTCCCCTCCGTGAACTTATGCAGTGTGTATGCACACTCTCCTGGTGCCTCAGCTCAGTCCGCGGTGCATGTTCCCTCGTGTGCATACGAGTGTAAACGGGTGTCCTTATCTCCATGTGAGGCACGGTCACCACCGTATGTCCACATATGTAGAACAGGGTGGTCCCTTTAAAGAGCCCAGCCATGGGTGGTTTGCTATGTCCTCTGTTCCTGTAGCGGTGTGGATTTGTTTAAGGATAATGCCATTGTGAATGAAGAAGATTTCACGTGGGCAATTGTAAGAAAACACCAGGCTGCAGCCTCATTAGCATGGTACAGCACCGAAAGGTGGCCCAGTGGTGGCGTGGGCCCAGCTATGGCCTGCTCTGTTGTTTGCCGTCCAGGAAAAGTTGACCTGTTGCTTCATGACCTGTTAACATACTGGCCAGAGCAACAGACTTGGCACTGTGGGGTTACTCTTGTTGTCCTTGTCCTCTGCTCCCCTGCTGCAGTTGGCCAGAGTGCTCGCCTGTGCTGGGAGCAGCTATCTCTGTGCCCACTCATAAGTACATATTAACTCCTGACTCCCGGGCCTCTCTTGCCTTCTCCTCCTCTTCAGTTTTGGTTCACAGCAGTCCGTCTGGGAACAGAGTAGGGAGTGATGGCTGTGGGCTGGAGTGGTGTGGGGATCTTGAGGCTTCCTCTTTACGCCTCACTTTGGTTGGAGTCTGTTAGATGGTGTTCTGGGGCCCCATCTTTGTTGAACCTGTTGGGCAGAGGTTCACTCAGAGGGTCTCATGTAGGTCTTGGCTGGGTGGTTGTCACCTGGCCCCCAAGGGGTGACAGCTAAGATGTTTAGAGTGATCATGCTATAAAGACCTTGAATGGACAGGGTCTCCCATCACACTGATCTGCCTTTCCTGAAGGCCTGATCTAGACAGTGTGTTGTGACGCTGAGGGCTTCGTGTTAGTGAAGGTGACCACCCTGCTCTCCGGCAGGCCTAAGGCAGCCTCATGGTGTGACCCAGCAGTTAGGCACAGCCAGGATGGGCCCCCAAGTCTCTCATCAGAGTTCCCAGGAGCACACTTTAGATGTCAGCAGGGGGTGGCGGGGGGGGGCGGCCCCTCATGCCTATTGTCGCACTGCACACCCTGGACGCTGCTCTCCCACTAAGAAGAAGGCTAGAGCCTTGTCTTATTCTCTCTGAAAAGGAAAAATAAAACATCTGGATCCCTGGGCTGGTGGCAGGAAGCAGCATGTCAGTCCCATCCTGGGGCTTTGTGGACCGCTGGCCTCAGTGGGAGCTTCCGGCCTCTTGGGGGCCAGTGCACTGCAACTTTGGTGGCCAGGAGATGGTTCCCTGTGATGGGTCAGGAAGCCTGGTTGGTCCCTGTGGGTGGGCTTTTTGCCTGTCCTGCACACCCCCAATCTGTCTGAAACCCTAGGGCTGTGCCATCTGTGGTAATCAGAGTTGAGGGACTTAGGAGACTCAGAAACTTGAACCAACTCACCATATTGCTATCCCTGGTACTTTCTCAGAATTGTGCCTCACTATCCTGGTGGGCAGGGTTTTAAGTTGGTCTCTCTTGTCATCAAGTCATTGTGTTGGGGCTGGCAAGTGTCTTTTCTGAGGCTCTCAGGCTGCCCACCACTGACTGCAGTCCTTCTTCCTTGCAGGTCACAGTCACCACCATTGGCTACGGGGATAAGGTACCCCAGACATGGGTTGGGAAGACCATTGCCTCCTGCTTCTCTGTCTTTGCCATATCCTTCTTTGCACTTCCAGCGGTGAGTACCTATTAAGACCCCTCTCCCTTGTTTCCCACTCACCCTTGCCCCAACTCCTCGGCATTCTTTGAAGCAGAGTAAGGAGGCCTTGTTGTGACACTTCACAGAAGTGGCAAGGTACAGGGGGAGCAGATGGGACAGAACCTGCAGGTCTGCTCCACAGCCAGGAGTGGCTCTGTCTTGTGACTTTTCCAAAAATCACAAACGTATGTCTACACATGTGTGCTATGTGGGACAAACACTGGTTACTGGTGTATATCTGTCATTGTAGGTGTGTCTTATACATGTTGTGTGTATATACTGTATACATGTGTTACATGTACAAGTGTCTGTATTACATTTGAACAGCATGTTTACCATATGTGCTGTTTATGTGCACATGTATATACATGTGTGTGTATTTATGATTTCATGTGTGTCATGTATATACCTATATTTGTACATGTGCTCCATATCCATATAGTATCTATGTTTCATGAGTCTCTGTAACACATGGGAGATGATATGTGTTCTAGTGTCTGTTTTATGTGCATGTGGGACACATAGATGAGTCATGACACACAGTGCATGTCCCTGCATGGTTCCTGCTACCCTTGGCCACCCTGGCTACAGTAGCTGTGGCCTTCTTGCTGAGGGCAGCCTCAAACTCCCACTCCCCTAGGGTTATGGTTCCTCTGCCCCAGGGCCACAGGCTGATGGCTAAATTGCCTGGCTTCCCAAAGGTGGTGCCAAGAAACGTGTAGAGTCTCAGGCCTCTTCTAGAGCCAAGCTTCATGTTGAATCAGCCCTGAGAAATGGATTCTGCTCCCCCAGCTGGCAAGGCCAGGCAGGTTGAGCCTAGATACTACACACATGTGGCATCGGCTGTCTCAAACCCACCTTCTGACAGTGCCTGCTTGGCCACACCCCTGGGCACTGTGCAAACCTGGTGTCCAGATGCTTTTGCTTCTTGCTTTTCCTTGGGATCCTTGTCCTCTACTGGGCACTGGCCAGCATGGCTTGTGTAACAGCGGGCACCTTCTGTCCCTTACCAGGGGATACTTGGCTCTGGGTTCGCACTGAAGGTCCAGCAGAAGCAGAGGCAGAAGCACTTCAATCGGCAGATCCCAGCCGCAGCCTCACTCATCCAGGTATGGCAGGATGCCAGTGCTGTGTACTTACATCTGTCTGGGTGTTGGGACCACTCCCAGCCATGTCCACTGCTTGAGAGGCATGGATCCTTTTGCTGTGGACCCTCCCATGGTGAGGTGGCTCTCTGGGAAAGTACTTACTATTAGGATGATCGGATGGGTTCAGGGATGCAGGACCACCACTCCTCATGCTGTTCCCATTGAGGGCCATACTTGCAGACTGGAGCAAGGCCTTACCCTGGCCACTTAGCTAGTCTGTACTCTACTGGTCAGCCTCAGTTTCCTTAATTCTCTAATCTGGGCAGAACCCTGGGTGAGGGGCAGCCCTTCTCAAAGGTTGTAGCTCTCGTGGTCTTAGCTAAGCTTCTAGCACAGTTCTGGGCCCCAACTTGTTCCTCTGATGCCCTTCCAGAACCATCTGCCTGGTCATGATAGCAGCAGCCATGAGGCCAGCAGTTGAAGTTGTATGCTTTCCCAGGTCTGGCTTCACCCCACAGCTTCTCATTTTGGGAAAACCTTAAGTCAGACCCACTAGCCCTCCTTGGCCACATTAACATAGCCAGGCAGTCATTTAGTTCCTCAGCTAAGCACAGAGGCCACTGCTCAGGAACCACGAGGTCTGTGGATAAGACTCCTTCAGAAGCCACACCCGCAGTGGAAGATGTGCCAGGGCTCACACTGGTGGGAGTTGGAATCACAGGCAACATGGAGTATGCTAGGAGGAGCTGCAGGCTGCATGAGGTATGGAGCTGCCCAGATAGGGTATACAGGGGACATAAAGCCCTTGGAAGGGGCTTCAAACTGTCCCAGGTCATAGGCATCCCTGCCTGGATTTTGTGTCTATGCTAGGTTGCTGTCATAGCATGGGGCTGTCACTCAGAAGCCTTGTCAGCATAGTGAACTTTCAACTAGTTTTACTTTCTCGTGCCCATGGGGCCTATAATGACAGAGCCACCATGATATGTCCCCATAAGAGGCTTTGGTATCTGTTCCTTCTTCCCTCTTGCTTGCTTGGCTCCTTCAGGCCCCTCCAGTGTCTTCCCCAGGTCATCTTGCTGTGATGACTATGGGGAGGGGATTTCCCTCTAGAATGTTGGCCAAGAGTTCCATCTGTAGTCACCAGAGACTCCTCATAGCCACAGGCTAGTACTTGAAATCCTGGGAGGCGTCATCACCCACTGGTCCCTGGGGCTCTACGCCACACCCTGCTGGTACTCACAAAGGCTCAGGCAGTTCCTTTCCACTGTCCTCCTCTGAGTAAAGTCTGGTTGTCTAACTCTGCCTTAGCTGAGCATCTCTCTATCTGGGGCTTGCTCAAGGCCCTCTTTAGGAGCGGCTCAGGTAGCAGGCAAAGGCCTTGGCAGCATCTGAACTATGAGTGATGGCTAATGCATGAGGCAGTCTCTCCTTCCTAGCCCTAGAGGGTCAAGTCTTGCTACCAGGGAAGGGGCCTTGGAACAAGCTGGGCTTGGGGCTTGGGGCTTGGGGCTTGGGGAGGAGCTGAAGATTCATTGAGAGGTACCACTGAGCGTCTGGGCCAATGACCCCTCTCTCCTTTCCCTTCTCCCTGATTTCAGACTGCGTGGAGGTGCTATGCTGCCGAGAACCCTGACTCATCCACTTGGAAGATCTATGTCCGGAAGCCTGCTCGGAGCCACACTCTGCTGTCCCCTAGCCCCAAGCCTAAAAAGTCTGCCATGGTAAGCAGCCTCACTGGATGGGAACTACATATTAGCGGGTCAGGAAGCTGTAGAGGCGGTGGCATGAGACTGGCATTGCCACTCAGTATCCTGCTCAATAGGATGCCAACATCATTCTGAAGTCAGAGGGAGTCTACTCCATGCCTGATCCCTGTTGATTTCATTTCCTCCACCCTTGGAGCCATATTGGACGCCAAGACCAGGATATGATATACCAGGTCTAAAGAAAGTGCTTCTGGAATAGGAGGTGCCAGCTTCATTAGCTGCTGGAAGGAAGCTCTTGAGAGAATCTGGTGCTGGGCTTTCCTTACTGGGTAAAGCAGACAGAACAGGAAGGTACTGGAGCTCTAGCCCACAGAGTCATGTTCCTTCCGGCAGCTGCGGACAAGAGTCCTGCTATTGGCCCGGAGCAGTGAGGAAAAGGTTGGAGTTCTTCCCTTTCTTGCCCCCCTCCTTAAAAAGACAACCTTCCCAGCATCCAGCGGTCACTGGACACTTGAACTTGCTCTTCCTTCTCTGTGGCTTCACACAACCTGCTCCCCACTTTCTCTGGGAGAGACCCCTTTAAAGAGGCTCCGGTGCCTGCAGTGTATCTCCCACAGCACACTTTGCTGCCTTTGGCCTTCAGCCCTGGTGCCCTGGTGCAAGTTTGCATATTTACAGTCTACTGGCTTCTTGTTTGCTTGCCTTTCTTAGGCTATGGCTCATAGAGGACCACACTGGGCCAAGCAACCCCCTGAACCCTCCAGCAACGCCAGCACCCCGAAGCCCCATTTCACCAATATTTGGAGCTCCACACCCCAAGTTCCCTCAAGGGTACACATTTCAAGCCTGGATTCAGGACTCCACAGGTGTTCTAGGGTTGGTTAAAGATCTGTCATACTCCTCAGGAACTGCCACTCCTCATGTGGAATTTTTAGGTAAAGAAGAAGAAGTTCAAGCTGGATAAGGATAATGGGATGAGTCCCGGAGAGAAGATGTTCAATGTCCCTCACATCACTTATGATCCCCCAGAAGACCGGAAGCCAGACCATTTTTCCGTGGATGGCTATGACAGCTCAGGTAAGCAAGCTCCCAGGTGTGCAGGGGCAGGACACTCAGTGCTGGCCTTGCAGCAGGGTCAGCCTGGCTGTGGGGGGCTTCCATGCCACCGGCCCCTAGTCCTCTCCTGCCACTCTGTCCATAAGACCCCACAGCACATACACAGCCACTTGTCTACCTCGAAAGTCCAAGCATGTCTTGAGGTCTCTGCTACTGGAGTAGACCTAGAAGTTTCTGGGGGCTTTGAAGCCATGCTCCCCTAGTCTTTTTCAGGTGGTAACTACTATGCAGTCTGTTGAGAGGATACCTGCAACTGTGTCAGAATGTTGAGGGTCACCATGGCCTGACCTGGCCACAAGAGGGAAGGTGACATGTGTTCTTTTCACTGGGCTTCTCATTTTAGCACCCAAGGTATTTGTTTGAAAAATGGCTGTGGTGACCTCTTAGAGGTTCACCCACTAATGGGGAAGCCCAGAGGTCCCTTTCTTGCCCCCCTCCTTAAAAAGACAACCTTCCCAGCATCCAGCTGTCACTGGACACTTGAACTTGCTCTTCCTTCTCTGTGGCTTCACACAACCTGCTCCCCACTTTCTCTGGGAGAGGCCCCTTTAAAGAGGCTCCGGTGCCTGCAGTGTATCTCCACAGCACACTTTGCTGCCTTTGGCCTTCAGCCCTATTGCCCTGGTGCAAGTTTGCATATTTACAGGGTGGTAAAGATGAAGCCTCTGCAGGTGGAGGGCCAGTGGCTAGCTGGTGAAATCATGAGGGCATTTTGCAGGGGTCAATGTCTTGATGGACACATTTCTTATACAGCCTTGGGTTTGTATCTAATACCACCATCCTATATTCCTATATACTTCCTTCCATGGCTTGGATGAGGCCGGGCTCATGGGACCTGGTGAGAAGACTGCATGCCTGGTCCCTAGTTAGTTTTTCCTCTGTAAGGTCACAGTGCGGCTCTCTGATAAGGGAACTCAGAGAGGTTAACCATTTTTTTTCCAGACCATGCAGTGAGAATATCTCATGTTCCTAGAAGTGCCTCTGGGTCACCAGTTACAGAGCAGATAGACTAAGGGTACTCTTTTCATATCCTTCCTCTGGACCAGAAGGGGACCGCAGCAGGAATAAAAGGTTTGGCCAGAGAGACTTCTCGGGAGGTACATGTCCTATTTCCATTATTATGACATACTGTCAAGCCCCAGGAGACGGGGCTCCGTGGATCTGGGATTCTCACATTTCTGGTCCCAGATGTGGAGTATACAGTCTCCTGTTGGAGACTGGACATTCATTTTAGTATCTGAGCCACCAAGAGTCATGCCCAGCCTCATGTGCCATGTGGCTTGGTCTTGCGCCTGGCAGGAAGGAAGCACTGGTGCTGGATGCTTGGTAGAGTGGGAACTAAGGGTGGAGACTAACAGTGTATGTGCAACAGTGTCTCCTGAGTTGACACTCTGCTGTCATTTAGGTGTGTCTCTCCCTTCTCAGACTTCTTCCCAATGCCTGGGACCTGCCAAAATGTTTTGTGACTAAGTAGAATGTTCCAGGATCCTCAGAAACTTCCAGCTCATTGGCAGTTGTAAGGACAGTTTCAGGTATAGCAGAGGGTGACCAACAGTATTGTTCCTCATCTTTCTTCTGACAAGTGTCAGGGCCCCCCAGCCTACCAAGTCCAGCTTGTCCAAGGGCAGCCGATCTGTGTCCTGTATCATTGTTCCCGCCACCACATCTTGGCAGGAGGGTGGGAAGTGTTCAAGAAAGGGGCCATGGCTGTTCTATGCTCTCGAAGGCTATCCTAGGCATCCCGTCTGTCAGGACCCAGCCTGGGCCCCACTTTACTGAGCGCCAAGCTGCTGCGTCCTCCTCAGATGGCATGGGGATTTGGCTCAGGGCTGGCCACATCTCCATGAGCCCCTGGGACATACTCCCCGCCTGCCCACTGGAGCGGGCACAAAGGGCAATTGTGCCAACAAATGCCCAGTGCCCCTGCAGCTCTGCTTCAGGGGTAGGACCATTGTCTCAATGCAAATAGGGGCTTTCTGCTAATGCTAATGGGCAGGTTGGGCGTGAGCAGAGGCGGCAGGGATGCAGCCCTGTGCCTGCCCAGGAGAAGCATCACTCGATGTTTTCTGAATACGGGGCAGCAGTGTCCCTGCCGTCCATTCAGCCTGCTTAGTGTTATGAAGTCCGCAGTGATGTCTGTGGCATGTTAATGAGGTACACGAGCAGAGAAAGCAGCTCTGCTTGTGGAATGCTCCCACACCGTGCCGTCTCTTTCTGTTAATGTGATAAGGCAGCCTAGTCCAGAGCCACCAGATTTTAGATATTGAACCACTGGTCTGGCCCCTCTAAGGACCTGAGGCAACCCCTACTTCACAGGTTACCTGATACACCCAAATCTCCTTACCCAAGAGGCTCTTGGGAATCTTGAGCACTCTGGCATGGAGACGAGGTGCTAATCCCAGGCGGGGAGGGAGGGATGCCATCACTGGGAAAGCCCCGGAGTGCCTGCTCCCACGAGGCAGATCCCAAGCAGTCACGCTGACTTCTAGTGCCAGGCCAAACCAGGACTTGGACCTCATCTGTGTGTGAGAACTAGGAAGCCATCATCTTGCCCTTGCAGAGGACACTCACCTGTTCATGGTGTGCAAAGCGCCACCTGTATGCTGTCCTTTCGCTGTACAGTGGGTGGAAGTGAGCTGCAGTGCTGGTCCTAACTAAAGATGACTAACAGAGGCCCAGAATCATGCAGGGACCTCCCGAGGACACACATGTGTTCTAAGGACACTCTACTAAGCTCACCTAGGAAGTAAGTGCAGGTGTGGTGAAATTGGACTGGTGGAAGCAGGTAAGGGAAGAGGTCTTTTTGTGGTAGCATTAGGGCCCAGGCTACCCTGCAGTAAAAATGGGTCTATGGCTCCTGTAAAGCAACACTGTGGAAAGCAGAAAGAAGCCTCCTCCTCCTCCAAAGGCCAACTACTCTTGCCAGGATCTTGTGTCTTTAGTGGGGACAGAAGCAATGCTAACAGCTTAGAGAGAGTTCAGGGGACCACCTAGGCCTGAGAAGCATTGTCTCTCACTCTTGGAGGATTCAAGCTACATGCCATTCAACTTAGTAGCTTCCAAGAGGGATTGATATCCAGGTTCAAGGAATAAGTGCAGAGCAAGGCCCAGGGCCCTAGCTGATGGAGAAGCCATTGTCCAAGTTCAGGCCCAAAGAACCTGACCCTGGTAATGCGACTGCTGCTTTCCATAGGAATCTTCAGGACCCACCATGGGCTTAGTGGGCATCTCAACAGTAGCAGCCACTGCACAGAGTGGAGTGGGTGCATTCTACGCAGAGACACCACTGTGGGTAAAGCTCGATTGTTCACACATATGCAGTAGATCTACTAATGTGTGTCAAGCAGCATCTCTGACTTCCAGTTCACAAAGCTGTTAGTGACAGAGGTGCTTGCTGGATGCACTCGACTCCAATCCAGGTGGGGTGTGAATTTCTATGGCCCCCATGGGATTTTAAATGTATTGCTCATTGTTGTCTCACATGAACCCATCTTTTGAGCCCCATGACATCTAGTTGTGTTCTAGGAATTGTCAAATCCACACCCACACACACAAATACACAAATACACATACACATATGTACACGCACACACATGTACTCATGTACACTTGCATACACACACAAACACAAAGTGCACATGTATACACACACACACACACACACACACACACACACACACATCTACCTACCTCCTGGAAGGTGTTGCCCAGTGTTTTGATTTTATCTTTTTACCCTCTTCTTTTCATTAGTTGTTCACATTGCTACCAGTGTGAACCTCTGAGGCTTACTTGTAGATTTAACTGAACCTCCTTTGTCCTGAAGTTTAGGCTTCATCTAGGGAAGGTCTTAGTGAGCATTCAGCTGCAGCTGGCTTGCATCTTTTAATTATGTACTCCCTCCTAGATGATGATTCAGTTGCAGAGAAAGATACATAGGAACACCTCTTTGTGCATGACCTTTTCACTCCCGGCGACTCTGAAAATTCTCCTTTGAGTTTAGTGTTACCTAAACTATGATATATCAACATGGTGGATTAAAAAAAAAACGGGTTGTGGTACTGACTGAATCTGAGGGCTTATGTCTTTTGTCAAGCAAGCAAAGTGGCTACTATATCTGCAGGAAATTGTGTGTGTACATATGCTTATATGTGGAGGTCAGAGGACAACTTTGGGTATCATTTGCAGAAACACTGTCTCCTCATTGGAGTCTCTTACTGGCCTAGTGTTCATTAATTAGGCTAGCCTGGCTGGTCAGTGACCTCCAGGAATCCCACTATCTCTGCTTCCACATCGCTGGGATGGCAAACACATGCCACCACACCATGCATTTATATCAGTTCTGGAGATAAAACTAAGGTCCTTGTGAAGTAAGCAGTTTACCGGCTGAACTATTTTTCAAGCTTCTCTTCTAGAATCTTCTGCTGTATCAATCATCTCAGCTTGTCCTTGGCTATCTCATGTCCTCAGGCTATCCATACTGTTGCTGTTGCTAACTGCAGATGTGTCTCATCCACTGCCTTTCCCAGCCACTGAGACAGTCCTTTTAATTACCTTAGATTGTCTCATTTTTGTGCATACTTATGCAGAACTTTAAATCAGCTTGATTTTAGCACCTTGTACCTCTGTCATATTTCACAAGTTTTAATTTTGAGTTCATCTGAACATGATTATTTTTGCAGCATCTATTGATAATTACAACATCTGCAGAGTTTGTAGTCTAATTCCATGCACTCTTGCTTATAGTAGCTTTTGTCTTTAAGGTTCCTGGGGGAGACCACATTACTCTCACACAGGATGGGCCAGGGAACACAATCAGGGTCTTTGGGGACTCAGATTTACACAGGATTTTGTAGAGAGCTTGTGCATTGGGAGTAGAGACTTGTGTCTTGGAAAACAGGCCTCTGTCACACAGGTCAAGCAAGGAACTTTGGTTTTAGACACCAGAGAGACTAGACCAAGACAAATGGATTTCGTTTGCCTGCCCACTAATGTGGGCTTTTGCATTTGCTTTGTGTATGTTTCCCTCAAGTCTACTCTTTTGCAGTCTCTATAGAGCCTAGTTCTACACTGGGGATAGAGGGGGTGCAGTTCTCAGTTACCACTTCTTGCCTCGTGAAGACTCTAGGCCCACCTTCTTTCTTTAGGGACCATCAGATTCCACATGTGACTACTTGGGCAGGCTGAGTCCCAGGCGAGCTGTTTTAGGCTGAGTGTGTTCTGCCCAGCTGCACCTGCTCTGTTACCAGCCCTCAGAACTGATTCCAGAGCCACGTTTATCAGGTGATCCCAGAGGTACATGCAAGGCAGGTGTTCTCTTTCCACAAACTTGCCCAGGGACTTGCGGGGAGTGGAGACACAGAAGCTTCCTCTCTGTGTCAGAGAAAGTTCTCTCTACACAGGGGACCAGAACCCATCTGCAGCTGACTTAGCAACTCATTTCTCAGTACTGTGGGCTGTGTTGACTATAGTGAGGTCCTGGAATCTGTAATAGGCACTCGTGTTACAATGAAGCAGGTGGTTTATAGATTAGCCCTGGGGAACTCACTCCAAGGGTGAGGCCAGTGCCAGCTGCAGAGTAAGAGCAGCACTTCTGTGCCTTCTCACCGTGCTGCATCAGAGCCACCAGCGTGAAGGGCCGGGCCTGACTATAGGACATTAGGAGGTCTACTGCTCTTTCTGCCACTGCACCTATGTCCTGGGCCTCAGATGTGTACTGCCCAAGACTTAATGGAAACTTCTAACAATCCTCCCAGTTGTCACAAATCACTCATAGCAGCCTCAGAGTCCCAAGGAAGTTGGTCAGTACTTTGGGGTTAGAGAACCTCCCTCACTGATAGGAGGCAGGCTATGGTGAGACCAATAGGAAGGTTGGACATAGCTTCTTAGGTAAGTTCTGAATCAGGTTCTTATCAGCACCACACCTGGCCTCTGGCTTCTATCCCCGGTGTCCTGACGACTCCTCTTCTCTCTGAGGTGTCCTTTTCACCTCCAGTTTGTCATGTCAAGTCTAGTCTGCATGACCAGTGACTAGACTGACCAATGTGTGGGCAGTTAATGTCCCTTCTACAGCTAGAAGGGTCATGTGACTTCTGGGAGCCCAGTTTCTTCTCATCTTTCCGGTAGTGTTCTATTCAGCCTTTTCTGTCTTGACCCATGGCTGGACTTTCCCACCTGGCACATCTTCCCAATAGTCTACACACTATAGCGCATATCTTTAAGTGGAAAAATTGTCCACTTTGAAGTTTTAATATATATTTCTGATTAGAAAACTAGATTATATTCACCCTGGAGCACAAATACAGAGAAGAGGATAAAGAATAACCATCTGCTGTCTTACGGCTGTTGGGCTTTGGGCAACCGTCCTCTCCTGGGTGTGTTCTGAGCCTGGATCAGAGCCTTCTTAATAGCACCACACCTGGTCTCTCACTTCTATCCCCAGTGTCCTGATGACAAAATGAGTGCACCCCCACTTTGATGACTGTCATCCCTGGGTTGGGTCCACATTGACTGCTCAGTTTTAATCCTGCTTTTATCTACTTACTGTGACATGAGCATTAATGCCTGTCATTTTAAATTCTTTTGAAACTGGTTTGTGTTGTTTCTAGGCAAATATTTATGCCAATAATTTTGTGGTGTTCACCTGCTACACAGACTCTACAAACTAGTTTGAATCTGATGGGAAATCTAGTTTGAATCTTTGCTTTTTGTTGGTGTTGTTGTTAGAAATCTATTTATTACTTTACTCTTTTGAACAATGTTCCTTCTAGTCTTTAAACTTATTCCCTTGAAGAAGAAATTAAGTCCCCAGTTGGTGACTATTTAGAAAAATAATGATGAAATAATTGACATCAGACCCTATAACGTATATGTAAAGCACTTAAATTATTGATGACTAATTATTCTATTTTAATTATAGGAAGGGTATATGTACATAAATGCAGGTGCCTGCATAGGACTAGAGGCATCAGATCCCCTGGAGCTGAAGTTACAGAAGTTGTAAGTTATCCGCTGTAGGTGCTAAGAACCAAACTAGAGTCCTCTGCATGAATAGCATGCTCTCCTGACTGCTAAGCCATCTTTCCATCTCCATGTGGTGATATTTCTTAAAACAATTCACAACTAAAAACAGGAAAATAATATATATAAAAGGAGAAGGAAAAAATCTATAAGTAGTTTTGTGGATTTTAATGTCTCTATTATTAGAGATGATACTGTTAGACCCAAAAATTAACATAAATATAGATCTGAATAATACTTTGAATCAAGTCGACTTAATTAGAGAACAGCAGGATATATATGGCTGCCAGCTACACAGAGAGCACATGCCAGAACACCATATTCTGAGCTGTGAAAAAGCTTTATAAACGTAGTTACTCAAGTCATATGTTCTTTACCACAATAGAATTAAATTAAAAATCAATTAAGAAGATGACAAATTCTGAAATATATGGAAAATAAAGAACATGTCTCTGAATAACACAGGGTCAGAGAAGAAATATAAGAAAAAAAATGAGTGTTTTAAATCAAATGAAAGTGGAAACACAACACGCTCGAGTTTATAGGGCACTGCTGAAACAGTTCTTAGAGGACCATATAGCACTGTGCAAGCACTTCAGAGAAGGCCTCATACTGGGAACTATAAAACAGCTAAATAAACCAAAATTAGTAGACTAAAGGAAAATAAGAATTTGCAAGGGGAGTAGGAAACTAAAAACAGGAACAAATAATGAAACCAATGTTGATTTTTTTTTTAAGGCCAGGAAAATCAATAAGTGACTAACCAGATAGACCAAAGAGCAAGTGTGATGTTGCAACTTGTCAGTGTCAGAAGTGAGATACTCAGCTCTGTACAAACGACAGGACTTAAAGCTACAAAACCATCCTGTACAGCTCTTTGTTACTATATTCCACAGCTTAGAGGAAATGGAAAATTTCTTGGGAAAGGTAAAATGCAGACAGATGTAACCCAGTTATCTATCATGGATAATACACACACACACACACACACACACACACACACACACACACACCAGAAGCATACTCTCAGACCATGTTGCTTCCTGATGAATCCTGCCATATGTTTAAGAAAAAGCAACCTCTAGTTTCTTTTAATGAAGGGAATTCTTTTAAGTACTGAGACCAGCATTACCCTTATAGGAAACCCAGCCAAAAACATTATAAAAAAGAAAACTGTAGATAAATATCACTTGTGGAAAGCATTTGGAATGTAAACAAAGAATATAGAAAATAAAATTTAAAAATAAAAAATATATATCACTTGTGAACACAAATCCAAACATTTTAGGCAAAAGAATCAATTAGGTTTCAAGAATGCAAAGTTAGTTTGAATTTAGTTAGTAAAATGAAACATATTAATAAATGACAAAATAAAGCCATATTTATCTCAAAAGATGCAGAGAAAGTACTTGACAATAATCTAGCAAAAATAATTACAAAGTAAAAAAAAATAGAAGCTTTCTCAGGCTGAAACAGGTTATTGACAAAAACCTGCAGTTAACATATTCAATGAACAAATACCTGCTTTTCCCATAAGCCAGGAGTATAAACATCTGGTGTTATGATTTCTATTCAACATTAAGTTGGAGATGCTTGCCTTTGGAATAAGGTAAGAAACAGCAAGTTGGAAAAGAAATGAAACTGGCAGTATTTGTAGAGTTCTTGGTTGTCTGTATAGAAAATCTGGTGTGTCAGATTGGCCACTGGAATATATGGATTCAGTTCACTTGCAGATACAAAGTAGCTCTGCAGAAAGTAATTCTACTTCTACATTTTAGCTACAAGTAACATAGAATTGAAAACTTTTAAATACTATTCTGAGTAGCACTAAAGGTATGAAGCACCTATAAATGTATCTGACAAAAGAGCTCTCCTTTGGAACCTATATAACTATGCTGATGAAACTTTAAGAAAAATATAGATACATATTAGGTTCACAAATTACAAGGTTCAATACTGATTTCTAAATTCATTATAAAGCCAGTCAAAGACTAGCATGCAGATAGCCTAGAATAACAAAGCAACTCTGAACGTGAACAAAGTTTGAGGATTAACGCCAGATATATAATGTCAAACAGATAGTGGGGGGCTGGGGATTAGATGGACCTTCATATTTATTGATAGGTGCTTTCTAATCCATATGTGAAGGTTATGTTTTGTTTTGTTCTGAGGAGAGGAGACAAGATGGAAAAACGATATTCATTTGGAACATGAACTTTTATCCCCATTTTCCCCAAACCATGTCAAAATGGTTATAGAACGGAATTCAAAGGCTAAACCTTATAGGATACAACAATATAGTTAAGGATATCTTCGACACAGCATCAAAAGCATGTGAGTTATAGGAACAAATTGGTCAGCCAGGCTTCTCAAGCATGCTTTTTGAAAGACACAATGAAAAAGACAGATGTTGAAAGAACGTATTCTGTGTTTTTGTGTGCACTGCATGTTTAAGTGGAGTTGTGCATGCCTATGAGTTCACATGCAGAGGACAAATGATTGCTGTTTTTTTTTGTTATAGCTCTCTACCTTCTTTCCTCAAGCAGTCCCTCACTGAGTTGGAAGTTCAGTGTTTCAGCCAGACTGGCAGGTCACTAAGCTCCCAAGATCTGCCTGTCTCTGCCCACCCCACTCCCAATACTAGGATTACAGTTATGTGCATCCATGCCAGTTTTTTTTTAAAGTGTGGGTGCTGGGGATTTGAACACCAGTTTCCATGTTTGCACATCAAACATTGTTGCCCACTGAGCCATTATCCAAAACCTGAAAATATTTTAAAATCAGATACCTGATACCTAAAAAAGAATTTATATTCAGAATATGTGATGGACACTTTAAATTGAAAACTAACACATTTCAAAAATGAGTAAATTGTTTGAATTAGTACTTGATAGCAAGGAAGGCTTATAGGAGAACATGTAAGACAATGCCCAGCATCATTACTTATTGGAGAAGTGCACAAGGGTAGACTCTATCATTAGTTATTGGAGAAGTGCACAAAGGTAGACTCTACATCATAACTACTAATTGGCTAAAATTAAGGGGACTGACCAGGTATTGGTGAGGGCATGAAAGAACTCAACTCACAGTGACTCAGAAACATTGAAAAACAGTTTAATGGTCTTTCTCTCTCTCTCTCTCTCTCTCTCTCTCTCTCTCTCTCTCTCTCTCTCTCTCTCTCTCTCTCTCTCTTGGAAACATTCCAAGAGCAGTCAACATTTGAGTAGAGTGTTTTTCCAAAGTTGTTCTGTGTCCATACAATGGAATACTACTCAGAAGTACAAAGGAATGAACTGTTGATACACCTAACATGGATGAATCACCAAGTAATTACAGTGAGTGAAAGAAGCCAGACAAAGAGGTCATACTGTCGTCTTCTGTTACCACAGCACTCTAGAAAATGAAGTCTAACCTAGAGTGACAGAAAGGTCAATAATTACCGCGGGGTGGAGCAGTGGTAGGGGAAGTCCAAAAGGGCAAGAGGAAGCTCCTGGGAGCACTGGATATGCTCATTACCTTAATTGTGGCAGCGATTTCAACACATGTCAGAAGTTACCAAATCCTACAATTTAAACACGTGCCTTTTATTATATGCCAGCTGTACCTCAGCAAAGCTGGTAATAGAATATATAAAATTTGTACAGAAAAAAAAGCAAAAATAAAATTTAAGTGGTAACCTGGGGAAACAGTTGCCACCCATATTATAGGCACAGAATGAATTATTTTCATTCAGTTTTTCAAAGCTCTTTCTATTGAGAGGATGAGAGTTGTTTGGTTTTTTTGTTTGTTTGTTTGTTTGTTTTTTAAAAAGGAGATGCTACTGATTCCAGGGTAAAAAAAAAGATGCCAGACTGGTTCATGTATGATAGAGTAAAAATACAAGCAAGGGTTGTTTTTTTGATTACTAAGTCAGACACCAATAATACTCCACTGGTGAGTATGTAGGGAAACTTAGCCTTACTCAGTGATGTTGGAAGAAAAAAAATGGATGCAATCCCAGTGGAAAGCAAAACTGTACACAATTTTCAACTCTTCTATAAATTGATTCTACACATTTGAAAGGTGTTTTTGTCTGGAGGTACTGATGCTATGACTGCTAAGTAGCAAGACAATGCAAACTGCTAACATATCCGTCTATGAAGATCTGCTTATTTGATGGGGATCTATCAGTTATTAAAACTGTGAGAATGGCCTTTTTATTTTCTGTAGTATGAAAGACAGCCCTAATATCTGATCCTACAAGTTACAGAAGCTCTTGGCTCAGCAGAGTATGACAGGTTCCACCAAGCCTTTGTGAATGTAGTGTCACGCAAATTCAAGATCTGTCTGCTTGTGTTCCAAACAGTTTGAAAACGTTAGAATTATGGTCTCTTTAAAGGTTAAGCAATGGCTGGCAGTATGGCTCAGTGAGTACAGGTACCTGCTGCCAAACCTGATGACCTGAGTTTGATAACTGGGATCTACAGGTTGGAAAAAGAGAGCCAATTCCTACATGTTTCTTTTTGGCCTCCATACACATGCTGTAATGTGCACTCACCACCACCACCCTGCATGCACATGTGCTCACATGCACACGCACATACAATAAGTGTAAAATCCTTTAAATTTACACAGAACAAAATTGTATAACCATCTGGACCTAATACAAAATTGTAATTGCTTTTAGTCTTTTCTGTGGTAATGTATTCTAAATTAGTTTAGTGCATGTTTTAAGGGATAATTTATTCATTGCTATGTAATTTCCTGAAGCATTTCAACTGTGTTGACACTTGGTAGCAACTAATTTTCTTTCAGTAGTTTATGCTCTTTTCTATAAATTTTTCTTGCCTGGGCTTTTATAGTTTTGCTTTTTTCTTAGTCAAGTTCATGAGAAATTTAGCTATTCTGTTAATTATTAAAATGTTATGTTTATTATCTTATCAGAAAATTACCTTTGTCTATACTTGCTTTCTTCTTAGTCATCTTGGGCTATTAATATCTATTAATTCCATCTTCCTAATTATCTTTAATTTATGTGTTTTCTTTTTTAACTTAATTAAGTGTAATATTTAGTCCACTTATTTAAAATCCCTTTACCAAGAGACATTTTAAGAGCTATAAATTTTCCTCTGATCACAGCTTTAGCTGTGATATGTAGGGCTTGGTATGAAATATGACCAATTTCATTGCCTTTTTTGATAATTTTTCGTGTTTTGTTTTTCTCTTTAATCTAGAGTTCTCTTTACATGTTTGCTTAATTTTTAAGCAATAAATTTTTATCACTGTTATTTATTTCTCATTTAATAGGCTTACAGTAAAAGGATGCAGTCTGTGAAAGCTCCAGTTTTCTTAAAAGAGCTCCTTTGCAGCATCAAAGTCTAAAAATAAGTCCATTACTTTTGTAATTTGTAACTTGGGATGTGACCTGTCCCACATACCTAAGTTAAAAACATACCTTCTCTATTTGAGGGGCTCAGATTTCTTTGTATAAACAGATAAAATACATGACGATGGATTATACATCCATCCACATATTTTTACTTATTTGTTTAATTAGTTGGGTTTCTTTTTCCATCTATTCACTTCAACTGAAATAGTGAAATTAAATCCTTCCTTTACAACTATGCTCTTTCAAAATGTAGGCAAATTCATAGTGTTTGGGGCACTACTTACAGCCATACTTCTTGAGGCCACATTTATTATTATGTGACCCTGATCCATCTACTTTTTATGCCTCTATTACACATCAATGAAAACAAATTCCCAACTGTGGGGTCAGTTCACTAAGTAAAGGTGCTTTCTGCCAAGACTGATGACCTGAAACCAATTCCCTGCACTCATATTCTATGAGGAGAAAAATGGTTGCTATAAGTTGTTCTCTGATGTACACACATACATACATGCACATGCACACATACATGCACACACACAGCAGTAGCATATATGTATCCATACACATTTGCATGTTTGAACACACATGTACACACAAAAAGTAAGTAAAATATAAATTTAAAACAATGGTAAGAAAAGTCTGTCTGTCTACTGCAAGGATCTACTGTCACAATGAACAAATGTGAGGATGTCAGTTTCTGCCCTGCATACAATGAAAACTCTGGTGTCTGTCTCTAATTTAACCCCAAGTTGCATCAATGCCAGACTTATTCTCTCCTATCAGATACCTCTGTGCTCCATTATCTTCTATTTTATTCCTTGTGCCACAAATCTTAGGGGGAGGGATTTTTTTTCTTAAAAATTGTATTACTTATGCTCTTAGATTTACAGTTGACTATATTGTGCATATACAATCTTCTTCTGTATATTTCTCCTCTGTTGCCTACATTGATAAACAATGGTTTTATCCTCTAATGTCCTCCTGATGTTCATATAATACACAGTGAAATAAAACATACATATTATGAAGAAGCCTAATTGTTGTTTTTGAAACACATGGAAGCCACCTTTTACATGCTTTTCTGCCCCTTGCTTTCTTTAGTTATATAGCTACAGCTTCCTCTGAGCTTCAGGAACAATTCTATTTATCTCTCACTTCTATTTAATTCTAAGATTAGAGTCTCTCCTCCATTTCTCCTTGTATGCCTATACCATGATATTCTTAGTTACTTGAAATATATTTTGTTTTAGGTTTAAGCTAGTTTTCTACGTCTTTCTTAAACTCAATTCCCAGTGTACAGGCTTTTATTTCTATGCAGCGAATTCACAACCCTTTGCAAGGGTTGTCAAAACCAAATGCTGAATCAAGAGGCTTCTCAAAAAGCAGGGACCCACAAGACTGAGATTGGAGTGCCAGCAGTCTCTCTCCTTGACTCTCAGATACCCTCTGTATCCCTGTGTCTTCTGTCCATACAGCCACACTTTGGGACTCTTTCTGTGTCCTAATTTCCCCTTCTTTATAGTCACACCAGTAAAATTGGACTCAATTTAACAGTCTGTTTAAAGGTCTGATCTCCTGTTACAATTCTGAAATATTGGAAATGAAGGCCTCAACTTAGAAAATTGGTGGGGACGGAGTTCAGCCCCTTACATAGGGATGGGTGCATTGTTAAATTGCATGCATGTTGCCAGGTTGCTTTCCTCAAGTGCTGTCTGACCTCGCATTTCCACAGGCAGGGTTCCCCTTTCCCGGCATCCCTGCCAGCCATTATTGGCAGAGCAATTTTCCATCTTGTTAGCCAAGTGGGACAGGGATACTCTACTGCGGAACCATTGACATTTGGCAGGAGATAATTCTTTGTCAACGAAGAGTGTCCCATGAACTGTAGGATGTTTAGCAGAGCCCCTGGCTTCTGCCAGGATGCTAACACAGCATTCCTTCAGTTGTGACAACCAAAAATAAAGTAACCACAACTCTCTACATATTATCAAATTTACCCTCCTGACTTAGGGCAAAATTGGCCCAAGTCAAGAATCACTGGAATACTGTGATATCTCATGGATGTTTCTTTAAACCTAACAAAACTGTTTTATTTGGAAGTAATAATGAACTACAGAAAAACTGCAGAAATGATAAATAAGACATCTTCATATCCCTCATTTAAGATTTGAGTATACTTATTACCATAAGTATACTCAAATCTTAAATGAGCTTGCCTTTTCATTTCAATATTTTTATATGTGTACTCGTACACTGTGTTCCTCTGCAAAACTTGAAAGGGAATTGCACACTTTACAGCCCCTCATCCCTAGACATTTTGCCGTGTATTTCCTAACAATTTATTTCCTAACTGTACTACAGTTTAAGGAGGATGACAACATCACATTTCCTCCCTTTGAAAGCGATATAACAGACATCAACTTTGGCAATTAAACATCCATACAGTCACTGAAATAACCCAAAGCCTATATTCTTCTGTTGTCAGTGGACACAACAAAGTCCTTCAGTGCAGCTGACCCCCAGTGCTGGGCTGAGTACATGTTCTGCGTTGCCCTTGGTTGTGCACCATTAGTTACTGTGAACCTGGGTATTTCTAGTCTCTCTTGGTCTTTTTTTTTTCCTCATCAAAGTAACTTTTTTGAGGGATTTCTTTGATATTTCTTTATAATTAGATCCAGATTGTGTATTCCATTTGGACTATTCCACAAGTGATATAATGAACCTCTCATGTCCATGGTATATATATGATGGTCTTCAATGGTGGTGATATTTTGATCACTCCTTTAAGGCATTGTCTGCTTTTCCACTGCGTAGTCGCTATTATTTGAGGCAGACGAGCTTGCTGTAGGTATACTATAAGCAACTGAAAATATCTTGGTCTATCCTGATGAAGATGCTTTCTGGAACTAGTCTTTATTATGGTAGCTGCAAAAATGATTTTCCATCTATAATACCCCATCCAAAAAGTACTGAGAAAAAAAACTGTCTACCTAATATTTTGTTGCCTGATTTCAGTCCTGATATGCTTTATAAATGGTATTAAATGTTTTTCATGTGTTTGTTGGTCAGTTAAGTATCTTCTTCACTGGGATATGTATTTAGATCCTTTGCAAAGCTGTATTTTTTTATAGATATGGGAAGGGGATGACATACTCACAACACATGCATGGAGAACAGAGGAAAGCTTGTGGGAGCTTATTTTCTCCCTCTACAATATGAGTCTTGGGGATCAAACTTAAGTCATTAAGCTCAGCAGAGAGGCCCTCTGCCCGCTATCTTACTGGCTTCCTTTTGCACACTTCTAAAATTCAAACTTTTAATCTAATTTTATATATTCACATGCATTTGTAATAAATAATGCAAAGAGATCATATACAATGTGAAAAACTCATATATAGTTTTTCCCAGTAGTAAAAAAAGAAAACTGTAGTGCTCTTTAAGGAGGATGGAAACACTGTTTCAATGATACAGAATATTCATTACCACGAAGATCCCTGTTTGCCCTTTTATAGCCACACCCTCTTCCCTCCCACCACCCCTTAATTCCCACTAATCACTAATCTGTTCTTGATTCTATAGATATGCCTTTTTGAGACTGCTATATAAGAATCAAACACATCTTTTGAAATTTGATCATTTTTAGCATTTACCATAATTCTCTAGATGTTCATCCAAGTTGTTTTATATATCAGTAGTTAATTCAGACTTGTTGCTGGGTAGAATTTCATGGTATGGATAGACCACATTTTTAACCACTCACTCACTCACTCACTCACTCACTCACTCACTCACTCACAGACATCTGGGTAATTCCTAATTTGGAATTACTATAGATCATTTAATATTGACAGTATTTTTCATTTTACCAATTCTGGTAGACATGCAGTACACTTTCTTTTTTGGTTTTTTGAAGAGGGTTTCTTTATGTAGCAGAGTGCTGGGCTTAAAGGCATATGCCTGGCATAGTAATTTCTTATTGTGGTTTAAATTTGTATTTTGCCAATGGATAATAATAATGAATCATTTTTCCACATTCTTCCATTCAGTGAACTGTTTATTTAAATTATTTACTAATTTTCAAACTTCCTTTTATGTTGTTTTAAGAAGTTCTTGTGTTCTGAATATAGATCCTAAGTCAAGTATATGATTTCTCAGGCTTCTGCCCCCTCTATAGCTATTTCATCCTATTGACATAGTCCTTACTGGAGCTATCTTTTAATTTTTATTTATTTTGTTTTGTGTCTGTATGTATGTTTACATGTGTAGGTATACTTATGTATGTGTACAGGTGCATTTTGAAATCTAAGGTTGAGGTCAGAATATTCCTTAGTTGCTTTTTGGGGCAGGGTCTTCAAATCAAACTCCAAACATCATGGCTAGTCTCAAAAGTCAGTTTCCTACAGGGATCTAATATCTGCTTTCTGAGAATGGCATTATAGATAAGTTCTTTGTCCACCTGATACTTACATGGGTTCTTGAGATCTTAACTCTGGTCTTCTTACTTGTGTTTAACCTTTGAGCCATCTCCTTATATCCTTATGTTTTATTTTGATGAATTTCAATTTATCCTTTTTATGAAATATAATATGGATTATTTACCTGCATGTATGTCTGTGTATCGTGTGTATGTCTGGTATTTGCAGAGGTCAGAAGCTATCAGATACATGAAATTGGAGTTATAGACATTTGTGAACTACCACAATGCGAGTTGGGAATAAAACCCTGTCCTCTGGAATAGCAGTCAATGCTTTTAACTGCTGAGCCATCTCTCTAGCCTCATGAAGTATACTTTTTGATACTAGAACTATGAAAAAAATGCCCACTCCTAGTTACTGAATACTCCCTCCTATATTATCTTTAAAGGCTTTATTGAGAAACAACTAAAATACTGTATAACTTATCATTTAGATAATACAATTCAATAGTTTTATATAGCCCGAGGTTTATGTAACTATCATTACCATCAGTGTAAGATATTTTCATCACATCACAATGATACTTATTCTTTAAGTATCACTTTCTAACACTGCTCTAATCTCATTCTGCCACCCTAAGTCTCAGACAATTGCTAGTCTACTTTCTGTCTCTATTGATTAGCATGTTCTGTATGGCTTATATAAATGGAATAATAATATGTGGTTCTTCAAGGCTGACTTATCACTTAAAATGTATTCATGGTCCATCCATTCATCTACGTTGCAATTTTTTAAGGCTCAATACTGTTTTATAATATGTATATACCATATTTTGGTGGTCCATTCATTAGCTGGCAAACATTTTGGTTGTCTCTACTTTTTCATTATAGTGTGGAAATCAATGTTTGTTTAAAAGTTTTATATGGAAATATGTTTTCATGTCTCTTGAATAAACACAGAAGCAGAAAGCTGAGCCTAATAGTAACTCTTGTATCTTTGGGGGAACTGAAATAAACATTCCTTTCTGAAGTATGCAAGCATCAAATAATTTCTCCACATCTTCAACAACCGCTTTAGTAAAATATTTTGGTAGTGGGGATTGAGAAGGTCACTTGTTGCTCTTGAAGAAGGCCTGGGCTCAGTTTCCAATGCTCGCATAGTGGTTCATTATCATACATCACTCCAGTTTCATGGGATCTAATGCCTACTTCTGACCTTTGAAGGCACTAACCATGCACATGGTACACACATATACATGTAGCCAAAACCACTAATATACATAAAATAAAATCTAACACACACACACACACACACACACACACACACACACATTTACACACACACCATCTGTTGAAACCAAATGGCATGCCATTGTAATTGTGATTTGCTTTTCTACATTCTAATGGATGTTGAACATTTTTTGTTGAAAATTGTATATTTTCATTACTCTTACATAGAGTCTTCATTTTTTTTAAAGAACATATAGCATGGAAATTGCTAAGTAGACCAGTCTGGATTTAAATTCATAGAGATCTTCTTGTTTCTGAAGTGCTGGGATTAAAGGTTGGCAGGCCATAGATTCTTCATTTTTTTTCAATTGGGAGTGTGTGTGTGTGTGTGTGTGTGTGTGTGTGTGTGTGTGAGTGAATTGCAGAGTTCTGAGTGTTGTATATATTGAATTGTATATATGTATATGTGTATATATATCATATTTATCCTGCTATAAATATTCTATCAACAATTTGTATTTCCTCACACATGTGTATTTCCATCTTACTTTCTTTTAAATTTTTTGATAATCCTTTTTATTTTTTATGTGCATTAAGGTTTTGCTTGCATGTATATCTTTGTAAGGTTGTTGGGTCCCTGAAACTGAAGTTATAGACACTTTTTAGCTGCCATATAGGTGCTGGTAATTCAACCAAGGTCCTTTGGAAGAACAGCCAATGTTCTTAACTGCTGAGTCCTCTCTACAGCTTCCACTTTCTTTATGGTATACCCTCAAGTATAAATTTTTAAGTTTTTAATAAAGTCCAATGAATCAATTCTTTATTTTACTTTTGGCTTATATCTAAGAAAAACTTTTGCCAAACCTTTGCTTACAAAGATTTGGCTCTATGTTGTTTTGTAAGAATTCTACAAGATTTAATTGCTATTTTTAAGTGTTTGATTGATTTTGAGCTTTTACATAAAGTGGCAGGGAATGATTCAACTTTATTTCCCTTACATATATATACATTAATATATTATACATATATTACATACAGTTATTGAAGAAAGATCTGCCCAAAACACTGTTCATTCCCTCATTTATTTCGGTAGCACCTTTATCAAAAGTCCACTTACCATAACTATATGGTTTTATTTTTAGACTGTTAATTCTATCCCCTCTTATATGTATCTATTTGATATGCTTACATAGTGCCTTCTTATTTTATAGTAAGTCTATATATTGAAAAGTATGAACCCTCTAACTTAACTGATATTTTTGGGATTGCTTTAGCTATTGTAGGTCATTTGGGTTTTACATAATTTTAAACATTGCTTGTCATTTTCCAAGGAAGACACATGATATTTTGGTAAGGATCAGGTCTCTACATCATCTTGAAGACCATTTGTATCTTAACTTCAAGTCTTCCAATTCATAAACACAAGATATGTATTCATTTATTTAGATCTAGACTTTCAGTGGTGTCCTGCCATTCATAGAGTATAATTTCTATACTTCTTTTGTTAGATCTATTAATTTTGTTCCTTTTATTTTGGTTAAAAAAGCACATAATTTATAAGTTAATAATTTTAAGTGTATTTCTGTGGCATTAAGTACATCTAACTTATCTTTCTTCTTCCTTATCCTGCTCTGGGGAGATGGAATTACAGTTGTATGCCTTTATACTAAATTAACTTATTCTCGATTTGAAGGTAAAGCATTTCATCTTCCATATTAAGTGCAATGTCAGGCACTGGTGTTTGTTTTGTTTGTTTATAGATAGGGTCTCCTGTAGCCCAGGGTGATCTCATCTGCTCTCACTGTGCAGCCGAGAATAACCTTGAGCTTCTAAACCTTCTTACCTCCACCACTGAGATTATCAGCATCCACCACCACATCTGTTTCAGTGGAGCAGAGGATTGCCCTGGTGCCTTTGCATGCTAGGCAAGAACTCTACTGACTAAACTACAGCCTCTGCACCAGGCGTGGTTTTTAAGAGTTGCCTTTTATGGGGTTCAAAATGTCTCTTTCTATTCCTAGTACATCATATACAGCCCAGTCATGGAAGGCTGTTTAAATGTTCAAATGCCTTTTGTTCTGTTTATATGTACTGTAGGCTGAAAGATGGTTTTCCTCAAAGCTCATAGATTGAAGTCTTAAATGCCAATATTATGGAAAAAGGAAGTGAAATTTTGTACCTGATTAAGTCTCTGTGAATGGGATTGACTTATAAGGAAACCTAGAAGGGTTGTATGTGAGTGTAGGTGTGTTCATGCCATGACAGCCATCTAGAAACCAGAGAACAACTCTGTGGTGTGAGTTTTCTTCAACCAGTGTGAGTCCCGGAGATTAAACCTGGGTTCTCAGACTTGGTTTAAGATGCTAAGTCATCTCATTAGCCCATTTTTTCTTGTGATGATGTCTATGTGGCCATCTTGGTCTCAAATGGATTAAGCCTCCAAAGACCTGCTATGGGCATATGCTACCACACCTGACTCTTTAGTTCTGATATACCAGATTTTTATATTATAAATTAATTGGTTTCTTTAGTTCAAGGAATATTATGATTTATCAAAGAATGCTATGGTTTATCTGCTTTATTTTAATTTTAATAATATGGCTTTTCTGGACCTTTCTTTTCAACTTTTGAGTAGTTTGTATAGGATATCTTGCTGTTTCTTATATTGTTTCCATTGAGTGGAGAGAGTCAGTTTGTCCCTCAGCATCTCTCTCTCTCTCTCTCTCCCCCCTCCCTCTCTTTCCTTGGTTACATATAAATTCATGGTAACATCCATTCTTTTTGGGGGTGCGGTTAAAAACATTAACAAACTTTTTATTCTCTATATTCTTTGTTTACATTCAAAATGATTTTCCCTTTCCCGGTTCCCCCTCCCCATAAGTCCCATAAGCCCTCTTCCCTTTGCCTGTTCCCCCAATCAATTCCCTCCCACTTCTCTGTCCTGGTAATCCCCTACATTGCTGCATCAAGCCTTTCTAGGACCAGGGCCCTCTCTTTCCTTCTTCTTGGGAATAATTTGATATGTGAATTGTGTCTTGGGTATTCAGAGCTTCTGGGCTAATATCCACTCATCAGTGACTGCATTCCATGTGTGTTCTTTTGTGAATGGGGGTAACACCCATTCTTATGGTAGCTAACAGATCTCTGAGGTTCTGTTCATTGTTCTTCTTTACTCTTTTTTCTATCCTTTAAACTGAATAATCTTTGATTATCTATATTTAAATTCATTGATTCTTTTTCTCTGATCCTAGCTTATCTTGCTGTCTGGCCCTGCAAGTAAGTTTTTCATTTAAGTTATTGTGATTTGTACTTACTGAACTTTATATCTTATTAACATTTTCATTTGATGGGTTGTCATAATGTTTTACTTTCAGTCTTTAAAACAAGGCTGATTTTAGTATGAGAATATTTATATTTTTAAATCTTAACCTACTAAAACTAGTATTTAGGTTCCCTCTATGATCATTTCTATTTACAAATCTTTAATCTCTCTATCCACTCTCTCCACTTAGGATGATGTGTTGATTGTAGGAACACTACATTTGAATTCTCTCCCATCTACGTGGGCAATTGCTTGTTTCTGCCATGCCTGTGCCAATTTTGCTTCTATGATGTTTGCATTTCCCTGCAGTGTGTATATCTGATTTATGTTAAAGTTTGCTCTTTAGAAAATGACTGTCTTTGTTTTTAAAGTTTGGCTTAATTGATCAGCTTAAGCCACCATTAGTCAGAGGCCTTGTTTTAAGTATCTCAATCTGGTAAATCTTCCAAGTTTTCCTGAAAGGCCTTTGCCTTGGGATTTCCATTCAACATTTGGGCTCTTTACAACTGTCCTTTGTTTTACCATCTTGTCTATATAGTGTCTCACAGTCAGCAATGTAGGCAAGGAGTGTGCTTCTGGTCTTTTTTGAAAGTACAGGCCATCTTCTCTAAGAATTTATTGCTTTTTGTTTTTACATACATCAACCAGTGCTAGAGCATCAGATTACTATAATAGTAGCTTTACCCAGTATATTTTAAGGACACTACTTTTTGACATAGAGAATGAGGTTTGTGATAGAGTTCAAATCAGGCTAGTCTTCTTCATCAGAAGAAAATCTGCCAGTCCTCAAGGCTATTGTACTCATCTGGGTATAGGAAAGGCAGCCTCAGGTTAAATTTCCACAGACCTTGCAATTTCTATGGAGATTTATCAGATTTTACCTTTGCAACTTTTTTTGTAATAACTGGTATTAAATAGGGTCCTCACAACTGAAATAAGTATTCTGTTTCTGTTCTACAACCCTAATGTTTTTCTTAAGAAATTTTCAGTTTGTTATGTGACTTTAATTTACATTTCTAAAATTACTGTTTTTTATAGTCTTATTCAGTTTTTACCATTGCCTTTAAAGGCTGTATTCGCTTGATTGTTTCTTTAGAAAGATGAGTATTTGCTAGTTGGTCATGTAGAATGGTGGTTCTCAGCATTCCTAATGCTATGCCCCTTTAATACAGATCTTCATGTTGTAGTGCTCCCTAATCATAAAATTATTTTTGTTGCTATTTTATAACTGTAATTTACTGTTATAAATCATAATGTAAATATCTGATATGCAGGATATTTGATATGTGAGAGGTATCATGACACAAAATTTGAGAGCCAATCGTTTAGAGAGATGGACTTATGCCATTATCCAGACTGCTCTTGAACTCCTAGGCTGTCATTCTTACTAAATATTTTTCCCCAGTACCTAGAATTATGGCTACCCTGCTGAGACTTTAGCCTGTGTTTCTTAACCCCTGTTTTTCAGAAGCTACCTACATGTTACTTATTAAAATAATTGAAAATATCAACATATTTCCAAAAGTCAAAATGACCCAAAAGGGTCTACTGGGAGAAGCCTTTTCCTCTGTATCCCTTCTATATTCATAAGCTCCAACTTTTGTAAGTAACAAATTGTAGTGTTTTCTGGTTTAGAGTTCATGTGAGGCTCTTCCAAATACATATAATCATCATTTAAAGTTATTTATTTAAAAAGAAATATAGTCACCCATTCATAGATAGTTCTCATTCGTTGGTATACTTGTATAGTATTTTTTTTTCAGCTAATGTCTATTGTATAAATAGGTGATTTCTAGATGGAATCTTTACCCATTATTTTGTGAACTTCAGTTCTGCAACATCACCACCAATTACAATTAGAGGTGTTAATCCCTCTCTGTGTATTAAACATTTACTGTGCATACAACTTTGCTAAATTGCTTTATTCGCTCTATTTATAAGCTATAAGATTTTTTATATATCAATGTATATGTAAATAGCTTTGCTCCTTTCTTTGCAGTTTTGACATTATTTGATAATTGTAACAAATTCTTTCACTTCACCACTTCCTGACAAAATGCAAAAAGCTCCTAACCCAAAACATCCAGAAAAGCCAGGACACAATGAGAAGACCAAACCTAAGGATAATAGGTATAGAAGAGAGTGAAGATTCCAAACTTAAAGGGTCAGTAAATATCTTCAACAAAATTATAAAAGAAAACTTTCCTAATCTAAAGAAAGATTCTCATGAACATACAAGAAGCCTAGAGAACTCCAAACAAACTGAACCAGAAAAGAAATTCCTCTCATCACATAATAAATTACCAAATGCACTAAACAAAGAAAGAATATTAAAAGCAGTAAGGGAAAAATATCAAGTAACATACAAGGCACCAAACTTCTCACCAGAGATTATGAAAGCTAGAGATCCTGGGAAGATGTTATACAGAATCAAAGAGAACACAAATGCCAGCCCAGACTACTATACCTAGCAAAACTCTCAATTACCATAGATGGAGAAACCAAGATATTACATGACAAAACCAAATACACACATATTTTTAAAACCACCTTTCGGTTCTTTAGAGTCTGCACATAAATATCATTATAGGTTTCAATTTTTCTCTGGCTTCTTTCTCTTAGCACAAGGTCACCCAAGTTCATCTTACTTTGTGGAAAATGACAATATTGCCTCCATTTTGCATGCCAAATATTATTGTTTTATCCTTTCATTACTAATGGACACTTATATTGTGTCTGTATGTGGTCTATAATTAACATACATATAAAGTACAAATATCTTTACATGATTTTCTTTCAGCATATAATCAAAATAGAAATTACTGTGTCAATTGGCAGTTCTCTTTTTAATTTAGATAGGATATTTGATTTTGCATTTTATAATGGCTACACCAAAACATATCCCATCAACAAAGAAGAAGTGCAACATTTTGTACATTCTCTTATTGTGTGTTGGAGCACATATTCATGTGCAGGCATGTGTGAGCCATGACATATGTATGGAAGTCAGAGAACAGCTTTCAGGAATTGGTTCTCTCATTCCAGTGTGGATTTGAAGGACTTAATTCAGGTCACCAGATGTGGTGGTTTGAATGAACATGGCCTACATAGGCTCAGAGGGAGTGACACTATTATGGGGTGTGGCCTTGTGAAAGAAAGCTTGTCACTGGGGGCAGGATTTGAGGTATCAAAAGCTCAAGCCAGACCCAATGTCATTCTCTTTTCCTACTGCCTGCTGATCCAAATGCAAATCTTCTCTAGCCTAGTCTGCCTGCATGCTACCATGCTTTCTACCATGATGACTATATATGAAAACTCTAAATTGTAAGCCAGCTCCATTTCATTGTGTTTTTTTTTTTATAAAAGTCTCTTCACAGCAACAGAAACCCTAACTAAAACACCAGGCTTAACTGAAAGTGCTTTTCTTCTAATATACATATAAACATGTATATACATATATAAGCATATGTAAATATATTTATATCATATAGATAACATGTAGTTTCTTTAAACTCATGAGTGGTTTTAATTTTGCTGATTTTTCTTTTATTGTGAAGCTTTTGTTGTTTAGTTCACTTTAATAGTACTATGTAATCTTGCATTAAAAATCTAAAATATCAATTCCTAGACACTTTTCTCACATATTCTAGCCTTTATTGTGGCCTTAGTTTTACATCGAGTTTTTAAAAAAATCTATTTTAAGTTAATTTATTTATGAATTGGTTCATCTTGATACACACTCTCATATACCCCAGGCTAGCCTCAAACTTGTTATGTGGCCAAGAATGACTGATTTTTCTCCCTCTACTTTGTGAGTACTGGAATTAAAATTATGAGCCACAACATCTGGGTTTTTAGTTTATTTTTTTAGCCATTTTGAGTTGATGATGAGTTTTCCAGTACCACTTACTGAAGATATAATCCATCACCCATTGTCTCCTCTTTATACTCTTTTCAAAACATAGTTGAATTCATGTATTTGGATTTATTTCTGGGTTCTCTTTTCTGTTCCACTCATCAGTATTTCTATTTTTATACCAATAACACATAGATATTCTTTTTCATGGGTGCTTTGCCTAAATGGATTTTTTGTGTGTGTGATTTCATCTGAAATGTATGATCTCTCTGTGTAGCTGAGGCCCACTGGACTGAACTTGCTATGTAAACCATGTTGGCCTTGAGCTCACAGAAATCCGACTGTTGCTGCCTCTTGAGTCCAGAGATTAAAGGTGTGTGACACCATGCAAGATTAAAGGTGTGTGCCACCATGACCAACTAAGTATATTTTTGGTGCAAATACAAATGAGATATATTTTCTATAATCTGAAGAAATGCAGTTAGTTATTATATACTACCTCTTTACTGGATTCACTTACTAATAGATCTCTTCTGTAATCAATATTTTCCACATATAGGATTAATTGATTGGCAAATATTTTTACTTCTTTCCACCATGGATAGCTTTTATTTCTTTTTACATGGACTCACTTTGTATTTTTCTTATTGCTTTGAATATAAGTAGCAAGAACAGGCATCTGTACCCTGTACTCAACCTTAGAAGAAAAAAATTTCCATTTTCTACATTGGTTGTTAAATGAAATATTTTCATAAGTTGCTTTTCCCTCCTGGAAACCCTCTATCCCTCCCCCTCCCCCTGCTTCTATAAGGGTATTCCTATACCCATCCACCCACCTCCATGCCCTCAATTCCCCTACACTGAGGCATCTATTGTGCCTTCATAGGAACAAGGACTTCTCCCATTGATGCCTGACAAGGCTATTCTCTGCTACACATACAGCTGGAGCCATGTGTACTCAATCCTTGGTTGATGGCTTAGTCCCTGGGAGCTCTGGGATTCTGATTGGCTGATATTCTGGTTCTTCCTATGGGGCTGCAAACCCCTTTAGCTCTTGCAGTCCTTTTTCTAACTCCTCCATTGAAGACTCTGCACTCAGTCTAATGGTTGGCTGCAAGCATCCACCTCTGTATTTATAAGGCGCTGGCAGGGCTTCTCGAAAGACAGCTATATCAGTCTACTTTCAGCAAGCATTTCTTGGCATCCACAATAGTGTCGGGTATTGATGACTGTACATGGGCTGAAACCCTAGGTGGGAAAGTCTCTGAGTGTTCTTTCTTTCAGTCTCTGTTCTTTGTCTTCGTCTCCATATGTGCTCCTGTGAGTATTTGGTTCCCCTTCTAAGAAGGACTGAAGTGCCCACACTTTGGTTTTCCTTCTTCTTGAGCTTCATGTGATCTGTGAATTGTGTATTGGGTATTCAGAGCTTTAGGGTTAATATCCACTTATCAGTGAATATATTTCATGTGTGTTCTTTTGTGATTGGGTTATCTCACTCAGGATGATATTTTCTAGTTCCACCCATTTGCAAAATAATTTCATAAATTCATAATTTTTAATAGCAAAATAGTAATCCATTGTATAAATGTACCACATTTTCTGTATCCATTTCTCTGTTGAAGGACATTTGGGTTATTTGAAGCTTCTGGTTCTTATAAATAAGGCTGCTATAGGTATGTGTCCTTGTTATATGTTGGAGAATATTTTGGGTATATGCCCAGGATATAACTGGGTCCATAGGTAATACTATGTCTAATTTTCTGAGGAACTGCCAGACTGATTTCCAGGGTGGTTGTACCAGCTTGCAATCCCACCAACAATGGAGGAGTGTTCCTCTTTCCCCACATCCTCACCAGCATCTGATGGTACCTGAGTTTTTGAACTTAGCCATTCTGACTGATGTGAGGTGGAATCTCGGGGTTGTTTTGATTTGCATTTCCCTGATGACTAAGGATGTTGAACATTTCTTTAGGGGTTTCTTGGCCATTTGATATTCCTCAGTTGAAAATTCTTTGTTTAGCTCTGTACCCCATTTTTTATTTAAAAAAGGTGATTTGATTCTCTGGATTCTACCTTCTCAAGTTCTTTGTATATCTTGGATATTAGCCCTCTATCAGATGTAGGATTGATAAGGATCTTTCCATAATCTGTTGGTTGCCATTTTGTCCTATTGACAGTGTCCTTTGCCTTACAGAAGCTCTGCAATTTTATAAGGTCCCATTTGTTGATTTTTGATCTTAGAGCATAAACCATTGATGTTCTGTTCAGGATCTTTTCCCCTGTGCCCAGGTGATTGAGGCTCTTCCCCACTTTCTCCTCTATAAATTTCAGTGTACCTGGGCTTATGTGGAGGTCCTTGATCCACTTGGACTTGAACTTTGTACAAGGAGGTAAGAATGGTTCAATTTGCATTTTTCTATATGCTGACTGCCAGTTGAACCAGCACCATTAATTAAAAATGTCTTTTTTCCACTGGATGGTTTTTGCCCCTTTGACAAATATCAAGTGACTAAAGGGGTGTAGGTTCATTTCTGGGTCTTCAATTCTATTATATTGATCTTCCTGCCTGTTTCTATACCACTACCATACACTTTTTTTTAATCACCATTGCTCTGTAATACAGCTTTATATCAGGGATGATGATACCCCCAGTAGTTTCTTTATTGTTGAGAATAGTTTTCACTATCCTGGGTTTTTGTTATTCCAATTGGATTTGAAAATTGCTCTTTCTAACTCTATGAAGAATTGAGTTGGAATTTTGATGGGGATTGCATTGAGTCTGTAGATTGCTTTTGGCAAGATGGCCAGTTTTACTATATTAATCCTGGCAATCCATGAGCATGGGAGATCTTTGCATCTTCTAAGGTCTTCTTCGATTTCTTTCTTCAGAGACTTGAAGTTCTTGACATACTTTCACTTGCTTAGAGTCACACCAAGTTATTTTATATTATTTTTGACTATCGTGCAAGGTGTCATTTCCCTAATTTCTTACTCAGCCTGTTTATCCTTTGAGTATAGGAAAGCTACTGATTTGTTTGAGTTCTCTGGTGGAATGTTTGGAGTCGCTTAAGTATATGATGATATCATCTGCAAATAGTGGTAGTTTGACTTCTTCCTTTCCAATTTGTATCCCTTTAAACTCTTTTTGTTGTCCTCTGGTTAGGACTTCAAGTACTATATTGAATAGATAGGGAGAAAGTATGCAGCCTTGTCTAGTCTCTGATTTTAGTGGGATTGCTTCAAGTTTCTCTCCATTTAGTTCGATGTTGGCTACTGGTTTGCTGTATATTGCTTTTACTATGTTTAGGTATGGGCCTTGAATTCCTGATCTTTCCAAGACTTTTTAAAAAAGATTTATTTATTATTATATATAAGTACACTGTAGCTGTCTTCAACACACCAGAAGAGGGCGTCAGCTATTTTATGGATGGTTGTGAGCCACCATGTGGTTGCTGGGATTTGAACTCAGGACCTTTGGAAGAGCAGTCAGTGCTTCTAATCACTGAGACATCTCTCCAGCCCTCCAAGACTTTTTTCCCTTATTTTTATTTTTATTTTCTATATTTTTGTTTACATTCCAAAGGCTTTCCCCTTTCCCAGTTCCCCCCTCACCATATGTCCCATAAGTCCTCTCCCTCCCCACTTCCCAATCCCCCCACTACCATTTCTCTGTTCTGGTACTTTCCTACAAAACTGGAACCAGACTTTTCAGGACCAGGGTCCTCTCCTTCCTTCTTCTTGGGAATCTTTTGATTTGCTAATTGTGCCTTAAGTATTCAGAGCTTCTGGGCTCATTAATATACACTGATCAGTGATGGCATTTCGTGTGTATTCTTTTGTGATTGGGTTAACTCACTTAGGATGATATTTTCCAGATCCAACCATTTGCCTACAAATTGTATGAATTCATTATTTTTAATTGATGAGTAGTATTCCATTGTATAAATATACCACATTTTCTGTATCCATTCCTCCTTTGAGGGACATCCGGGATCCTTCCAACGTCTGGCTATTATAAATAAGGCTGCTATGAACATAGTGGAGCATGTGTCTTTATTACATGCAGGGGAATCCTCTGGGTATATGCCCAGGAGTGGTATGCCAGGGTCCTCTGGAAGTGTCATGCCCAATTTTCTGAGAAACCACCAGACTGATTTCCAGAGCAGTTGTACCATCTTGCAGTCCCACCAACAGTATAGGAGTGTTCCTCTTTTTCCACATCCTCGCCAGCACCTGTTGTCTCTTGAGCTTTTAATCTTAGCCATTCTGACTGGTGTGAGGTGGAATCTCAGGGTTGTTTTGATTTGCATTTCCTTGATGACTAATGATGTTGGACATCTCTTAAGGTGCATCTCAACCATCTGAATTTCTTCTGGTGAAAAATCTTTGTTTAGCTGCATACCCCATTTTTTGATAGGATTATTTGGTTCTTTGGGGTCTAACTTCTTGAGTTCTTTGTATATATTGGATATTAGCCCTCTGTCGGATGTGGGGTTGGTGAAGAACTTTTCCCAATTTGTTAGTTGCTGTTTTGTCCTTCTGACAGTGTTCTTTGCCTTACAGAAACTTTGTAATTTTATGAGGTCCCATTTTTCAATTCTTGATCTTAGAGCATAAGCTATTGGTGTTCTGTTCAGGAACTTTCCCCCTGTGCCCATGTCCTCCAGGGTCTTCCCAAGTTTCTTTTCTAATAGTTTCAGTGTGTCTGGTTTTATGTGGAGGTCCTTAATCCACGTGGAGTTGATCTTAGTACAAGGAGATAAGAGTGGGTCAATTCGCATTCTTCTGCATATTGACCTCCAGTTAAAACAGCACCATTTGTTGAAAGGGCTATCTTTTTTCCACTGGATTGTTGTAGCTCTTTTATCAAAGATCAAGTGACCATTAAGTCTGTGGGTTCATTTCTGGGTCTTCAATTCTATTCCATTGATCTACTTGCCTGTTGCTGTACCAATACCATGCAGTTTTTAACACAATTGCTCTGAAGTACTGCTTGAGGTCAGGGATATTGATTCACCCAGAAGTCCATTTATTGTTGAGAATAGATTTAGCTATCCTGGGTTTTTTGTTACTCCAGATAAATTTGAGAATTGCTTTTTCTGGATCTATGAAGAATTGAGTTGGGATTTTGATGGGGATTGCATTGAATCTGTAGATTGCTTTTGGCAAGATGGCCATTTTTACTATATTGATCCTGCCAATCCAAGAGCATGAAATATTTTTCCATTTCCTGAGCCAATCTTCAATTTCTTTCTTCAAGGACTTGAAGTTCCTGTCATACAGATCTTTCACTTGTTTGGTTAAAGTCACACCAAGATACTTTATATTGTTTGTGGCTGTTGAGAAGGGTGTTATTTCCCTAACTTCTTTCTCAGCCTGCTTGTCCTTTGAGTACAGGAAGGCTACTGATTTGCTTGAGTTGATTTTATTACCAGCCACTTTGCTGAAATTGTTTATCAGCTGTAGGAGTTCTCTGGAGGAGTTTTTTTGGGTCACTTACGTATACTATCATATCATCTGCAAATAATGATAGTTTGACTTTTTCCTTTCCAATTTGTATCCCTTTGACTTCCTTATGCTGTCTAATTGCTCTCACTAAAACTTCAAGTACTATATTGAAAAGATATGGAGAGTGAGGGCATCCTTGTCTAGTCCCTGATTTTAGTAGGATTGCTTCAAGTTTCTCTCCATTTATTTTGATGTTGGCAACTGGTTTGCTGTAGATTTCTTTTACTGTATTTAGGTATGGGCTTTGAATTCCTGTTCTTTCCAGGACTTTTAGCATGAAAGAATGCTGAATTTTGTCAAATGCGTTTTCAGCATCTAATGAGATGACCATGTGGTTTTTTTCTTTTAGTTTGTTTATGTAGTGGATTACATTAATGGATTTCCTTATATTGAACCATCCCTGCATCCCTGGGATGAAGCCTACTTGATCATGGTGAATGATCGTTTTGATGTGCTCTTGGATTTGGTTGGCAAGAATTTTATTTATTATTTTTGCATCAATATTCATAAGGGAAATTGTCCTGTAGTTCTCTTTCTTTGTAGGATCTTTGTGTGGTTTTGGTATGAATGTAATTGTGGCTTCGTAGAATGAGTTGGGCAGTGTTCCTTCTGTTTCTATTTTGTGGAATAGTTTGAAGAGTATTGGTGTTAGGTCTTCTTTGAAGGTCTGATAGAATTATGCACTAAAACTATCTGGTCCCATACTTTTTTTTTTTTTTTTTTTTTTTTTGGTTGGGAGACTTTCTATAACCCCTTCTATTTCTCTAGGGGTTATGGGACTGTTTAGCTGATCTAATTGATCCTGATTTAATTTTGGTATTTGGTATCTGTCTAGGAAATTGTCCATTTCCTCCAGATATCTCCAGTTCTGTTGAGTATAGGCTTTTGTAGTAGGATCTGATGATTTTTTTGAATTTCCTCAGTTTCTGCTGTTATATCTCCTTTTTCATTTCTAATTGTGTTAATTTGGATACTGTCTCTGTGCCCTTTGTTTAGTCTGGTTAAGGGTTTATCTATCTTGTTGATTTTCTTAAAGAACCAGCTCTTGGTTTTGTTGATTCTTTGTATGGTTCTCTTTGTTTCTACTTGATTGATTTCAGCCCTTAGTTTGATGATTTCCTGGCTTCAACTCCTCCTGGGTGAATTAGCTTCTTTTTGTTCCAGGGCTTTCAGGTGTGCTCTTAAGTTGCTAGTATATGCTCTTTCCAGCTTCTTTTGGGAGGCACTCAGGACTATGAGTTTTCCTCTTAGCATTGCTTTCATTGTGTCCCATAGATTTGGGTAGGTCGTACCTTCATTTTCATTGAATTCTAAAAAGTCTTTGATTTCTTTCTTTATTTCTTCCTTGACCAAGGTGTCATTGAGTAGAATATTCTTCAGTTTCATGTGTATGTGGGCTTTCTTTTGTTTTTCTTGCTATTGAAAACCACTTTTACTTCATAGTGATCTGATAGGAGGCATGGGATTAGTTTAGTCTTCTTGTATTTGTTGAGGTCTGTCTTGTAACCAATTATATGATCGATTTTGGAGAAGGAACCATGTGGTGCTGAGAAAAACGTATATTCTTTTGCTTTAGGATGAAATGTTCTATATATATCTGTTAAATCCAATTGGTCCAAAGCTTCAATTAGTTTCACTGTGTCTCTGTTTAGTTTCTGGTTTCCTGATCGGTCCATTGAGGAGAGTGGGGTGTTGAAGTCACTCACAATTATTGTGCTAGGTGCAATGTGTGCTTTAAGCTTTAGTAAAGTTTCTTTTACGAATGAGGGTGCCCTTGCATTTGGAGCATAGATGTTCAGTATTGAGAATTCTTCTTGGTGGATTTTCCCTTTGACCAGCAAGAAGTGACCATCAGTGTCTTTTTGCTGAGTTTAGTTTGAAAGTCAATTTTATCTGATATTAGAATGGCAACTCCGGCTTGTTTCCTGAGACCATTTGCTTGTACAATTGTCTTCCAGCCTTTTACTCTAAGTTAGTGTTTCTCTTTGACACTGAGATGTGTTTCCTGTATGCAGCAAAATGTAGGGTCCTATTTCTGTATCCAGTCTGTTAGTCTATATCTTTTTATTGGGGAATTGAGTCCATTGATGTTAAGAGATATTAACGAATAGTAATTATTACTTCCTGACATTTTTGACGTTATTTTTTTATATTTGAGTGTTTATCTTCTTTTGGGTTTGATGAGAGGGGGTTTCTATCTTGCTTCTTCTCGGGTGTGGTTTCCCTCCTTGTGTTTGTGTTTTTCTCCTATTATCCTTTGTAGGGATGGGTTTGTGGATAGATATCGTGCAAATTTGGTTTTGTCATGGAATACCTTGGTTTCCCCATCTATGGCGATTGAGAGTTTTGCTGGGTATAGTAATTTTGGCTGAAACTTGTGTTCTATTAGAGTCTGCATGAGATCTGCCCAAGATTTTCTAATTTTCATGGTCTCAGATGAGAAGTCTGGTGTAATTCTGATAGGTCTTCCTTTATATGTTACTTGGCCTTTTTCTCTTACTGCCTTTAATATTCTTTCTTTGTTTAGTATGTTTGGGGTTTTGATTATTATGTGATGGGAGGTATTTCTGTTCTGGTCCAGTCTGTTTGGAGTTCTGTAGGCCTCTTGTATATTCATCGGCATCTCTTTCTTTAGGTTGGGGAAGTTTTCTTCCATAATTTTGTAGAAGATATTTGCTGGCCCTTTAATTTGTAGATCTTCACTCTCATCTATACCTATAATCCTTAGGTTTGGTCTTCTCATTGTGTCCTGGATTTCCTGAATGTTTTGGGTTACCAGCTTTTTGCATTTTGCATTTTCTTTAATTGTTGAGTCCATGATTCCTATGGTATCTTCAGCATCTGAGATTCTTTCTTCTATGTCTTGTATTCTATTGTTGATATTTGCATCTATGACTGCTGATTTCTTCCCATGTTTTTCTATCTCCAAATTTGTCTCCCTTTGTAATTTCTTAGTTGTTTCTACTTGTGTTTTTAGATTCTGGATGGTTTTTGCTCAGATCTTTCGCTTGCTTGTGTTTTCATGTAATTCTTTAAGAGATTTTTGTATTTCCTCTTTCATGACGTTTACTTGTTGACCCACATTCTCCTTTATTTCTTTAAGTGATTTTTGTATTTCCTCTTTATTGGCTTCTAGTTTTTGATCCATATTCTCCTGAATTTCTTTAAGTGATTTTTGTGTTTGCCTTGTAAGGGCTTCTAACTTTTGCTACATTTTCTCTTCTATTACTTTAAGAGATTTATCTATGTGTTCCTCTATCAGCATCCTGACCAGTGATTTTAGATCTGAATCTTGTTTTTCTGGTGTGTTGGGGTATCTGAGACTTATTGCTGTCGGGAGACTGGGTTTGGAAGCTGCCATACTACCTTGATTTCTGTTAGAAATGATCTTACGTTTGCCTTTTGCCATCTGGTTATCTCTGGTGTTACTTGGTCCTGTAGTTACTAGCTGGTGCTTGAACCTCCTGTGGGCTCTTAAAGCTATTTCCCCACAACAGCGTGGGGAAATGGCTTTAAGACACCTAAACCGCTGCTCTGGGGGGCTCCTGCTCACAGATCGCTGTCTGGCAGCATGAGTCCCCAGAGGTCTTAAAGTCAGGATATCTCGGGTACCTGGTTCTGCCTGCTAGATCCAAACAGTCATGAAGATGGTGGAGGCTGCAGGGAGTCCCAAGACTTTTAACATGAAAGGATGCTGAATTTTGTCAAATGTTTTTTCAGCACCTAATAAAATGATCATGTGCTTTTTCCCCCTTGACTTTGCTTACATAGTAGATTACATTGATGGATTTCTGTATATTGAACCATCCCTGCATCCCTGGGATGACGCCTACTTGATCGTGGTGAATGGTTGTTTTGATGTGTTCTTGGATTCAGTTGGCAAGAATTTTATTGAGTATTTTTGCATCAGTGTTCATAAGGGAAAGTGTTCTGAAGTTGCTCTTTCTTTGTTCAGGCATCATGTGATTTAGGTATAAGTGTAATTGTGGCCCTATAGAACAAATTGGGTAATGTTCCTTCTGTTTCTATTTTTTGGTATTAGGTCTTCTTTGAAGGTCTGATAGAACTCTGCACTAAACCCATCTGGTCCTGGGCTTTTGTTATTGTTGTTGTTTAGGAGACTTTTAATGACTGCTTCTATTTCTCTAGGGATTATGGGACTGTTTAGATGTTTTATCTGATCCTGTTTTAACTTTGACACCTGGTATCTGGTAAATTTCATCCAGATTTTCCAGTTTTGTTCAGTATAGGCTTTTGTAGTAGGATTTAATGATTCTTTTGTTGGATTTCCACAGTTTCTGTTGTTAATGTCTCCCTTTTCATTTCTGATTTTATTATTTGGATAATGTCTCTGTGCCCGCTGGTAAGTCTGGGTACAGGTTTATCTATCTTGTTAATTTTCTCAAAAAAAAAAAAAAACCAGCTCCTGGTATTGTTGATTCTTCATATAGTTCTTTTTGTTTCTACTTGGTCGATTTCAGTCCTGAGTTTGATTATTTCCTACCTTCTACTCCTCTTGGGTATATTTGCTTCTTTTTGTTCTAGAGCTTTCAGGTGTGCTGTCAAGCTGCTAGTCTGTGCTCTCTCCAGTTTCTTTTTGGAGGCACTTAGAGCTGAGATTTCATTGTGTCCCATAAGTTTTGGTATGATGTGTCTTCATTTTCATTAAATTCTAAAGTCTTTAATTTCTTTCTTTATTTCTTCCTTGACCAAGTTATTGAGTATAGTGTTGTTCAGCTTCCATGTGTATGTGGATTTTCCATTGTTTTTCTTAGTATTGAAGACCAGCCTTAGTCCATTGTGAAAGGATGTATGGGATTATTTTGATCTTCTTATATCTGTTGAGGCCTGTTTTGTCACCAATTATATGGTCAAATTTTGGAGAAGGTACCATGAGGTACTGAAAATAAGGTATATTCTCTTGCTTTAGCATGAAATGTTCTATAAATATCTATTAGATACATTTGATTCAAAACTTCTGTTAGTTTCACTGAGTCACTATCCATTGATGAGAGTCGGGTATTGAAGTCTCCCATTATTTTTGTTGTTTGGTTGGTTGGTTTTCGAGACAGGGCTTCTGTGTGTAGCCCTGGATGTCCTGGAACTCACTATGTAGACCAGGCTTGCCTTGAATTCAGTAATCCATCTGCCTCTGCCTCTCAAAGTGCTGGAATTAAAGGTGTGTGCCATGAAGTCTTCACTATTGTTGTGTGGGTTTTGATGTGTGCTTTGAGCTTTAGTAAAGTTTCTTTTATGAATGTGGGTGCCCTTGCATTTGAAGCATAGATGTTCAGAATTGAATTCTTCTTGGTAGATTTTTTTTTCCTTTGATGAGTATGAAGTATCCTTCCTTATACTTTTTGATAACTTTTGGTTGAAAGCTGATTTTATTACATAGTGAAATGGCTACTCCAGCTTGTTTCTTGGTATCATTTGCTTGGAAAATTGTTTCCTAACATTTATTCTGAGATAGTATCTGTCTTTTCACTGAGGTATGTTTCCTATATGCAGCAAAATGCTGGGTCATGTTTTATGTATGTAGTCCATTAGTCTATGTCTTTTTATCGGGGAATTGAGTCCATTGATTTTAAGAGATATTGAGGAAAAGTGAGGGTTACTTCCCATTATTTTCGTTGTTAGGAATAGAACTCTGTGTGGCTATCTTCTTTTGGGTTTGTTGAAGGACTACTTTCTTGCTTTTTTTCTTTTCTTTTCTTTTCCATATTCTTTGTTTACATTCCAAAGGCTTTCCCCTTTCCCAGTTCTCCCCCACCGTACGTCCCATAAGTCCTCTCCCACCCAACTATTCCTCAATCATCACCCCCACCATTTCTCTGTTCTGGATCTACAAAACTGGATCCAATCTTTTCAGGCCCAGGGTTCTCTCCTTTCTTCTTCTTGGGAATCATTTGAATTGCTAATTGTGCCTTGAGTATTTAGGGCTTTTGGGCTCATTAATATCCACTTATCGGTGATTGCATTTCATGTGTATTCTTTTGTGATTGGGTTAACTCGCTTAGGATGATATTTTCTAGATCTAACCATTTACCTACAAATTGCATGAATTCATTATTTTTAATTGCTGAGTAGTATTCCATTGTATAAATATACCACATTTTCTGTATCCATTCCTCCTTTGAGGGATATCTGGGCTCCTTCTAATTTCTGGCTATTATAAATAAGGCTGCTATGAACATAGTGGAGCATGTGTCTTTATTGTATGCAGGGGAATCCTCTGGGAATATGCCCAGGAATGGTATGCCAGGGTGCTCTGGTAGTAACATGCCTAATTTTCTGAGGAACGGCCAAACTGATTTCCATAGCGGTTTTACCATTTTGCAATCCCACCAACAGTGGAGGAGTGTTCCTCTTTCTCCATATCCTCGCCAGCACTTGTTGTCTCTTGAGCTTATTAATCTTAGCCATTCTGACTGGTGTGAGGTGGAATCTCAGGGTAGTTTTGATTTGCATTTCCTTGATGACTAATGATGTTGAACATCTCTTAAGGTGTTTCTCGGCCATCCGAATTTCTTCTACCGAAAATTCTTTGTTTAGTTCTGTAGCCCAGTTTTTGATAGGGTTATTTGGTTCTTTGGGGTCTAACTTCTTGAGTTCTATATATATACTAGATATTAGCCCTCTGTCAGATGTGGGGTTAGTGAAGATCTTTTCCCAATTTGTTGGATGCTGTTTTGTCCTTCTGACAGTGTTCTTTGCCTTACAGAAACTTTGTAATTTTATGAGGTCCCATTTGTCAATTCTTTTTTTTTTTTTTTTTTTTTGGTTTTTCAAGACAGGGTTTCTCTGTGTAGTCCTGGCTGTCCTGGAACTCGCTCTGTAGACCAGGCTGGCCTCGAACTCAGAAATCCGCCTGCCTCTGCCTCCCAAGTGCTGGGATTACAGGCGTGCGCCACCACCGCCCGGCCCATTTGTCAATTCTTGATCTTAGAGCATAAGCTATTGGTGTTCTGTTCAGGAACTTTCCCCCTGTGCCCATGTCCTCCAGGGTCTTCCCAAGTTTCTTTGCTATTAGTTTCAGTGTATCTGGTTTTATATGGAGGTACTTGATCCACTTGGAGTTGATCTTAGTACAAGGAGATAAGAGGGGGTCGATTCACATTCTTCTGCATGTTGACCTCCAGTTGAACCAGCACCATTTGTTGAAAAGGCTCTTTTTAACACTGGATGGTTGTGGCTCCTTTATCAAAGATCAAGTGACCATAAGTCTGTGGGTTCATTTCTGGGTCTTCAATCTTATTCCATTGATCTACTTGCCTGTTGCTGTACCAATACCATGCAGTTTTTAACACAATTGCTCTGTAGTACTGCTTGAGGTCAGGGATATTGATTCCCCCAGAAGTCCTTTTATTGTTGAGAATAGTTTTAGCTATCCTGGGTTTTTTGTTGCTCCAGATGAATTTGAGAATTGCTCTTTCTAGATCTATGAAGAATTGAGTTGGGATTTTGATGGGGATTGCATTGAATCTGTATATTGCTTTTGGCAAGATGGCCATTTTTACTATATTGATCCTGCCAACCAGGAGCAAGAAATATTTTTCCATCTTCTGAGGTCTTCTTCGATTTCTTTCTTCAAGGACTTGAAGTTCCTGTCATACAGATCTTTCGCTTGTTTGGTTAGAGTCACGCCAAGTTACTTTATGTTGTTTGTGGCGATTGTGAGGGGTGTTATTTCCCTAACTTCTTTCTCAGCCTGCTTTTTTTTGAGTACAAGAAGGCTACTGATTTGCTTGAGTTAATTTTATAACCAGCCACTTTGCTGAAGTTGTTTATCAGCTGTAGAAGTTCTCTGGTGGAGTTTTTTGGGTCGCTTAAGTAAACTATCAAATCGTCTGCAAATAATGATAGTTTGACTTCTTCCTTTCCAATTTGTATCCCTTTGACTTCCTTATGTTGTCTAATTGCTCTCGCTAGAACTTCAAGTACTATATTGAAAAGATATGGAGAGAGAGGGCAGCCTTGTCTAGTCCCTGATTTTAGTGGGATTGCTTCAAGTTTCTCTCCATTTATTTTGATGTTGGCTACTGGTTTGCTGTAGATTGCTTTTACTATGTTTAGGTATGGGCCTTGAATTCCTGTTCTTTCCAAGACTTTTAGCATGAAAGGATGCTGAATTTTGTCGAATGCTTTTTCAGCATCTAATGAGATGACCATGTGGTTTTTTTTCTTTTAGTTTGTTTATGTAGAGGATTACATTGATGAATTTCCATATATTGAACCATCCCTGCATCCCTGGGATGAAGCCTACTTGATCATGGTGAATGATCGTTTTGATGTGCTCTTGGATTCGGTTGGCAAGAATTTTATTTAGTATTTTTGCATCGATATTCATAAGGGAAATTGGCCTGTAGTTCTCTTTCTCTGTTGGATCTTTGTGGGGTTTTGGTATCAACGTAATTGTGGCTGTGAAGAATGAGTTGGGCAGCGTCCCTTCTGTTTCTATTTTGTGGAACAGTTTGAAGAGTATTGGTGTTAAGTCTTCTTTGAATGTCTGGTAGAATTCTGCACTAAAACCATCTGGTCCCATACTTTTTTTTGGTTGGGAGGCTTTCTATAACCCCTTCTATTTCTTTAGGGGTTATGGGACTATTTAGCTGATCTAATTGATCCTGATTTAATTTTGGTATTTGGTATCTGTCTAGGAAATTGTCCATTTCCTCCAGATTCAGCAGTTGCGTTGAGTATATAGTAGGATCTGATGATCTTTTGAATTTCCTCAGTTTCTGTTGTTATGTCCCCCTTTTTATTTCTTTTTTTATTTTATATATTCTATGTTTACATTCCAAAGGCTTTCCCCTTTCCCAGTTCCCCCCTTCCTATATTCCATAATTCCTCTCCCCCCAACTATTCCCCAATCATTCCCCCTCCCCCCACGGTTTCTCTACAAAATGGATCCAATCTTTACAGGCCCAGGGTCCTCTCCTTTTTTCATGGGAATCATTTGACTTGCTAATTGTGCCTTGAGTATTTAGGGCTTCTGGGCTCATTGATATCCACTTATCAGTGATTGCATTTCATGTGTATTCTTTTGTGATTGGGTTTGCTCACTCAGGATGATATTTTCCAGGTCTAACCATTTACCTACAAATTGCATGAATTCATTATTTTTAATTGCTGAGTAGTATTCCATTGTATAAATATACCACATTTTCTGTATCCATTCCTCCTTTGAGGGCTATTTGGGCTCCTTCCAATTTCTGGCTATTATAAACAAGGCGCTATAAACATAGGGGAGCATGTGTCTTTATAGTATGCAGGGGAATCCTCTGGGTATATGCCCAGGAGTGGTATGCCAGGGTCCTCTGGAAGGGACATGCCCAATTTTCTGAGGAACCGCCACACTGATTTCCAGAGCGGTTTTACCATTTTGCAATCCCACCAACAGTGGAGGAGTGTTCCTCTTTCTCCACATCCTCGCTAGCATTTGTTGTCTCTTGAGTTTTTAATCTTAGCCATTCTGACTGGCGTGAGGTGGAATCTCAGGGTTGTTTTGATTTGCATTTCTCTGATGACTAATGATGTTGAACATCTCTTAAGGTGTTTCTCGGCCATCCGAATTTCTTCTGGTGAAAATTCTTTGTTTAGCTCTCTACCCCATTTTTTGATAGGGTTATTTGGTTCTTTGGGGTCTAACTTCTTGAGTTCTTTGTATATATTGGATATTAGCCCTCTGTGGGATGTGGGGTTAGTGAAGATCTTTTCCCACGTTGTTGGTTGTCGTTTTGTCCTTCTGACAGTGTCCTTTGCCTTGCAGAAACTTTGTAATTTTATGAGGTCCCATTTGTCAATTCTTGATCTTAGTGCATAAGCTATTGGTGTTCTGTTCAGGAACTTTCCCCCTGTGCCTATGTCCTCCAGGGTCTTCCCAAGTTTCTTTTCTAATAGTTTCAGTGTGTCTGGTTTTATGTGGAGGTCCTTGATCCACGTGGAGTTGATCTTAGTGCAAAGAGATAAGAGTGGGTCAATTTGCATTCTTCTGCATGTTGACCTCCAGTTGAACCAGCACCATTTGTTGAAGTGGCTATCTGTATTCCACTGGATGGTTGTGGCTTCTTTATCAAAGATCAAGTGACCATAAGTCTGTGGGTTAATTTCTGGGTCTTCAATCCTATTCCATTGATCCACTTGCCTGTTGCTGTACCAATACCATGCAGTTTTTAACACAATTGCTCTGTAGTACTGTTTAAGGTCAGGGATATTGATTCCCCCAGAAGTCCTTTTATTGTTGAGAATAGTTTTAGCTATCCTGGGTTTTTTGTTGCTCCAGATGAATTTGAGAATTGCTCTTTCTGGATCTATGAAGAATTGAGTTGGGATTTTGATGGGGATCGCATTGAATCTGTATATTGCTTTTGGCAAGATGGCCATTTTTATTATATTGATCCTGCCAATCCAGGAGCAAGAAATATTTTTCCATCTTCTGAGGTCTTCTTCGATTTCTTTCTTCAAGGACTTGAAGTTCCTGTCATACAGATCTTTCGCTTGTTTGGTTAGAGTTACGCCAAGGTACTTTATGTTGTTTGTGGCTATTGTGAGGGGTGTCATTTCCCTAACTTCTTTCTCAGCCTACTTGTCCTTTGAGTACAAGAAGGCTACTGATTTGCTTGAGTTAATTTTATAACCAGCCACTTTGCTGAAGTTGTTTATCAGCTGTAGAAGTTCTCTGGTGGAGGTTTTTGGGTTGCTTAAGTAAACTATCATATCATCTGCAAATAATGATAGTTTGACTTCTTCCTTTCCAATTTGTATCCCTTTGACTTCCTTATGTTGTCTAATTGCTCTCGCTAGAACTTCAAGTACTATATTGAAAAGATATGGAGAGAGAGGGCAGCCTTGTCTAGTCCCTGATTTTAGTGGGATTGCTTCAAGTTTCTCTCCATTTATTTTGATGTTGGCTACTGGTTTGCTGTAGATTGCTTTTACTATGTTTAGGTATGGGCCTTGAATTCCTGTTCTTTCCAAGACTTTTAGCATGAAAGGATGCTGAATTTTGTCGAATGCTTTTTCAGCATCTAATGAGATGACCATGTGGTTTTTTTTCTTTTAGTTTGTTTATGTAGTGGATTACATTGATGGATTTCCATATATTGAACCATCCCTGCATCCCTGGGATGAAGCCTACTTGATCATGGTGAATGATCGTTTTGATGTGCTCTTGGATTCGGTTGGCAAGAATTTTATTTAGTATTTTTGCATCGATATTCATAAGGGAAATTGGCCTGTAGTTCTCTTTCCTTGTTGGATCTTTTTGTGGTTTAGGTATTAGCGTAATTGTGGCTTCAAAGAATGAGTTGGGCAGTATCCCTTCTGTCTCTATTTTGTGGAATAGTTCGAAAAGTATTGGTGTTAAGTCTTCTTTGAAGGTCTGGTAGCATTCTGCACTAAAACCATCTGGTCCCGTACTTTTCTTGGTTGGAAGGCTTTCTATAACCCCTTCTATTTCTTTAGGGGTTATGGGACTATTTAGCTGATCTATTTGATGCTGATTTAATTTTGGTATTTGGTATCTGTCTAGAAAATTGTCCATTTCCTCTAGATTCTACAGTTGTTTTGAGTATAGACCTTTGTAGTAGGATCTGATGATCTTTTGAATTTCCTCTGTTTCTGTTGTTATGTCTCCCTTTTCATTTCTAATTTTGTTAATTTGGATACTGTCTCTGTGTCCTTTGGTTAGTCTGGTTAAGGGTTTATCTATCTTGTTGATTTTCTCAAAGAACCAGCTCCTGGTCTTGTTGATTCTTTGTATGGTTTTTCTTTGTTTCTATTTGATTGATTTCAGCCCTGAGTTTGATGATTTCTTGTCTTCTACTCCTCCTGGGTGAATTAACTTGTTTTTCTTCCAGGGCTTTAAGGTGTGCCGTTAAGCTGCTAGTGTATGCTCTCTCCAGTTTCTTTTTGGATGCACTTAGAGCTATGAGTTTTCCTCTTAGCACTGCTTTCATTGTGTCCCATAGATTTGGGTAGGTTGTACCTTCATTTTCATTGAATTCTAAAAAGTCTTTGATTTCTTTTTTTATTTCTTCCTTGACCAAGGTGTCATTGAGTAGAGTATTGTTCAGTTTCCATGCGTATGTGGGCTTTCTGTTGTTTTTGTTGCTATTGAAGACCACTCTTACTCCATGGTGATCTGATAGGAGGCATGGGATTAGCTTGATCTTCTTGTATTTGTTGACATCTGTCTTGTGACCAATTATATCGTCTATTTTGGAGAAGGTACCATTCGTTGCTGAGAAAAAGGTATATTCTTTAGTTTTAGGATGAAATGTTCTATATATATATCTGTTAAATCCAATTGGTCCAGAGTTTCAATTAGTTTCACTGTGTCCCTGTTTAGTTTCTGCTTTCCTGATCGGTCCATTGAGGAGAGTGGAGTGTTGAAGTCACCCACAATTATTGTGTTTGGTGTAATGTGTGCTTTAAGCTTTAGTAAGGTTTCTTTTACGAATGAGGGTGCCCTTGCATTTGGAGCATAGATGTTCAGTATTGAGAGCTCTTCTTGGTGGATTTTCCCTTTGGCCAGCAAGAAGTGACCTTCTGAGTCTCTTTTGATGATTTTAGGTTGGAAGTCAATTTTATCTGATATTAGAATGGCTACTCCAGCTTGTTTCCTGAGACCATTTGCTTGTAAGATTGTCTTCCAGCCTTTTACTCTAATGCAGTGTTTGTCTTTAACACTGAGATGTGTTTCCTGTATGCAGCAAAATGTAGGGTCCTGTTTCCGTATCCAGTCTGTTAATCTATGTCTTTTTATTGGGGAATTGAGTCCATTGATGTTAAGAGATATTAAGGAATAGTAATTATTACCTCCAGACATTTTTGAAATTATATTTATTTATTTTATTTATTTTTTATATTCGAGAGGTTACCTTCTTTTGGGTTTGATGAGAGGAGGTTTCTATCTTGCTTCTTCCCGGGTGTAGTTTCCCTCCTTGTCTTGGTGTTTTCCCCCTATTATCCTTTGTAGGGCTGGATTTGTGGAAAGATATCGTGCAAATTTGTTTTTGTCATGGAATACCATGATGTCTCCATCTATGGTGATTGATAGCTTTGCTGGGTAAAGTAGTTTTGGGTGAAGTTTGTGTTCTCTTAGAGTTTGCATTATATCTGCCCAGGATCTTCTAGCTTTCATGGTCTCAGGTGAGAAGTCTGGTGTTATTCTGATAGGTCTTCCTTTATAAGTTACTTGGCCCTTTTCTCTTGCTGCCTTTAATATTCTTTCTTTGTTTAGTACATTTGGAGTTTTGATTATTATGTGACGGGATGTATTTCTGTTCTGATCCAGTCTGTTTGGGGTTCTATATGCTTCTTGTATATTCATGGGCATCTCTCTCTTTAGGTTGGGGAAGTTTTCTTCCATAATTTTGTAGAAGATATTTGCTGGCCCTTTAACTTGTAAATCTTCACTCTCGTCTATACCTATGATCCTTAGGTTTGGTCTTCTCATTGTGTCCTGGATTTCCTGGATGTTTTGGGTTACAGCCTTTTTGCATTTAGTATTTTCTTTGACTGTTGAATCAATGGTTCCTATGGTATCTTCGGCTTCTGATATTCTGTCTTCTATCTCTTGTATTCTATTGTTGATATTTGCATCTATGGCCCCTGATTTCTTCCCAAGGTTTTTTATCTCCAATGTTGTCTCCCTCTGCGATTTCTTAGTTGTTTCTACTTCTGTCTTTAGTACCTGGATGGATATGCTCAGATCTTTCACTTGCTTGGTTGTGTTTTCGTGTATTTCTTTAATAGATTTTTGTGTTTCCTCTTTCATAGCTTCTACTTGTTGGCCCACGTTCTTCTGTATTTCTTTAAGTGATTTGTCTTTCTTCCTTATTGTCTTCTTCTTTTTGATCCATCTTCTCCTGCATTTCTTGAAGTGATTTTTGTATTTGCCTTGTAAAGGCTTCTAACTTTTGATCCATTTTCTCCTCTATGTCTTTACGAGATTTTTCTATGTGTTCAGCTACCAGCATCCTGACCAGTGATTTTATATCCAAGTCTTGTTTTTCTGGTGTTTTGGGGTATCCAGGGCTTCCTGTTGTTGGCAAACTGGGTTCAGATGCTGTCATGTTGCCTTGATTTCTGTTAGTGACGTTCCTTCGTTTACCTTTTGCCATCTGGTTATTTCTGGTGTTAGTTGACCTTGTTGTCACTGGCTGGTGTTTGAATCTCCTGTGAGGCTGGGCTTACCTGTTGTTTCTCTACTGGTGGTTATGCGTGATTGCTGCTCAGTGGGATCACTGGCTGCCACCCGCTACCTTGGTGCAAGGCCTGAGGTCTCGGGGAAGTGTGGGTGAGTGCCGCAGAGTCTAGGCGGGCGCTGCTGGGCCTTCCTAGTAGCTAGAGTTTAGCAGATCCTGCTATCTCTGGTCCGGGGTCCTGGGGAGCTTCGTGCCTCCAGCTGCCTCGGTGCATGGCCTAAGCTCGCTGGGAAGTGCAGCAGAGCCTAGGCGGGCACCTCTGGGCCTGCCTGTGGGCGAGAGCCTAGCAGATCTCCCTGCAAGGTAATCCCAGATGGAGTCTGTGTACCTGCACCTTTCCAGCTGTGTCCTGGTTGCAATATGGAGGCCTGCCGCTATCGCTGGTCCGGGGTCCTGGGGAGCTGGGTGCCTCCGGCTGCCTCGGTGCACAGCCTAAGCTCGCTGGGAAGTGTAGCAGAGCCTAGGCGGGCACCTCTGGGCCCCCTTTTTATTTCTAATTTTGTTAATTTGGAGACTGTCTCCGTATCCTTTGGTTAGTCTGGCTAAGGGTTTATCTATCTTGTTGATTTTCTCAAAGAACCAGCTCCTGGTCTTGTTGATTCTTTGTATGGTTTTTCTTTGTTTCTATTTGATTGATTTCAGCCCTGAGTTTGATGATTTCTTGTCTTCTACTCCTCCTGGGTGAATTAACTTGTTTTTCTTCCAGGGCTTTAAGGTGTGCCGTTAAGCTGCTAGTGTATGCTCTCTCCAGTTTCTTTTTGGATGCACTTAGAGCTATGAGTTTTCCTCTTAGCACTGCTTTCATTGTGTCCCATAGATTTGGGTAGGTTGTACCTTCATTTTCATTGAATTCTAAAAAGTCTTTGATTTCTTTTTTTATTTCTTCCTTGACCAAGGTGTCATTGAGTAGAGTATTGTTCAGTTTCCATGTGTATGTGGGCTTTCTGTTGTTTTTGTTGCTATTGAAGACTACTCTTACTCTGTGGTGATCTGATAGGAGGCATGGGATTAGCTCGATCTTCTTGTATTTGTTGACATCTGTCTTGTGACCAATTATATGATCAATTTTGGAGAAGGTACCATGTGGTGCTGAGAAAAACGTATATTCTTTTGCTTTAGGATAAAATGTTCTATATATATATATATATATATATATATATATATATATATATATATATATATATATATATCTGTTAAATCCAATTGGTCCAAAGCTTCAATTAGTTTCACTGTGTCCCTGTTTAGTTTCTGCTTTCCTGATCGGTCCATTGAGGAGAGTGGAGTGTTGAAGTCACCCACAATTATTGTGTTTGGTGTAATGTGTGCTTTAAGCTTTAGTAAGGTTTCTTTTACGAATAAGGGTTCCCTTGCATTTGGAGCATAGATGTTCAATATTGAGAGCTCTTCTTGGTGGATTTTCCCTTTGACCAGCAAGAAGTGACCTTCCATGTCTCCTCTGATGACTTTAGGTTGGAAGTCAGTTTTATCTGATATTAGAATGGCTACTCCAGCTTGTTTCCTGAGACCATTTGCTTGTAAAATTGTCTTCCAGCCTTTTACTCTAATGCAGTGTTTGTCTTTAACACTGAGATGTGTTTCCTGTATGCAGCAAAATGTAGGGTCCTGTTTCCGTATCCAGTCTGTTAGTTTGTGTCTTTTTATTGGGGAATTGAGTCCATTGATGTTAAGTGATATTAAGGAATAGTAATTATTACCTCCCGATATTTTTGATATTTTTTTTTTTTTATATTTGAGAGGTTATCTTCTTTTGGGTTTAATGAGAGGAGGTTTCTATCTTGCTTTTTCCGGGATGTAGTTTCCTTCCTTGTATTGGTGTTTTCCCCCTATTATCCTTTGTAGGGCTGGGTTTGTGGAAAGATAACATGCAAATTTGGTTTTGTCATGGAATACCTTGATGCCTCCATCTATGGCGATTGAGAGTTTTGCTGAAAATTAGTTTTGTCTGAAATTTGTGTTCTCTTAGAGTTTGCATGATATCTGCCCAGGATCTTCTAGCTTTCATGGTCTCAGGTGAGAAGTCTAGTGTTATTCTGATAGGTCTTCTTTTATATGTTACTTGGCCTTTTTCTCTTACTGCCTTTAATATTCTTTCTTTGTTTAGTATGTTTGGGGTTTGATTATTATGTTATGGGAAGTATTTCTGTTCTGGTCCAGTCTGTTTGGAGTTCTGTAGGCTTCTTGCATATTCATGGGCATCTCTCTCTTTAGGTCAGGGAAGTTTTCTTCCATAATTTTGTAGAAGATATTTACTGGCCCTTTAACTTGTAAATCTTCACTCTCATCTACACCTATAATTTTTAGGTTTGGTCTTCTCATTGTGTCCTGGATTTCCTGGATGTTTTTGGGTTACAACCTTTTTGCATTTAGTATTTTCTTTGACTGTTGAATCAATGGTTCCTATGGTATCTTCAGCATCTGAGATTCTGTCTTCTACCTCTTGTATTCTATTGTTGATATTTGCATCTATGGCCCCTGATTTCTTCCCAAGGTTTTTTATCTCCAATGTTGTCTCCCTCTGTGATTTCTTAGTTGTTTCTACTTCTGTTTTTAGAACCTGGATGGATATGCTCAGATCTTTCACTTGCTTGATTGTGTTTTCATGTATTTCTTTAAGAGATTTTTTTGTTTCCTCTTTCATAGCTTCTACTTGTTGACCCATGTTCTTCTGTATTTCTTTAAGTGATTTTTGTGTTTCCTCCTAATGGCTTCTGTTTTTTGATCCATATTCTCCTGAATTTCTTTAAGTGATTTTTGTGTTTGCCTTGTAAAGGCTTCTAACTTTTGATCCCTTTTCTCCTGTATTTCTTTAAGAGATTTATCTATGTATTCTGTTACCAGCATTCTGACCAGTGATTTTAGATTCAAGTCTTGTTTTTCTGGTGTTTTGGGGTATCCAGGGCTTCCTGTTGTCAGCAAACTGGGTTCAGATGTTGTCATGCTGCCTTGATTTCTGTTAGTAACGTTCCTTCGTTTTCCTTTTGCCATCTGGTTATCTCTGGCGTTAGTTGGCTTTGTTGTCACTGGCTGGTGTTTGAACCTCCTGTGAGGCTGGGCTCACCTGTTGTTTCTCTACTGGTGACTATGCTGCAAGATAGAGACAGCCTCTGCAACTGCTGAGGGGACCTCAGGGAGGGCGGTTCCCAACCGAGTTGTTGCAAGGCCGGAGGGAGTGGAGATGTCTCTCCAACTGCTGCCCTTGCCCTGGTTAGTGGGGTGAGCCTGGAAGATCCTCCCGAGTGAGGTAGCCCTGGCTGGAGTCTGTCTACCTGGGACTCTCTAGTGCTGTCCTGGTGGCAATATGGAGACCTAACGTGACCCCTGCTGTAAGGCACCGCAGGCAGCTCCCAGCTGCCTTGGTGCAAGGCCAGAGGGCGTGGAGAAGTCCTGCAGATCCTCAGCCCTGGCCCTGCCTGGTGGCGAGAGCCTGGTGGATCCACCTGCTCGATGGTAGCCCCAGCTGGAGTCTGTCTACCTGGGCCTCTCTAGCTGTGTCCTGGTAGCAAAATGGAGACCTACCTCGACCACTGCTGTAAGGGACTGCGGGCAGGCTGCTCCCAGCTGCCTTGTTGCAAGGCCAGAGGGCGTGAAGAAGTCCCGCAGATCCTCAGCCCTGGCCCTGACTGGTGGCGAGAGCCTGGCGGATCCACCTGCTCGATGGTAGCCCTGGTTGGAGTCTGTCTACCTGGGCCTCTCTAGCCGTGTCCTGGTAGCAATATGGAGACCTACCACCACCGCTGCTATAAGGGACCTCGGGCAGGCTGCTCCCAGCTGCCTTGGTGCACGGCCGGAGGGCGTGGAGGTTTCTTTCTTTCTCTGTAGTGTAGTTTCCCTCCTTGTGCTGGTGTTTTCCATCTATTACCCTTTGTACAGCTGGATTTGTGGAAAGATATTGTATAAATTTTGTTTTGTCATGGAATATCTTGGTTTTTCCATCTATAGTAATTAAGAGTTTTGCTGAGTATAATAGCTTAGGCTGGCATTTGTTTTCTCTTAGTGTCTGCATGACATCTGCCTAGCATCTTCTACTTTTCATAGTCTCTTTTGAGAAGACTGGTGTAATTCTGACAGGTCTGCTTTTATATGTTACTTGACCTTTTTTCCTTACTGCTTTTAATATTGTCCATTTGTTTAATGCATTTGGTAATTTATTATATAATGGGAGGAATTTCTTTTCTAGTCTAGTCTGTTTGGAGTTCTGTAGGCTTCTTGTATGTTCATGAGCATCTCTTTCTTCAGGTTAAGGAAGTTTTCTTCTATAATTTTGTTGAAGATATTTAATGACCCTTTAAGTTGGGAATCTTCACTCTCTTCTATACCTATTATCCTTAGGTTTGGTCTTCTCATTGTTTCCTGGCTTTTCTGGATGTTTTGGGTTAGGACCTTTTTGCATTTTGCATTTTCTTTGACTGTTGTGTCAATGTTTTCTATGGTATCTTCTGCACCTGAGATTCTTTCTTCTATCTCTTGTATTCTGATGGTGATGCTTGCGTCTATGACTCCCGAACTCTTTCCTAGATTTTCTAACTCCAGGGTTGTCTCACTTTGTGATTTCATTATTGTTTCTATTTCCATTTTTAGATCCTAGATGATTTTGTTCATTTCCTTTGCCTGTTTGATTGCATTTTCCTGTAATTCCTTAAGGGATTTTTGTGGTTCGTCTTTAAGGGCTTCTACCTGTTTACCTGTATTTCTTTAAGGGAGTTATTTATGTCCTTCTTAAAGACCTCTATTATCCTCATGAGAAGTGATTTTAGATCCGAATTTTGCTTTTCTAGTGTGATGGTGTATCTTGGACTTGCTATGGTGGGAGAATTGGTTTCTGATGATGACGAGTAACCTAGGTTTCTGTTGATAATGTTCTTACTCTTGCCTCCCACCATCTGGCTATCTCTACTGCTACCTGCCCTCGCTATATCTGACTATAGCCTGTCCTTCCTGTGATCCTGGTTGTGTCAGCACTCCTCAAAGTCCAGCTGTTTCTGGGATCCTGTGATTCTGAGATCCTGGGTGTGTCAGTGCTCCTGGTAGTCAAGCTGTCTCTGGGACCCTGAGATCCTGGTGTGACCAAGCTCCTGTGAGTCTGTGATCCTGGGCATGTTAGAGCACCTGGGAGTGGAACTTCCTCTGGGTGTTGTGGGACTGGCTGCGGAGTTCGTGTCCAAGGTCTGCTCAGAGCCCCGGTTCAGACCAGAAGGCTAGAAGGAACCCATGCCACTGGTCGGTTAGACTTCCTTTGTGCCCAGGTCCTGTTGGTCCCAGTTACTCCTGGTGTTGGGACAAAAGATTTTTTTCCTCCTCACCTCTGATCCTATGATCCTGGGCAGTGGAGCTTTCTTTGGGTACTGTCCACTTTAATTTTTGATTTGTGTATTTCTCTTTTTTTTTCTTGAGTGGTCTGAGAGCTTGCCTTTTTCATCAAAAGGAACCATGGTTTAATTAACTGTTCATTTTCTAATATGTCTCTTCTGAACTTGATTTTCTTCCTTTTGCAGATTGAGTTGTTTGCATAATTTCTTGAGGTATTTGACTTAGGAAGTAATTATTAGGTATTGTTTTTTAACATATATAAGGAATTTGTTACTATCAGTTTCAGTTATAAGTACTTTGCCTATACTCCATAGATTTTTTGGTAGATGTTCAATGTTATTTGTTACAAAGTGATTTAAAATTTTCTGATTTTAAATCTTCTTTCATTCTATACCTTAAAGTGGATTATTAATGGTTCTATGTTTAGTATGGAAATCTATTCCTCCCTTGATTTAATTTGTCAGCATTGATTCTTGTATTTCCTGGTTCTATAATTTGTGGTGTGTATTATCTTTATATAACATATTTCTGTCATTATTTTAGACCTTCACATAATATTTTATTTAGTGACTGTTTTTCATTAATGTAAACTTCCCATCTTGCTTTTGGTTATTTTATGAGATGTCATTTTATGTCTTATGCACATATAAAGTGTTTTTTAAAAAACTCATTGTGTCAGCTTTAGTTTTTTCCTATGTTTAATTTACAGTTAATAATTGAAAGGAAATAACTACCATTTTGCAATCTTTTTATTATCACTTACATTTATTTTGTCCTTCCCTTATGTTTCTTATTTATTTTTAATGTACTTTCATAGTAATTTGCATAATACTTTCCATAATTATCTGTGTGTTGAAGCCTATATTTTTGAGAAGTTTTATGTTCATGTCATTATTGAGGAAGCTACAGAGACTTATGACATATCACCTGCCCCTATACATCCACTACTTTGCATGTTATCAAATGTAACAATTGTTATAGTGATTGAGAATACATTTCCACTTGATTACCCACCAAAATCTATGATTGGCATTAGGGTTCACTTTCATCTGTATAAATGGATAATGTATATGCACATTGCAGTATGCAGATTGATTAATATATTTACCCTGCACTAAAAATTCTCTTTACCCTCCCTATCCATTTCTTACTCTCCTCATTTCTTGGCACCCACTGAACATTTCCCCATAAGAGATTGGTGTGTATTTGGACTCTTAAATTACATAGCCTCTCTAGATTGCTTTGATTTCACATAGCACTACAATACATATTTATGTTTACTATGTCTTTTCATGGGTTGAGAGTTTCATTTTAGTGGTCACACTCCATTATCTTTACGTACCTGTTTTCATGTCAGTATTTATATAACAATGGACATCTTGGTTGTTTCCAACTCTTAACATTCGTGAATAAAGCTCTATTATCCATGTTCATGTTTCTATATGAACACAAATTTTCATCTCTTTTGGGAAAATACCGAAGATTTGACTGTTGGAATGGACATGAAAAGTATATTTGGTTTCATAAGAGAGGACCAAAGTGTATTCCAAAATAAGCAAGAGAATTGAAATTTCAGCTTCACTTCTGTAGAATATTTGGTGCTGTCCATGTTCTAAATTTGAGACATTATAATAGGGATGTATACCTTCTTGGTTTTGTTTTCATTCACATTTTCCTAATGACATGTGATATTAATTATGTTTCCATATATATACATATATATGACTGGTCAGTTTTTTCATTATTAACTTGTTTTCTCATTGATTAGTTTTAAAAGATTCTCCTTATATTTTGGAAAGTCATTTGTTAATTTTGGTAAAAATTTCTCCCATCCTGCATTGTGGCTATTCATGTTTTGCAGAGTATTAATTTTATTTTTAATTAAAGTTTAGTTTCTTTATTTTTTCATTCATGGAAAAGGCCTTTAAAGTTGTATCTGCAATGTCATCACCTAACTAGCTGTTGTCATCAACAAATCACATTGTGTACAAATTCTTCTTTTATTCTGCTAAACCTTTTTTGGTTTTGAATTGCATTTTTTCATGAAATGAAATACATTTTACATAAAATTTACCATCTTAAACTCTTCTATCAATTCAGTAGTAAATGAGTAATCACTACCTTTAGTGCTATCTCCAAAATTCTTCTCTTAGAAAGCCTTTGGAATGTAAATAAAGAATATAGAATAAAAGAAAAAGATATGTAAAATTCTCTATTGCAAAATATCTTTCCATTCTCTCCCTCTTTCAAGAACTTTAGTCTTCTATCTCAATAATTTTAACATTAAGTAACTCACACAGTAAGGATATTTTAACATATATTTTACTATATATGTCCTCCAGTTTCATCTACATTATGCCATGCTTCTGAATTGCTTTTTGTTTGAAATTTTAATTAATATGTACTTATATAAATGTGGATCTGTGGTATTGTCAAATTTGACCTAATTGAATCTGTCTTCCTAATCACATCCCCTACATAATTTCCAATAATCATTATTCTATATTTGTATACACAATTTAATAGACTAAACAAATGAGAGAAATGTACAATACTTGTCTGTGTCTAGCAATAGAAAGAATTAGTTTTCCTTATATCTGAATAACTATGCATTGTGCACATATACTTTCATACACTAATTTGTTGAGAGGCATCAAGGCTGGTTTCACATCTAAATTATTGAGAATTGTATAATAAATATAGTTGTGCAACTCTTTCTCTGTTATTCAGAATTTTATGTGACTCATTTACATAATGAGACATACATCAGCTATTCTTTTGGTTGTTTTGAGGGAATGGAATTCTTTATTTTCTCAGTAATGACTATAATAATTTATATCTCTACCAAATGTTAAGAAAGTTATTGTTCCACATTTTATAGACATTTTTATTTTTTGTTCCTTCATTTTAAATATTGGTTTTCATATTTTAATATCATTTATGAGACAAGGTCTCAATATTGTACTTTAGCTAATATTGAATTCATGATCCTTCTATCTCAATAGCCTTAATTCCTTGAATTATCTGCATATGACACTTGTCAGCTTTGTTTTCTTGTAAGCCATTCTAAGTGGAGGTTAGATGGTATTTTATATTTTTGATTTACACTTTCTTTATGTCTAGTACTATCGATTATTGTTACATGAAGTTTTAATTTTTTCTTTTGATAAGTGTCTATTTCGATCATGTACCAAATTTAACTTAGATTATATTTTAAGTTGTTTTTTTTTTAATTTTTATGTAGTCTGGCTACCAACCCCATTTTTTAAATTTTTATTTATTTTTATTTATTTACTTTGCAAATGTTATCTCCCCTCCCATTTTCCCCTCCACAAACCCCCTATTCCCTCCTCCCTCAACCTGCTTTCAGCTGGCAACTACTTTCTAAAATTTTATTTTAAAATCCGTAAGAATTAATGATACCAAACAAGGTGAGATGAATCCTCTGCATTATATTATATCAGAGCGGTTTCTTAGAGGACAGTACTTGTCCTTTACTTTGAAAACTGGTTTGATCAATGCATAATGTTGATTAGCTGTTATTCAGCTGTTTGGTTCAAAAGTTATAGTAAATATGGCCAGAATAGCATTATAAAGCCCACATATCCTAAGTGTGAGCTAATTGAGAGCTAGATACAACCACTAGTAGATTCTGGGCTGAGTTATTGCCAGAAAGCTGCCACATAAAGAAGTTTGTAATGCACTGGATTTTTAAAAAATGAGATAATGAAAAGCCCTGAGTCTGAATCAAGGTGATGGGGAAGATGGGGAGACTGGTAAGGAGATTAACATCCAGTGAATGTTGAGATTGAACAGAGGGTTCTGGGCAATCTCAGGCTTTAGATATCCAGGAATAGTGGTTGGTACTGGTATTCACCCACATGAATACAGAGTAGACATTGATAAGCTTCTTGGAAGGAGTCCAAGCATTTTTAGTAGGAAACACTGGGAAGAGGGAAACAAGAGAATTTAAGGGGCAGTGAACAGGGTGTAAGTTAACTGAACAGTCTCCATGGTGTCTGGAAAATGGGACAGAAATGAACCCTTAAAACTGTAACAAAATAACTGCTCTGGCCAACAAGTCAGACTTAAGAAGACTCTCCTGTTTTTTATTCCAGGTCTTTTATGTACTCTAGACTTAAAATGGAATTTTCTAGACTAGACTTTAAACTCTTAATCCCATTGCTTGACCCTCACAAGTGCTGAGATTGGAGGCATGTAAAACCAGTCCCATATTTTCCCATTCAATCAGGTACCTCTGTTCTGATAATTGTTGCCTATTCCATGCAGAAACTTTTCTACTTCATGTAAATTTCTTAATTAATGTCAATTTTTTTGTTTGTTGCCTTGACTTTGGGAACTTTATCCAGAAAATCATTGTCTGTAACTAAGATCTTGCATGTTATCTTCTAGTGGGTTTAGTTTCAGATATTCACGTTTTATATTTTGATCACTGATCTATTTTGAGTCCATATTTGTACAAGATTTAACAAAATTTCAGTGCTCTGCATATGCATCTGTTTTCCAGAGCATTCTATTCAAGAAACTATTTAGTCTACAATGCACACTTTTGGCACTTTTATTGAGAATTAGTTTACTATTTCTGAATAGGCCCTTTTTTTCCCTGAAATGTGTGTACACTCTCATTTGTCTGTTTCTGAACATATATCAGCCATATTGTTCTCATACTTACAGCTCTGTAGTAGAGCTTGCAGTCATGTGATGCCTCTAGCTCAATTTTTTTCACTAGGGGTTTGGGAAGGGTATGCTCCCATATAAATTTTAGAACACTGCTTTTCCTTTTCTTTTTTTAAATTTTTTCAGAATATTTTCCTGTGTAGGTATGCTGGAACTCACTCTATACACCAACCTTTAATCCCTTCTGAGTACTGGGATTAAAGGTGTGCTCTGCCATGGCCCAGATCCATCTGCCTTTTGAAATTCTGTGAAGAATGTCATTTGTACTTGGGGAGATTGCACTATATTGTATATTATGGGTGTTTAAAATATTAATTCTCTAAAGATATAATTTTGTGTACTTAATCACAAAATGCCAGAGAGAGAGGGGGGGAGTTCAAGAAGCATTTTTGTGGGAGTCAGCTCTGTCTTTTGTACATTTTTTTCTAGGAATCAAACTCAGATAATCAGACATGGAACCCACTAATTCATTTCAGTGATCTTTCTTTATCTTCTATTATCACTATTCCATTAGTTTTCACTGTTTCTTCATTTTCTCTTGGGTAATCTAGCTAAAGGTTTGCAGGGTTTTTTTTTTCTTTTCAAAAACAAAGTTCTTACCTTCATAGCATTTTTCATTGATTTCTACTCTGATCCTTTTCTTCTATCTAGGAGTCTGATTTGTTGTTTTCTATATCTTTAAGAACACAGCATTAGCCGGGCGGTGGTGGCGCATGCCTGTAATCCCAGCACTTGGGAGGCAGAGGCAGGAGGATTTCTGAGTTCGAGGCCAGCCTGGTCTACAGAGTGAGTTCCAGGACAGCCAGGGCTACACAGAGAAACCCTGTCTCAAAAAAAAAAAAACACAGCATTAGATTAGTTGAAATACTTTTTGAGAGCACTAACTACTATAAACTTCTTTATTTCAATTTTTTGATAGAAAAGTTTTAATATGTTGCATTTTACATTTCTTTTGTTTCAAGAAATAAATTATATTTCTTTTGTTGGCCACTGTCCATTTAAAGTGCGTCATTTAGTCTCTGTATTTGTATAAACTGTAAAATTCCTTGTTATTGTCTCTGGTTTCATTCTTTTGTGATCAGAAAAGATACTACACATTTCCTCAATGTTTTTGTTAGGACTTTTTAAAAGATAAAATGTTTCTTTTCTCCTTCAAGAGATAGTTCCACACACTGATGAAAACAATGTGTCTTATGCTAGGATTTCATTAATTTTTTTCATTTTTTTGAAGGGGAGGATCTGGATAACCCACAAAGTATGATGCTGACATCTCTCACATATGCTTTTGTCTGATGCTGTTTTATAAAACTAAATGCTCCAACAGTGAGCAAATATAGATTTGAAATAACCATCTTTACCATTATAAAGGGAGAGACCTTTGATGCCACTTAAGTTGTCAAGAAGTTTATTTTGCCAAATATTGTTGCTTTAGCTTGTTTTATATTTCCATTAGTCTATAGTACCATTTCTTTCTTTGTCTTTTTTTTTTTTTTTGTAGATATCACATTTGTTATAGGCAAGGTTGCTCCATGTAGTCCTGGCTGTCTTGAAACTTGTTATATAGACCAGAATGACCTCAAACTCTGAGAGACCCATCTGCCTCTGCCTCCTGGGTGCTAGGGTTTATGGTGTGTATCACCATGGCCATTTTGTTGTTGGATTATTTTTTGTTTTTTGTTTTTTTTTTTCCGAAACAGGGTTTCTGTCCTGCAGCTCACTCTGTAGACCAGGCTGGCCTCGAACTCAGAAATCTGCCTGCCTGCCAAGTGCTGGGATTACAGGCGTGCACCACCACACCCGGCTTGTTGTTGGGTTTTTAAAACATACATTTAACTGGCCTTTTAACTACAGAATTTGAAATACTTTACATTCAAGGTTATTATGGATAAGTGATGATTGCTTATGATTTTGTTTTCTTTCATTTGAGTACTTTTGTCTTTTTGTGGTTTTATAATCCTTACTGGTCTAGTGCTTAGGGATTCCTTCAGATTTTGCTTGTCTTAGATGGGTGTTGTTTCTCCTTCATTTCTAAGGATGCCCTTGAACTTTGCTTTGTTTCTGAACTGGGCATATCTCATTTCATCACCTCTTAGGCTGTAGAATTTCATCTTAGAAATCTACTGTAGTCCATAATACTATAAATGTGACTTGTCACTTTTATAAATTTTAGACTATTTTGGATATTCTGATTATAATATGTCTTGATGAAGCTCTTCTGTAGAAATATATATGTATGTATGTATGTGTATATATGTGTGTGTGTGTGTATATATATATATATATATATATATGAATGAAATAGTATGTGATCGTATGGAGGGCAGTTCACATACTTTATGGTATATATGCAGATCAGAGGATAATACTGTGGAGTTGGTTCTCTTCCACCTTCATATAGGTTTCAGGGAAATTAAACTGTCAGTCTTGCATCATTGGACAGCAAGCACTTTTACCTGATGAGCTATCAGTTGTCCTTTACTTTGAGTTTTGATGTACATTTCATTAATAATTGATGCTCACATCATTTTATGTGCATATTTGCCATTTGTGCTTGTTCTAATGATACTTCTCAATCATTTTTTACACTTTTGAATTGAGCTTTTATAAATAATGCATTTTCTGCATATAACAGATATTAATCCCCTATCAGATATGCAACTTGCAAATAGTTTACTCTTTTCGTGTTTGAACTTTTACAGCTAAATAGTATTTTGATGTTCAAAATTTAAACTGTTTGTGGAGTTTTCTATTTTCTCCCTCCTCCCTTCACTTGTTCCTTAAGTTTCATATCTAAGAAGTCACTGCCAGTTCCATGAATTCTATAGTTGTCAGACCATGTTTAGGTCTCTGACTGACCTTGAGTTGATTTTTATATATGGTTTTAGTAAAGATCCCAAACTTACTTTCACACTGTCAAATGTCATATACACCAAGTATCATTTCTGAATTCTATCATTTAATACGAATTTCCATTGGTCTATAGGTCTATCTTTAAATTACTACCATTCACTTTTTCCTAATGGTAACATATAAAACCTCTGAAATCAGGAAATGTGAGTCCCTCACCAATATTTGTGCTTCATTTGAAGGCCATGATCATGTAAAAGTTCTGAGTAATGATCTAAAGGTTATGAATATTAGGATGGATTTTTCTAATTTTTGTGTATATTAGGACATATATTATAGATGCACTTGGTGCATAAATTGCTTTGTGTAGTATTTATATATTACCTTCAAATTTATGAATGGTGACTGATTTTTTATTTATCTTTAGCAGTAATTTGCAGTTTCAAGTATTTAAGCCTCCTCCATCTTAGCTAATTTAATTGCTGAATATTTTTGATTCCTTGTTGCTTTGAGATTTTAAGTTATATTGAGATATAGTTATATATTTTTTCTCTGAAACTTTATAAGTACAATGAAACTACTGTATCTGTTAGTTCCCATAGTTTTTAAATTGGTGTACTGCAAGTATTTAGGATATTCATTGGGCTCTAAATATAAATTATAGAAAATGAGATTCACAATGCTGAACTTGTTTATCTTATATCTATAAGTTTAATTCCTTCAGCCAATATTTTCCATAAGCCTGAAGGCCAAATTAATAACCTTATGTTCAGGTTTTAGAGTGTAACATTTTTAGATTACACATACAGTGAAAACATGAAGTATTTTGGTTTTTCCTATTCACACAGCGTAACTTGATTTTATCCAAACCATTACAGAGTTAATGAATTTTTGAGATTAAACATTTTCTGTCTGTGTTAATTCTATCTTGACCAATATGAATAAATGTTGCCATAAAATTAAAACACGGGTATCTAAAGATTGAATAAACCATTCATTACTTTTCATTTGAATATTGAAATTATATTATTTTGTAAGTCATTATTCTGTGCATATCTAATTTAAGTGCATGCATGCCACACTTTTGTGTGTGTGTGTGTGTGTGTTCTAAAGATTGGACTAAGGATGATAGACTTTTAAGGCGAATGTTTTCGATGAGATGACTCACTCAGCTTTTATTTTGTTGTTAAATTCAGTTGTATTTTTAAAGTCGGTAAAATTGTTTAAGTGTTACATTAGCATGCTATTTGTATGAGACAGATGCTAGCGATCATAACAACTTGTCATGCTACTTGACAACTTATAAGGTGCTTAAATGTTGTTTTGCATATGCCAATTTATATACCAATTTTATGTTACATCTACAACTTGTTATACCAATTTACATTTTCCTCAAACATATATTCAGATTTTCATGCTTCCATTTCCTCACTAACACTGGTTTATTTGGGGGGGGGAGCTTTTCTTGGTAATTCCTAAAATATTTGAGATATTATCTCATGGTAGTTCTGAGTTGCATTACCCAGATAGAAATACTGAGTACTTCTTGTATTCTTAATACTTTGTATGTCTATCATGGGAAATGTTTAACTTTAATAATTAAATTACAAATGTTAACTCTCTTAATTACCCTTTTGGGCAGATCATTTTTGTTTTTGTTTCCTCTTTGTCCTTTCAAACATGTGATATACAGCAACTTTGCATTTATTTCTGGGCTCTTGATGTTGTATGTCAAAAACAAATTGTTAGGATCAATGTCAGAATTACAGTTTATTCTATGAGTTTTAGTTAAGAATTGAATCTACAACATAATTTGGGTTAATTTGATTTATGATGTACCATATAGATCCAATTTGTTTTCTTTTTCATGTACATATCCAGGATTTACATACCATGTTTTGATGAGTATTCTATTCTCACTGTTTATTTCTGCTTCCTATGTGAAAGGTAAATTGACCTTCTATGTGTCAGCATAAGGATCTGCATTGTTTACCATTGGTCTATCTCTATGAGTAAACTAGTTTAATCAAGGTACCTGATAGTTCCAGTTGAGTTATAATTGCTTAGCTATTTAACTTTGTGATTTCACAGTTTTTAGAATTATAGTTTTCTAAAGGAAGCATAAAACCAGAATAATGGTATTTTAAATCTCTGCATTGCTTCGGGCATGTGAACATATTGAAGGTCTTTTGATCCACAGAGAGGTATCATGTACTCATTTATTCCCATCATCTTCAATTTTTCATAAGTATTTGTTTTTATATAGATATGTTGCCTTGTTTAAACTTATTCCTACATATCATGAAGTTCAGACTTTTGTTGTCTATACCTTTGTTGTTATATTCATGAAATTAATGCCATATATAATGTAATTTTCTTCATGTTTTATAAATTTATATTTTTAATCCATTTTAAGTTAATTTTACATAGTGTATGTTAAAGGTACTACACTCATTTTTGTACATCATAATACCATTTCCCCAAAACTACTTGTTCAAATAACAGGCCTTTCTCTGAGGTCTTTTTTTATTTCTTTCTTCAGAGACTTGAAGTTCCTGTCATAGAGATCTATCATTTGTTTGGTTAGAGTAACACTAAGGTGTTTTATATTACTTGTGGCTATTGTGAAGAGTGTCTTTCTTGGCCTCTTTATCCTTTGAATATAGGAAGGCTACTGATTTGTTACTGTTAATTTTATATCTGGCCACTTTGCTGAAATTGTTTATCAGCTGTAGAAGTTCTCTGGTGGAGTTTTTTTTTGTGGGGGGTCTCTTAAGTATATTATCATATCATCTATCATCTGCAAATAGTGATAATTTGATATCTTTTCAAATTTGTATCCCTTTAACCTCCTTTTGTTGTCTAATTGCTCTACCAAGAATTTCAAGTCCTATGTTGAATAGATATAGAGAGGGCAACCTTGTCTAGTCTCTGATTTTAGTGGGATTGCTTTATGTTTCTCTACATTTAGTTTGATGTTGGCCAATGGTTTGCTGGATATTGCTTTTAATATGTTTAGGTATGGGCCTTGAATTCCTGATCTTTCTAAGACAACATGAAACGATGCTGAATTTTGTCAAATGCTTTTTCAGCATCTAATGAAATGACCGCATGGTTTTTTTTCTTTGAGTTTGTTTATGTAGTGGATCACATTGATGGATTTCTGTATATTGAACCATCCCTGCATCCCTGGGAAGAAGCCTACTTGATTGTGGTGTTATCATTTTGATGCATTCTTGCATTCGGTTGGCCAGAATTTTGTTGAGTATTTTTGCATCGATATTCATAAGGAAAATTGGCCTGAAGTTCTCTTTCTTTGTTAGTTCTTTGTGTGGCTTTGGTGTCAGCATAATTGTGGCCTCATAGAATGAGTTGGGTAGTGTTCCTTCTGTTTCTATTTTCTGGAATGGAGTGAAGTGTATTGGTGTTAGGTCTTCTTTGAAGGTCTGATTGAATTTTTCACTGAAACCATATGGTCCTCTGTTTTTTCTTTTTTGGGGAGTTGAGAAACTTTCAATGACTGTTTCTATTTATTTAAGGGTTATGGAACTGTATAGATGGTCTTTGTGACCCTGACTTAACTTTCGTATCTGTCTAGGAAATTTTCTGTTTCATTGAGATTTTCCAATTGTGTTGAGTATAGGCTGATGATTTTTTAAATTTTCTGTTTCCATTGTTATATCTCCCTCTTCGTTTCTGATTTTGTTAATTTGAATACTATCTCTGTACCCTCTGTTTAGTCGGGCTAAGGGTTTATCTATCTTGTTGATTTTCTCAAAGAACCAGATCCTGGTTTGTTGATTCTTTGTATAGTTCTGTTTCTACTTGGTTGATTTCTGCCCTGAGTTTGATGATTTCCTCCCTTTCTGCTCCTCTTGGGTGTATTAGTTTCTTTCTGTTCTAGAGTTTTCAAGTGTGCTATTAAGCTGCTAGTTTATGCTCTCTCCAGCTTCCATTTGGACACACTCAGAGCTATGAGTTTTCCTCCTCAGCACTGCTTTCATCGTGTCCCATAAATTTGGGTGTTATGCTTTCATTTTCATTAAATTCTAAAAAGGTTTTGATTTCTTTCCTTATTTCTTCCTTGACCAAGGTATCATTGAGTAGAGCATTCTTCCACTTCCATGTGTATGTGGGTTTCTGTTGTCTTGTTGCCACTACTCCATAGTGATCTGACAGGAGGCATGGGATTAGTTCGATCTTCTTATATCTGTTGAGGTCTATTTTGTGACCAATCATATGCTTGATTTTGGAGAAGGTACCACGAGGCACTGAGAAGGTATATTGTTTTGATTTAGGATGGGTGTTCCATAAATCTGTTAAATCCATTTGGTCCAATACTTCTCTTAGTTTCATTGCGTCTGTTTAGTTTGTGTTTCCCTGATCTGTCCACTGGGGAGAATGGGGTGTTGAGGTCACCCACAGTTATTGTGTGAGGTATAGTGTATGCTTTGAGCATCAGTAAAATTTCTTTTATGAATGAGGGTGCCCTTGCATTTGGAGCATAGATGTTCAAAACTGAGAATTCTACTTGTTATATTTTTTCTTTGATGAGTATGAAATATCACTCAGTATCTTTTTTGATGACTTTTGGTTGAAAGTCAATTTTATATTTCACTGGCTACTGCAGCTTGTTTCCTGGAACCATTTGCTTGGAAAATTGTTTTCCAGCCTCTTACTCTGAGGTAGTGTTTGTCTTTGACACTGAAGTACATTTCTTGTATGCAGCAAAATGCTGGGTTCTGTTTATATATTCAGTCTGTTAGTCCATGTCTTTTTATTGGGGAATTGAGTCTATTGATGTTGAGATATTCAGGAATAGTGATTGTTGCTTCCTTTTATTTTTGATGTTTGTGTGGTTATCTCCTTTTGGGTTTGTTGAAAGATTATTTTGCTTTCTCTAGGGTGTATTTGCCCTCCTTATATTGGCATTTTCCATCTATTAGCCTTTGTAGGGCTGGATTTGTGGAAAGATAGTGTATAGATTTGGCTTTATCATGGGATATCTTGGTTTCTCCAGCTGCGATGATTGAGACATTTGCTGGGTATAGTAGTCTGGGCTGGCATTTGTGTTCTTAAGGTCTATATGAAATCTGCCCAGGATCTTCTTGTTTTTATAGTCTCTGGTGAGAAGTCTAGTATAATTCTGATAGCTCTTCCTTTATATGTTACTTAGGCCATTTTCCCTTACTGTTTTTTACTGTTCTTTCCTTGTTTAGTGCATTTGATGTTTCGATTATTATGTGACAACAGGAATTTCTGTTCTGTTCAATTCTGTTTGGAGTTCTGTAGGTTTCTTGTATGTTCATGGGTGTCTCTTTAGGTTAGGGAAGTTTTCTTCTATAATTGTGCTGAAGATATTTAGTGGCTCTTTAACTTGTAAAAGTTCAATCTCTTCTATACCTATAAACCTTAGGTTTGAACTTCTCATTGTGTCCTGGATTTCCTAAATGGTTAGGGTTACAAGTCTTTTGCATTTTCTCTGACTGTGAAGTCAGTGCTTTCTATGGTATCTTCAGAAACTGAGATTTTCTTCTCTTGTATTTTGTTATTTGCATTTATGACTCCTGATTCATTTCCTATATTTTCTATCTCCAGAATTGTCTCCCTTTGTGATTTCTTACTTGTTTCTACTTCTGTTTTTAATATCCTGGATGGTTCTGTTCAATTCCTTCACTTGTTTGTGATTTCCTGTAATTCCTTAAGGGATTTTCCATTTAGTCTTTAAGGGTTTCTGCCCATTGACCCATGTTCTCCTGCAATTCTTTAAGCAATTTTTGTTTCTTCTTAATGGGCTTCTACCTGTTGACATATGTTCCCCTGTATTTCTTTAAGGGATTTCTGTTTCATTTTTAAGGGCTTCTACCTGTTGACTTATGTACTTCTTTAAGGAAGGTATTTATGTTCTCAAAACTTCTATCAGCATCATGTTATTTTAAATCCAGACCTTGCTTTTCTAGTGGGTTGGGCTATTCAGGACTTGCTGTTGTGGGAGAACTTGGTTCAGATGGTGCCATGTTGCCTTGAGTCTGTTGGCAATGTTCTTTTGTTTGCTTTTTGCCATCTGGTTATCTCTGGTGTTAGCTGGTATTGCTGTCTCTGTGGCTCACTTGTCATGCATGCCAATGTATTTGTGCACCTGTGAGACTCGTTCTTCGTGGTTTCATTTGTGTATGCAGCTCTGTGGGCCACAAGCAACTCTGGGTGCAGGTGGAAATCGGAAGATTTCTGTCCAAGGCTGCTCCTAGGCTCTTGTGTCCTTAGGGTTTCTGGCTGTTTCCTGAGCAGCCAGGGTGTTCCTACCTGTGTTGTCTGGCCTCTCTCCACTCCAGTAGTTAGCTACCTCCATGTGCCAATTGGGTATGGCACACCATGGCAGAGGGTGGTCCCAAGCCAGAGACAGAAACCAGAGGGCTTCTACAAGAGAGTTCCAGGTGTAGTCCTCTGAATGGGGGTTGGGAGTGGTTATACCTGTTACAGTCAGGTTTTTCTGCACTCCTGGGTAGTTAACCTACGTCCATGCACCACTTGAGTATAGTGCACTCTGGCAGAGGGTGGGCCCAAACCAGAGACAGAAATTAGAGGGTTTCTACCAGAGGGTGCTGGGCGTGGTCCATTGAGTGTGTAAATTGTTTTTTCAGTCTATATGCTCTTAAACCTAAAATGACCTTTGTGACTGCCTTTTGTTTGTTCTTTTAACTCTATACTTAGCCACTGAATTTCATAATTTCTATTCTCTCCTTGCCTCCAAATATTTGCTAATACACAGATGTCACTATAATTTTTTTGTGATGAACCTCTTACTCTTGAAATAATTTAAACTTTAAGCCTCTAATGTGTGTTGTCTACATTGTTGTACTGAAACGGTTATGTACCTAAATGCCCATATTGCTCATACATCTGAAAATCTTTAGTGATTTCTTACTGGCATAGACTGTCTGGCCATCCTTCAGTAAAAGGGTTCTTGAGAGGACCAGGTTTTCAGAAAATATAGGATTGATAAAAGTTTGGAATAGAGAGATTTTTTTCCTTTCATTGGGGCCTCTGAGAATGCTTTGGATTTGTCTGGTTCTCAATAGTCTATATACTTAATTTTCTTTTTCTGTCGCTTCTATTTAACTTCTACATTGGGAATTTAAAATTTAATCATGATTCCATTTCACAAATCTTTGCATTTCCATATTTTCCTGATTTCAAATGACTTCTTTATCAACGATCATGTGTCCATAGGTGTGTGGGTTTATTTTGGGATCTTTGATTCAATTCCATTGATGAACTTGTCTGAATCTGTACCAATTACCACATGGTCTTTATCACAATTGCTTGGAAGTACAGCTTGAGATCAGGAATGATGATTTCCCAGGGAAGATCTTTTATTGTTAAGAATTGTTTCTACTATACAGGGTTTTTGTTTTTCCATATGAACTTAAGAATTACTCTTTCCACGTCTGTGAAGAATTGTGTTAGAATTTCGATGGGCATTATATTTATATTGAATCTGTAGATTGCTTTTGGTAAGATGTTTATGTTAATCCTACCAATCCATGAGCATGGGAGTTCTTTCTTATGAGGTCTTTGATTTGTTTCTTTAGGGGCCTGATGTTGTTTCCTTAATTTCTTTCTCAGCCCATTTATCATTTGTATAAAGGAAGGCTACTGATTTGAGTTAATTTAATATCCAGCCACTTTGCTGAAGTTTTTCATCATTTGTAGGGATTTTCTGCAAATAGTAATACCTTGGTTTCTTCTCTTATTTGTATCCCCTTGATTCTTTTGTTCTATAACTGCTCTAGCTAGAACTTCCAGTAATATAGTAAAACGTCAGGGAGAGAGTAGACTTGTTCCTGATTTTAGTGGGATTGCTTCAAGTTTCTTTCCATATACTTTGATGTTGGCTGTCAGTTTGCTGTATATTGATTTTATTACTCCTGATCTCTCCAAGTCTTTTAACATGGATGGGTTTATTTTGTCAAAGGGTTTTTCAGCATCTAATGAGATAATTGTGTGATTCTGTTTTTGTATGTAGTGGATGGTTATGGATTCCTTTATATTGAACCATCCCAGAGTCTCTGGGAAGATGCCTACTTGCTCCTGGTGAATGGTTTTGATGTGTTCATACTATTGAGTATTTTTGTGTCGATATTCATAAGCAAAACTGGTCTAAAGTTTTGTTGGATCTTTGTGTGATGTGGGTATCAGAGTAACTGTACCTTCATAGAATACGTCAGTGTTCCTTCTGTTTTTCTTATGTGGGATAGTTTGAAGAGTATTAGTATTAACTCTTCTTTCAAGGCATCATATAATTCTGCACTAAATCCATCTTGCACTGGAGTCTTTTTGATTGGGAGGTTTTTAATGACTACTTCTATTTACTTTGGGGTTAAGGGTCTTAGGGGGTTTAGGTTTAGTTTACCTGATCTTGATTTAACATTGGTACATGGTATTTAACATTGGTACATGGTTCCATTTCATAGATTTTCCAGTTTTATTGAGTATAGGTTTTTGTAATAACAGGTTTTTGTTTTAATTTCCTCAGTTCCTGTTATGTGTCCCTTTTCATTTTTTATTTTGATAATCTCAAATCTGCTTCTGTGCCCTTTAGTTTGGCTAAGGCTTTATCTATCTTGTTGGTGTTTTTTTTTTTTTCTTCAAAGAACCAGCTCTTGGTTTTGAGAAGTCTTTGTATTTTGTTTCTAATTGGTTGGTTTCACTTGAGTTTGGCTGTTACCTGCCATCTACTCCCTTTGGGTGTTTGCTTCTTTTCATTCTAGAGCTTTCAAGTATGCTGTGAATTTGCTAGTATAGGTTCTCTTTGGTTTCTTTATGAAGGCACTTAGTGCTATGAATTTTCCTCTATCCAATATACATGACATTTTCATATGAGTTCCAGGGCTTACCCTTAGATTCTAATGCTTTAAAAGGAAGCATTTTGCCAAATGCTTTACGAAATGGATATCTTCCAGGCTCTTTTTGTTTTTTTAGCATTTCTGATTATATCGGGACAATGTTCTTTGATTTTGGCATGCATCCATTGGGTTTGCTGTCTGGTTTGAATGAGGTAGGACCATTTTAAGTGTAAGAACCAAGATTCAGTTGGATACAGTGTTTCCTACTGTGGTAAGGGCAAAACAATAGTCTCCTTTCAGAGTTATCAGCTAAGAAATCAAAAATTACAAGGTTACTCATCCACCAAAGCTGTGGATACTATAGTGCTGCTTCAAATAAGCCTATGTCAATGGTACTCTTCAATATCACTTTTGATGTGTAAAAATGAAAATTTGTGTACTGATATACTTTTGCACTGATTCTTTGCTGAATTACAATCTTCTGAGGTATTTTGCTTTTTCTACATTTGTGATCAGATGTTTATTATTTCCTTTCCAATTTGCATGTTATATATGTCCAGCTAAACCATTTGATCCAGTCAAATTACTCACCATTATGTTGAATAGTAATGGCAAAGTTTGACATGTTTTGCTCTTTTTTTTGTTTGTTTGTTTTGTTTTGTTTTTGGTTTTTCGCGACAGGGTTTCTCTGTGTAGACCTGGCTGTCCTGGAAGTCACTCTGTAGACCAGGCTGGCCTCGAACTCAGAAATCCGCCTGCCTCTACCTCCCAAGTGCTGGGATTAAAGGCGTGCACCACCACCACCCGGCTTATGTTTTGTTCTTAATGTCAAAGAAAAATGCAAAATGACAGTACTTCACTGCAAGTTTTGGATATTAATTAGATCTGTATTATGTGAGTAACTTTTCTATTTTGCTCTACTTTTACAATGTGTTCATTGATGTCTGTGATCCATTTTCACTTTTTTATTTACTGAGTGCGAAGTCAGTATCTAGATTCTCACATTTTCCATGTAGCTATCCATTATTTTATCATTTGTTGAAAAAAATCTTATTCATTTTTATTTTTGTTCCCTTATTATAGATTAGTTGAGTGAACTTAGATTCTTTTTGACATGCTATTTTCTTTTCATATTTACTTATCTATTTTTTTTCTAAGTAATATAGTTTTTGGATCCCTGAAGCTTTCGAGCAATGCATTAAAATGGGTCAATTTTAAATTACCCCTTAATATTGTTTCATGTACTATCTTTTTCCTCCATGGAAGCCTTAGAGATCACTTTTCAATACTGATAAAACATACTCATGTTTGTTTAATATTGCATTTAATGTAGGGAGCAGCATGGGTTTTTGGATATCTGGCAATATTGATTTTTTCAATATATTGAAAACATAATCTATGTTTAGTTTGGTGATGCCAATGCAATAATGTATTGTTTCAAATTCCACTCATTAATTTTTGGCATATAGGAAAGTGACTGAGTTTCGTATATGAAGTTTATGTCATATAACCTTGCTGTAGTTTCTTATTAATTGTGGAAATTGTGTGTGTCCTTTCATGTTCTCTTCATAATGCCACCTAAAACTTTAGCTCCTTTTAAACAAAATATATATTCCTTTCATTTTGGTCAATTACTTAGAATTTTTCCATAAGATTTTGAAAACTGAGTGGGCATCATACTTGTCTTTTTCTTCTGTCAATTATGTTTAGTATACATTTTTTTGTAAATGTTATTTACAATGTTAATGGCATTCTTATAGTGTTTACTGATTTTTCCTTTTGAGTTGATAGTTTTGTTAGATGCCCTTTTATGTACAGTGATATATCAGACTTCTTTTTGCTTCTTGTGATCACTTACCTGAGATTTTAATATGCCAGATTTTTTATGTGCGCTTTTTGTTTTGTATTATGAGTTGGTAAAGAATGTTGTAAGGTTTCAGTGTCTAGTGACACAGAATCATGTAATTTTTTTTGTTTTCTGTCTTATGATCAGTTATCTAAGCTTTTAATGTTCCAAAGTTCTTGGGTTTTTTTTTCCAATCAGTTGGTAAAAACATATTGTCAGATGCATGCGTGTGTCCAATTGTATGATTATGTAACTTCTTTCTCTTCTAGTGATCAATTACCTGAGATTTTTAATGTTCCACAGGTTTATGTGTTTGTTTTGTATTATGAGTTGATAAGTAATGTCAGATGTCTAGTGAAATCATGTAATTATTTTGTGTCTTGTGATCACTTACCTGAGTTTTTAATGTTCCATGGGATGTGTTTTGCTTGTTTTTAAAACGTTATTTTATGAATGAGTACACAGTTGGTCTCTTCAGACACATCAGGAGAAAGCAACAGATTTTAGATGGTTGTAAGCCACTGTGTGGTTGCTGTGAATTGGACTCAGGACTGATAGTTGGACTCAGGACTGATAGAAGAGCAGTCACTTCTCTTAACCACTGAACTGGCTCTCCAACCCTTGCTTTTGTTTTGTATTATTAGTAAAGGATGTTGTCAGATTTCTGTGTCTAGTGAAATAATAATGTAACTCTTTGTTTTTAATGTTCAAGTTATTGTTTTTTTTAAAATCATGAGTTGATAAAAAAAATTGTCTGATGCATGCTTGTTTCCAGTGATATAATCATATAACTTCTTTTAGCTTCTTGTGATCATTTACCTGAGTTTTTTAATGTTCCAAAGGTTTTGTGTTCATTTTGTTTGTTTTATATTGTGAGTTGGTAAAGAATGATGTCAGGTTTCTGTGTCTAGTAAAATAACCATGTAACTTCTTTTTGACGTTTTGTGTCTTGTGATCACTTACCTGAGCTTTTAATTTTCCAGTTTGTGTGTTTGTTTTGTTTCTGTTTTATGAGTTAGTCAAGAATATTGTCAGATTTCTGTGCCTAGTGAAATAATCATGTAACTTTTTTGCCTTTTGTGTCTTGTGATCACTTACCTGAGGTTTTAATGCTCCAGAGTTGTTGGGTTTTTCGTCTTGAGTTGATAAGGAATTTTGTCAGATGCATTTTTGTGTTTAGTGAAATAATCATGTAATCATCGTTTCTTGTGTCTTGTGATCACTTACCTGAGCTTTTAATTTTCCAGTTTTGTGTGTTTGTTTTGTTTCCGTTTTATGAGTTAGTCAAGAATGTTGTCAGATTTCTGTGCCTAGTGAAATAATAATGTAACTTTTTTGCCTTTTGTGTCTTGTGATCACTTACCTGAGGTTTTAATGCTCCAGAGTTGTTGGGTTTTTCTTTCATATTGAGTTGACAAGGAATTTTGTCAGATGCATTTTTGTGTCTAGTGAAATAATCATGTAATCTTTTTTGCTTGTGTCTTCTGATCACTTACCTGAGTAATGACCCAGAGTTGTTGGGATTTTCTTCTTTCATCTTAAGTTGATAAGCAATTTTGTCAGATGCATTTTTGTGTCTAGTGAAACAGTCGTGTAACTTTTTTGCTTCTTGTGTCTTGTGATAATTTACCTGAGATTTTAATGTTCCAGAGTTGGGTTTTTTCCTTCATCATGAGTTGATAAGGAATTCTGTCAGATGCATCTTTGTGTCTAGTAAAATAATCATGTAACTTTTTTGTTCCTTGTGTCTTGTGATTACTTACTTGAGGTCTATGTTCCAGAGTTGTTCGGGTTTTTTTTTTCTTTATCTTGAGTTCACAGGGAATTTTGTCCGATGCATTTTTGTGTTCCATGATATAATCATGTAACTTCTTTTTGCTTCTTGTGATCATTTACTGGAGTTTTTGATGCTCCAGATGTTTTGTGTGTGCTTAATTTGTTTTGTATTATGAATTGGTAAAAATTGTTGTCAGGTTTCTGTGTCTAGTGAACTAATGTAATTTTTTGCTTTTTGTGTCTTGTGATCACTTACCAGAATTTTTAATGTTCCAGAGGGTGTTTGTTTTGTTTTTGTAATATGAGTTGGTAAAGAATGTTGTCAGATTTCTGTGTCTAGTGAACTAATCATATACATTTTTTGCTTTGTGTCTTGGGACCACTCACCTAAGTCTTTAATATTCTAGAATGTTTTGTGTGTGCTTATTTTGTTTTGTATTATGAGTTGGTAAAGAATGTTATCACATTTCTGTAACTTCTTTCTTGCTTCTTTTTTTGTGATCACTTACCTGAGGTTTTAATGATCCCAAATTGTTTGGTCTTCTTTTTCTTTTTTTTTAAATCATGAGTTGATAAAAGAATTTTGTCAGATGCACTTTTGTGTCCAGTGATGTAACTTCTTTTTGCATCTTGTGATCACTTACCTGAGTTTTTAATGTTCCAGTTAGTTAATAATGTCGGATTTTTGTGTCTAGTGATAAAATCATGTAACTTTTATTTTTTGCGTTCTTGTGTCCTGTGATCACTGAGATTTTAATGTACAAAGCTGTTGTTTCTTATATTATGAGTTGGTAATTATGTCCAGTGATATAATCATTTAACTTCTTTTGGCTTATTATTACTTACCTGAGATTTTAATGCTCTGGATGTTTTGTTTTGATCATGATGGTAAAGAATGTTGTCAAATTTTTGGGTCTAGTGATATAATCATGTAACTTCTTTTTGCTTGTTTATCTGAGATTTTAATGATCTAGAGGGTCTTTTTTAAATTGGTATAGAATTCTTCTCAGATGCATCAATGATATAATCATGTAACTTCTCTTTGCTTCTGATGATTATTTTCTTGAGTGTTTAATGTTCCAAGGGGGTTTTTAAACACCATGAGTTAGTAAAGAATTCTGTGAGATGAATTATTGTGTCCAGTAATATAATCATGTCATGTAACATTTTTTTCTTCTTGTGATTACTTACCTGAGGTTTAATGTTGCAGAGGTGATTTTACCATGAATTGGTCAAGATTTTTGTCAGGTGTATATTTCTATCTGGTGACATAATCATGTAACTTTTGTTGCTGTTTTTTTTTCCTCGAAACAGGGTTTCTCTGTGTAGTCTTGGCTGTCCTGGAACTCACTCTGTAGACCAGACTAGCCTCGAACTTAGAAATCCACTGCCTCTGTCTCCCAAGTGCTGGGATTATGACGTGTGCCACCACCACCTGGCATCGTGTAACTTTTTTATGCTTGCTTTTAATGTCCCACAGCACTTAACAGTTGTGATATTCTTTGATTTGGCACATTAATATTGCACAGTGTATTGTTTTACATGTAGAGCATAGGTTACTGATGCTTAGATTGTTTGGGGTGTGTTTCTGCTACAAAATTTAGGGCAATGTTGGCCTCAACAAATGAGTTAATTAATATTTTCTACCTTCTAAAAGACACTGTAGAAACTTTGGTGTAAATTCTTCTATTAAATATTTCTCAGAATTCATCAGTAAATCCATTCAAGCATGGTGCTTTCTGTTTAGGTTGCCTAATATCTTCTTTATGATGTGACATATTTTCCTAATTGGTCCATTTCATTCATTTTCATCCTCTATAATTTTAACACCACATCTTTTATTTCTGATTAGTGATTCATGCCTTGTCTTTCTTGTTCAGCTAACCTGATTAGATGTTTATCACTTTTACTTATTAATGCAATAATCATTTTATTTGATTTCCTATACTAATTTCTATTATTCCTCTTTGTCTCTTTTTAACCCATTGTTGTTCTAGTTTAAGCATAAAGAGTAATTTATTATCAATACATTATTGTCAATGGTATGAAACTGCTTCAAACACTGTTTTCACTTCATCACAAACTTGATGATACAACATTAAAATTTTCTCTTCAGAGTTCTTCTTTGAATCATGAGTTTCCTTACACATGCTTAATAACCATGTCTCAGGATTTCAAAATTTCCCCCCTATTTCCCCCTACTGTGAAAATTAATTGCACTGTGAGCATCATTCCATTTGTATTCTTTCAACTTTGTTAGGGTGTTTTCTAGTTTGGTTGGATAGGCTTAAATATAAAAGTAATGTATATTCTGACACTGAAAATATTTATAGGTGCATTACATGGTTAGTTAATGGTGAGGATCATTTCAGTTATGTGTACTTACCTCTCTCCTTCCCTCTCCCATCCATTCCCTCCCTCTCCCTCATTTTGCAGGCAATGTTACTCTTTTCATTTCTGGTATAGAAATGGAATTGACTTTGCAGTCAATTTACCTTTTTACTTGTTGAGATACTGTAATTCCTAAGCTTTTTACACGTTGAAATGTAGATTTTCCAGATCATTTCTGAATAATTTTGATGAGAATTATAGTTAACTTTGCAACATTCTAGTTTGAGTTTATACCACCATAGTTTCAATATTGTTCCTTTCATTTAGGTTCAGTTCATATGACAGGTAAAAAGGAGGGCAGGATTCTTCCAGCTTTTACAAATTAGCTCAAGATCCTATACAGTTCTACCCTCTTCAAGTCTATAGTTTCAAATTTTGTATTTATGATATGAATATACCCAATACCATATAATATATATGCTAGATGTTTTTTAATCACAAGAAATAATAAACATTAAAAACATAATACTGGCTTTTATGTTTTATGTAGCTACATGGTCCTCAAGTTCTGTGCTTGTCTATGTGGTTTCTGGTTACTTTCTAGTCCCTTTTCATTTGAACCTGTATTACTTTCTCTAATAGTTTTTGTAGAACCAATATAATGTGAACTTCTCAGCTATTATTCATTTGAGAAGCTCTTAAGCTCATTATTTCTCCATATTTGAATAATTTTGCTGGATATAAAATTGTTGGTCGAGACTCATTTCTCTCAGTGCTTAAAAGTGCTATTCCATTCTCTCTGGACTCCACATTGACTGATAACAAACACACTAACTGTATTGAGAATCACTACAGGATAAGCAAAATCTTTTTTTTTTCAGTTTGTTCTGCCTTTCAGTAATTGATAGTGTATTTTTATTTGACTCTTAGTTATCGTTTTTAGGTTCTTTTGCTTATGCTCCTAGAGGTTTTTGTCTTTAATCAAATTTGTGGAGCTCATGGCCACTATAATATCAAATATTCTTCCTGCTTCTTCTTTTTACCTACATTTTGGGATTTCCAACATAGATAATAGTATATTTGGTAGTTTATCATAGAATTCTTGAAATGCTCACTGTTTTTTCCTGATGCTCAGACTTGATCCTTAAGTCCATTGAGTCTTATATCCATTCAGATCTGCTGATGAAACGCTCTAAAGGATTTTTCATTTAATATTTTCAGTTCCAAAATTTGCTTAATTAGATTTTCTAATTTATATCTCATTCTTCATATTTTTTGTTCTCTTGGTTTTCTTTGGTTCTTTATCATTCTTTTTATCTTTCAGCATACTTTGGACTAATTTTATTTTTATTTCATTATTACTGAATTACTGTATATGCCATGGTGCCCATTTCTAGGTTAGGGACCAAGTTTGTGTAGTTCTCTCCTTGTACCTTTATGTGGGATCTGGAGTTCAAACTTAGATGACCAGGCTTAAGCAGCAAGTCCCTTTACCAGCTAAAATGTTCCCTAGCCTAATTAAAAACTTTTTTTTTGTCAAGTTAAGTCCAGTGTCCTTCTGTGGGAAGGAACCTTGTTATTGTTTCTCATCTATATTCCATATTTTTTGTATAAAGCTGTATATTCTCAAATTTTTATGACTGTGGACATTAGATGTTTTTAATGCTATATAACTGATTTTAAGCTATTTTTATTATTACTAAGCTAATTTTTTATGAAGACGTGGTCTTTGAAGTCCTGTTCCTTTCATTTATATTCAGTTCATTATGTCAAAGAAGTATAAAAGGAGGGCAGGATTCTTCCAGCTTTTGCAAATGAACTGAACTGGAATTTTTTCTTCAATTATTTAGACAGACTACTTACAATCCTGTCTTTGCTTTCACTTGTAGCTTAAGGTAAAGATAGAGATCTGCCAAAAGTATTGGTTTGTAGTGTTGTTGGGGCTTTTCTTAGCATCTAGCTCTGTACATGTTTTATAAGTTATTAGCACATACTATTATTTTAAATGCTCTAAAATTCCAGAGAAGCTCTCTGTAGATTTGTCTTCTAAGGCTTTTCAATGGGCTGTGTGTTTTAACCACTGATCTTTGCTCAAGTCACTATAACTAACTGCTCTGAAAGTCTTACAGTGTTTGTAAATATTGTCTACTATTTTTTTTTTACACTGAGAAAATTAACAATTAGGATTTGGAAAAAAAATGCAGTCACCTTATGTCAGTATTTCAGGCCACCCACAAACAATATGAAACAAAAAATAATTATTTTAGGACAAGGTCTATACTGCGCCCTCCAGAAACAAGGGCCAGGGTCCATACTACCATCTTCAACACTGCCACCAAACCAGGCTGAGCATAGGGTAGGTGAGTGTTAAAGGACAAATGAAAATGTCACAAGTTCCTGTCATTTTTGCAGAAACTAGTTCCTTCTTTCTACCAAATGGGCTTTTTCCAGTGGTTGAATTAAAGTTGTTAGTCTTGGCAGCTAGTTGTTAGTCTTTACCCACTGAGCCATCTTGCTGGCCCCCTACCACCTTTTAATTGGCTGTATCTTTTTGTGATATTCACTTGGTTGCTATAAATTACTGACTGCTTCCCAGAATTAATCACTGACATTAATTCTGAGTTCCTATAAAAATATTTCTGTGGGGAGGGACACCTTATTTTTATTGATACTACTTAGCAGCCTTACTCTTTTGACAGAACATCCTAGGCCTCTTCTGACCTTTTTCACCTACAGGCATACAATGGTGAGCAGATCATGGGTAATTTCTATGTATTTGACCTACTGTTGAAGGAATAGATCATATACGGTTATACGGTTTTATTTTGCACTTACTGTTGTGGAATTGCTTTTCCTGATTTTTAGAATAAGTGAGATTTGAAGTCCAAGGGGGAAAAGTAGAATTGTGTTATTCTCCAAACATTCTTGGAAATCATTAAAATTATGCTTTTTCACATAATAGACTTTTCCCACTCCTGGTCTCTATAATATTTTCCCCTACTAATGCTACCATGTTTGTTTAGGGGTTTGTTTTGATGGTTCCCATTCACTCTTTACCGGCCTCCCAAGTCTCCCTGGCTTTCCTTTGCTATATACTATACATAGCAGTCCCAAAAATCCTTTTGATAAAAAGTGCATCATGCTACTTTCATTCTTAAATGCTTTAACAACCCTTCCTATAACATTTTCTTGTGTTAGATTCATGGACAGAGAATAACAAGAAACTTGTGCCAGTCACTTCCGAAGAAAGTGTTCTAGTGAACAGCTGGAAATAAGCTTACCACACTCCTTAAAGATCTACCAGTAATGTGGAACTAGAGTACTGACTGCCACTGAAGACTTACTTTGAGGTTTCTTTCCATTACCTTTGGCCTATCCTGCATGCAGTTAAACAGAGTCCTAGAATCATATCTGGTATTTCTTGTATTAAGAAGCCTTTGGTATGAAGACAGTAAGAATGTTAAATGTTGTACATGTGTGAGGACCCATACTGCCTATGTGTCCTCAAAACCAGGGATGTTTTCTTTTCCTCCATGTTCTTTGTGTGTGCCATAGAACAGGGCTTCCAGTGTGGTTTAATGAGAAGCCTGAACAGTACATCAAGGTCTTCACTTTCAAGTCATTTAACTTTAGTCATTTGCCCATCTGCTCTCTAAAACAGGCTAGTTCCTAAGTGAGCAGCACCCTCGTTTCTACATGGCTTCTGAATATTGGACTGGTTTGCTTCTCAGGTCTAGCTTGACAACACTAAGCTGAGGCACACACAGTCAGACTGCACCAATGTTGCCACACCTTTATGTGATGTTCATGCTGAGGAGGTCAAAGAAGAGAGTCTCTCCCAGCCTGTCAGGGGCTCTTTCCCCTCCCTTCCTCTACTCATAGTCCTCCTGCAGCCAGAAGGGGTGAGGGAGCCAGTTTGAGTTGATTACTTTTGACATCAGTTGTTAACATAATTTTGACATTAAGCTTCTCCCTAGCTGTGGGGTGATTCTGACTATGTCCAGGCTCTGGCTTGAGGAACCATGGGGAGTCTCTGGGGCCCCCAGATCTGGCCTCACTGGAGGCAGCCTGGGAAGAAACCGGTGTTTCTCAAGCACACGCCCTCCAGGCCTGGGGATGGGGCCCCAGCAGATGTCTGGATTTGGTAGCCAGGGCCTGGAGCCGGATGCTGAGAATGAGGCCTGCAACTCATTTCCCCATTAAACATTCTGAGAACATCTGCACCAGTTTCCAAGGCTTCTCCTTAATTGCTTTGATTATTGTGTGAAGTTAAGAACTGGCACATTTCCGTGATGTTGTGATGAAGGTGAAAAGATCGCTCTTAATTAGATTAAAAACATTTTTTTCTTCCTGTGTAATTTCTCCTTGAAAAATCAAGGCCACTTTTTTGTTTTCTTCGTCCAAAGACCTCCAGAAACTTTCCTCCCCACCTCTCCAGAGGTTTCTGGGGAATGTCCTGTGAGCTCAACTTTTGGAGAAGATAGTGCTTAACCCAGATTCCATTGTATATTAAAGTTTCCTGGGGCCGCTCTTGCTGCCTGGAACCTTCCCTTGCAAATGTGTCTTGGGAGACCTGGACAGTGACTTCTTGCAGCATGGAAAGCTGGGTGGACTAATTTAGTTCTGCAGGCAGCTGTGCTACTCATGCTCTGCTTCCTGGGCTCACTTAGGGCTGGCTCTGTCATTGCCTGTCCTCTTCAGCACCTTATTGCACCAGAGAACCACTTCCATTTATTCTGAGATTTATGTGTTAGGCCTGTTATCTCCATTATGAGAAAAGGCATTCAGGGCAGTCTCCAGCACTATGAACTCTGTAGTTGTACAAAGCATAGCATTGTTCCTAGGATTTCTTGGGATTCCATAGGTCATCTTCAACTGTCATGTCACTGTCCACCTCAAGTTAAATCTTTGCATGAACACAAAATACAGCATGTTTCATAAAGTGCTGCAAACACAGAGTAGAAGGAGAAGCTCTCTAAAGAGAAGTTTGCACTATAACAGTAGAAAGTCAGTGAACAGCTGTATGAAGCACCTTTCCCAGAGTTTCCTAGCCAATGCAGAGCTAAAGCTGGAGTCTCAGGCTAGACTTTTCTAGCTAACCTTCTTCCTCCCTGTCTTCTACCCTGCAAAGCTTAACAAGGCTGTCAAGGGGTGTTTGTTGTTATTGTTTTGTTTGCTGAGATTTGTAATCTAGACTTACTCCCAAGCCCATCTCCTCAGGCTCATATCTAACCCCTAGCTTTATATACTAAGTGTTCTTTGTAGCAGACTGCAGAGCCCAATTCAATCTAGATAAGAACAAATGGGACATTTTTCTAGTTTATGAATCTGAACCCGGCTGTTCCAGACAACAGCAGGATCTGTCTAGTGATGCTTTCTCCCCTACCACTTCTACCCTGTTCCTTTTTGTTATCTTTTCCCATGCATAGCTACGTCCTTACATCTGTGTCCTTACGCAGCCACATTTCAGTGAGTGTAAGATGGCTGCTAGTTTACATGTATCATGAGAAGACTTTTTCCAAGTGATTTCTGCCACATGCTCAGGCTAGGCGCTCATTGCTCCCAACCAAAGTACAAGATATCTTTATAAGTGAAACTATGTTTCTGAAGCTGTGGTCCAGCCATAAAGCCCGCTTTGGAAATAGCCAATGGATTCCTAAGTTTTACACACTGGGTAGTAGGAAATGACGACCCCACTAAGGAAGATGTGGTGAACTATTTCCAGAAGCCAGGCCTGGTTGCAGAGTTCACAAAAACAACAGGTGTCCATTCAAGCAAGGTATTTTCCTAAGCGGAACTGGGTACCAGCTGTGAATATACATTTACACTGTACTCTTGCCTTGTTCCTGGCAGCTGTTGTGGGAATGGCTTTTATACTTTCTGTCCTTGTCTCTTACTTCTCCCCTCTGAGTGAAGACACAGGTGGTGGTGGGTCTAGTCTGGCTCAGGGTCTGTGAACAGGGCATGGGCAGCTGGCACAGGCTGTGGGGCTGCAGCTCAGCAAATGTCACGCAGGACCTGGCTGCAGCTGTTCAGATGCCCTAGGGAGGGTTTTTTCCTTCATGGTGCAGGATCCACGGGGCTTTGGCAAATCCACCAAGACGGGGAAATTGATTGAGGGGGGGATAGAGAAATGGCCTCTGCTAGGGGAAGACATAGGCAGCTTGTTTATTCCATCGGAGTGAGTTGGCTCAGGGGACTTGCCTGTGCCAGGCACCGGAGGTGACATGGGAGAGAAAGAAAGCAAGGTTCCTGTGCAGAGGGCCAGGCACACATAAGCCCCACAGCAATTGAGGGGGCAATCTCTAGAGCCTTGGGAAGCTTATGGAGGAAGGTGGTTTAGGTTACATTTGGGAGATCATGCAGGATTATAATCAGTTAGGAGGAGGAGGGCAGGGGTGAGCAGCTGGGTGAAGTTACTGACACCAGCAAGTCTCACAGAGGGCAGTGGGCAACAGGGTGGCCTGGGGCCTTGCAGAGTTGGACTTGGAATGCTCAAGTGATGATTGGATGTGCAGAGGGAGAGTCTGGGAGCTCAATGCAGGAGTAATAAAGCTAGGAAATGGAAGGTCTTGGAGAGCTTGGGAAGAAAAAGCTCTGTGTCATTGGGTTTCTTGGGCATCTTAAGGACAGACTGGAGGAGGTGGGTGAGTAAGGACACTTAGATACCTTGTGCTAACCCCAGGATGATGAGGGCAAGGTAAATACAGGGGGCTCCTATGAACTAATGTTTTCTGACTTCTAAATATTATCATTCATTCAAATAGAAGATACATATACTATAAGGAAGGAAATGAAAATCATTTGAAGTCCTTCACAACAAACACATCACATTTTGATCTATTTCCTTCCAGTCTTTTTTTTTTCTCCAATGCTTAAGTAAAATGCAAATCACCCTAATGAGTAGGCCCTTTGGCTGAGAAGGAAGATGCTGCGTACAGTCTGGTTTTGGTTCTCTTGAGAGGGTGAAACTTGGCAGTGGGTAACCCCAGCTGGGGCAGTTGCCACGCCTGAGGCTACATTCACCATTCCAGACCTCCCATTTTCCTAGAAAACAAAATTGTTTTGTTCTGCCCTGCACACTTAGGTCCAGATTCTGGCTCTGACAAGACAGAAGCAGCCAAGGAATGAAAGCATCAAAAACTGGGATAGTTTTAGGAAAATGTGACTTCACTGGCACTAGGAAACAGTACTTTCCCTCCAGGACCAGGTACTCTGACACTGGTTGGTTCAGCAGAGAACACCTGACATTGCTCTAGTGTTCTCTACGCAGGGTCTAGGGTGAATGAATGTTTTGTAACATTCACCATGGTCTCACAGTTTGCTCTGCAGTAGGGCTGTCTTTTCACATCTTTATGAAAGACCAACTCTGGTCTCTTCAGAGATGGGGGTGCTCAATGGGGCTTCTTAAAACACAATACTTGCCCCCAAGCTCTTGAGTAAGAGGAGCACCACCAGTTGAAACCCTGCCCTACCAACTCCCTCCCAGAATCTTTGAGATGTCTGACCTGGCTGGGAGTACAGATCCAAAATGCAAAGCGGGTGGCAGTCCTGAGTAGTGTTTCCCCATGGGAGGGGAGGCACCCCTAAAGTCTCTGAAACATGCCTAGCAGACAGCAGTCTCTCCTCTTGACTTGGAAAAACAACTTTGCTGAGTCCCTCTCTGACCCTCACTGCAGGGGCCCCATGAACCCTTCCCAGGATTAAACCAAAGAGTCCACATTCCTCTCTGGCAGGTGCAGGCCCCGCCCGCTGAGGACAGCCAACTGATGTGCACATTTTAATTTCCTAATACCAGGACTGAGCCTTTCTCAGGGGTTGAGGAGCTCACCCTGGGCCCTCAGGCTTGGAGATGGCACTTGTCATTTTGGGTGTGTAGAGCACAGGCTCCTTTTCCAGTCACCTCTTTGCTGCTCTTTTCTTGTGCATACAAGTGATGCAAGCATTGAAATATGTATTTGTGGTCTTTTTCTTTTTTCCAAAAGAACATTTGAATCCTGGATGAAGTTTTAGCAGTGACTTGACAAGTGTATAATATAACCCAGTACACTTGAATCTCAGCCCTGAGTCTTTAGAATGGGAACAGTAACATACTCCCACCACGTCCCAGACCTGTGGGCCTCTTCACGTGCACACATTCCTCAAGGTTTACAGGTCTTTCCCTGGTCTCTCTGAGGATGTAACAGGCATCGGGCCCTTTATTTGAGCCCTTCTTCCAGCTATGACTAAGTAATGTCTGTATAGTTTCCTGCTGGAAGTCTGCCGCTGGCCCCATGGGCCATGAGCTCCTGAGTTTATTTACATTTCCCTGATTGCTAGTCAGGCACAACACCTTTTCCATAAGCTCATCAGGCTTTTGAATTCTTGTCTCATTTTGTTGGGGGGGGGGTCTTGCTGATTTTTCAGTTAGGTCATTTTTTTCAGTGCTAGAGTATTAAGCCTAAGGTCTTATACCTAGTAGGAAAACATTCTACCACTGAGCAATCTCTAGCCCTCATTTTGCTCTTTGAGAGTTATCCTGACTCACTGTTGTCCAGACAAGCTCTTGAACTTAAGTTTTCCTGGGCAGCTAGGATTACCGACCTAGGCTTACCTATTCTTTTTATTGATTTACCTAACTTTTTATATGTTTTATTACTTTTGAATCTCTTTTTACTATTTAAAATGTATTTAGATACTTAGGTTTTGACTCTGAGTGTGACCAAATAGGTATTTTCCTTTTTGATTATTGCTTCTTAGTTATCCTACCCCAAAGCAATGTAGATATTCTTTTATATCCAGGCCTATGGTCCTTTTAGTTCTAGCCATAAACCCTGGAATGCCAAGAATGAGTTTTCAGTGTATGCTGTGAGAAAATTGAGGGCCCAGTTCAGTGTTTCCCCATGTGAATTTCCTTGTCCTTGAATGTTTTATTAAAAAAGTCATCTTATGATAAATAAGCCTTTAATACATATGCAGGCCTATTTTCTAACATCCAGTCCTGTCCCACTAGCCAGTTAAGTCTCTCCTTGAATCAGTTCCACAATGTATTAATGACCACTATGTAGAAGTACTTGTGTTTGGTAAGCATATTAGCCACTCTGTTCTTAAAGAATATTACTTTTTCCTGGTCTTTTACACTTCCAAATAAATCTTAGAATCTACTTATCAGGGTATTAACCACAAACATTTGGATTTTCATTAAAATTTAGGAAGTTTTTTTTCTGAATTTTTTGAGTGTTTTGTCAATACAATAAAGGCAGTTTTCTGTTTATGTCTCTGTTTAAAGTTTTGTGCTTCATAGTTTTTATCTATCTTTATACACTTAAGATTCTTTTCTACTACCCTGCTTCCTTTCCCTTTCAATTTGTATATGTTTTATTTGCATATATATTACATATTCTTCTAAGAGAAAACCAAAAATAGTCTTGCAATGTACCTTGCACTGTAGCACCTTATATAACTATATTACTTTGATAAAAACTAAAACAAGTTCAATTTGATAGAATACTGTTGAGCTAGTTTAGTCCTTCTCCCAGTTTAACTACTTCATGCTCCAAGAGCCTGTCCAATATTTACCACACTCATTCAGCAGGTCCTTAGTGTCTTGTGACCTACAGCGGCTTCTCAGTACTGTGTCACTGGAGTTGATGCTTTTGAATACTCATCAAATGTCAGTGCTACTCTGGGTCTGTATAAGGTTTTCTCAAAATTAGAATAGGGTTACAGGTTTCGTAAATGTCATTAAAGCAAGGTGCTTTTTCTCATTTTCTTCCATCAACATGGTGTCAACTTTACGTGATTAAATAGCTCACTGTAACTGACCTACTATTTCATCTTTATTAGACCTAGTTATTAAAAGCAAGTCACCAGGCCTAGCCAACATTCAGGGAATGAGGAATTTCATTCTATCTCTTGCAAAAGAGTATTAGAGACTCTGTAAATGTGTTAAAATCACTAAAGCAATTAAAACTTATTTTGGGACTAAGGATGTAGCTTAGTGGCAAAATGCTTGTCTAGCATGCACAAAGCCCTGGATTCAATCAATGTCACTAGGGGAAAAAAACCTACGGGGAGGGGAGACTTTGAAGTCTGTGCTTAAGATTTCACCTACTAATTTTAGCCTTCACCCATGGATCTTTCGTGAAGCAAGCATTTCTATGGTACACTCCTGGTTAACTCATTCCTTCTACAACTTACAGGGATCACTCTGTTAGAAAGCACTTCATCTCTTTTGCAGTTGCTTATAAATGGGGACTTGGCAATTGTGTTTCTGGGCTATAATTGAGTATTACTGTTTAGTCGCTGAACTTTTTCTAGTTTTAGCCACTTGTACATGAGTCTTTTTGACATGCTTTCCACGTCCTTTTAGGTTCATCTTGTAGTTGCCCTGTGCTAGCCCCAGAAGCGGCCATTTTTCTAAAGAGCCATATTTGCTTTTATTGGCGAACTAACAGTGTTAGAAAATATGATCTGGGCACTGAGTGTTTTCTTTGCAACAAAAGCGCAGAGAACATCTCCCTTTTACATCTCCTTTCAGCAAATAAAACTAGAAAATATGTCTGTCCATAGCTGAAGTCTATATCCATCCGTGTTTGACTGTTTGCATCTATATGCAGCTAACCTTGAGTTTATACTATTTCTGATAATCCTTACTTTGCCTTCAGCTCCCATTTCCTGTACAGATACTGGTTAGTATAATCCTTGATATGTAGTGCCCCTGCATGAAACAAAATTATCTACAAGAATATTGTGTTTGTCAGTATTTTTTTTTCCTAGTTTTCAGGTTTTCTTTAGTCCAAACATTATTTGAAAAGCAACTTTGGCCACCCCCACCTCCCCCACCTTCTCTTTTCAGTGCTCTATAATGTTTTTGCAACACACAGTCTACTCACCGTAGTAGTTTTATTATCTGTCCCAGGGACCTCCAATATTCCGGTTGATTGCTGAATATTATTCCACTGCATAGGTGGAACAGATACACCATGATTTCTTTATTCATTTAACTGTTGACATCGTGGTTATAACTTGTTTGTTGCAACTAGAGGTGAAATTGCTGGATATCTTTGTATGCAGATCTGTGTGAACTTAAATATTCCGTATACTCACCATATATGTTTATGAGACTTTGAAATTTGTTCTTCAGAGCAGTTGGGCCACTTTGCATTCCCACCTCTGGCACATGAGGGCTGCAGTCATTCTGCCTCCTTGGAGTGCTTGCTGTTACAAGGTTTTAATTTTGTGCTTTATTCATCTTCGTGGTAATTTTCAGGGTTATCTCAATGAAGCTTTAATATTGTATTTACATAAAAGCCATGGAATATGGCTGAGCACAGTTTCACATGCTTATTTGTAATCCACTTTTTAAGATGGGTTGGTTGTTTGCTTCACTGTTGTCAAAGTATGATCATTCTTCTTTATATGCTCTGGATATGAGGTCCTTGTTTCCATAAGTGATGTGCAGTAAATCTGTGATTTGTCTCACTGTCTTTACAAAGCAAAGCATTTTAACAGTCAGTAAGCCCGTTTCTCCCTGCTTCTGTTGCTACTTAGCAAAAATGCACTTGTTACAGGAATAACTCATTTGTTTCTAATTATAATAAAGTTGACCCCCTCATTTGGATTAAGTTTTCAGTGTTGTATCTCAATTCACTTTCAAATCTAAAGTCCTAGAGATTTTTGAAGTTTTCTTAATTTGTTTTAGTTTTATGTTCTCTTTTAGATTTTTAAAAAGTGAGACTATATATAGAATTTCCATTTTATGACTGTTAAACATACCTTGCATTATGCATAAATACTAAATGTGTTAAAATTTATACATACATACAGATGTATGCCCACATTTGCATGTTTATATTGGAAATAAATGTAAAAGACTGTTGTAACAGATGTGAGAAACCCATTCCATAAAGTAAATGTATCACTGTAAAAAAAACAAGACAGTCTTTATGATAAAACAACACAGTGTTAAAAGGCCAAACATAGACTAAGAAAGTTATTTATGCTTTGTGTAACACAAAGTTATTATCTATAATGAATTAAAAGTTCCTTTGAAATGCCAAGCAAAGGTTATGAATGGGCAATTCTGCAAGAAGAATCCCAAACAAGCCAGAAGCAGTCAGTGAAGATGAAAATAAGAAAACCATCCCCTCCTCTAGGCCCAGGACCATTGTAGGGTAGGGGAAGACTATAAGAGTCAGAGATAGGAGAGGACTGGAACAAACTAACTTCTGAGCATGACAGGACAGCTGCATGATTGCCTACACAAAATCAACACTGTATCATTGAGTAAAGAAGTTCACGAACCTCCAGAGGTTCTTGACAGAACCTCTATGGACAGTTAATGGCTCCTGGGGAGGAAGAGTCAGTATTTCCTTAACATTCTAACTCCTGTTGGGTCCATCATACTCCAATGTGCAGCCCCACACCCAGAAGTACATGGAGAACACAAACTGAAGTTGATGGATTATTAAATTTTAAAACAAGAGAATACAAACTTGGGAAGTTAGGAGGTAAGTGGGTATCAAAGTTCATTGATTGTCTTCTCAAAGAACTAACAACAATTTTGAAAATGAGAAAAGCTCAGTTTTTATCTATGCTTGAAAGGCCAAGCAAAATTGGAGGGGAAGAATAGTTGGCTACAACTTAACAGAAGAACCATCCAAAAGCACTCACTAATATTACCAAAGTCATGCCATCTCACCTGCCCAGTGTGTCAGCAACTTTTAACAATAAAGATGGATATTACATCACTGTCTTATTATTGTCACAAAACTATAAGACTGAACGCCCATAAAATATGGGATGACTAAGTTAATTGTGGTAGACCTAAACTATGGGCCCATGTGCTGCTAAAATGATCATTAGATGCACAGATGCATACCTGAAGAAAAGAATGTCACAGAATAAAGAAAACTGACAAGAACAGAAGTCTGTCCAAGTTTATGACATCCCATTTGTGCTATCCATGATGAGAAAAGTCAGGCAAGAGCCAGGGACTCGGCCGGCAGGTGACACCTATAATTGAGGACCACTGTGAATTTTTCAATATTCCACTCATAAGAAGTACTTAATACTTCTACATTAAACACTTTAAAGAAGTGAATTGAGAGTAAATACTAGTAAGCTGAAAATGCTGTGAAGACTGATCTGGATCAGTCTCCTGAGCTATGGAAATCAACCATTGGGACAGTTTGGAGGCCTCCCTCAAAGAGCACCTGGATGATATGGCATCATGGCCAGAACAAGGAACTCATCTTGTGATTCCTAATAGGCAGAGGCCCTATTGTTGCCTGGCTCACTGATCTGCCAGTGTATGTATGTGTTCTTGGCACAAATGTTTTGTGTGAAGCTGGTGAAAGGCCCAGAACCTAACATAGGGCAGCTACCACATTGGGGAGAATGCACAAGCCTTTATGATTTACCCTGGGAGGCTGAGCCCTGGGTACCTGAGGACCAATCTGAATGCCCATTCACTTATTCCACTCAGTATAAACCAACCTCATGGGTAAGACTGAAACTTCTAAGCTCTGTTCTCACTCTTTACCTGATCTTGAGAGCTCATAGCAATAGCAGGTTGGGGTGGATATTTGAGTCTAGTTCTGTCCAGTTCTGGAGCCCCTCCATGATTAAGTTTCTACTGAAGCCTAATGAGCTATCCCCATATCTTCTTCACAGTAAGGAAGAGCCCTACACTTCTGGAAGTAAGCACACCCCATTTCTTGAGAACAAACAGCTTTGCTGAGGACCTGGACCTGGAAGGGGAGACACTGCTGACCCCCATCACCCATGTGTCACAGTGAGTGTCCATTTGCCCACAAAGTCTGGTGCTCAAGGGAATTGCCCTGGCATAGGAAAAAGCTTATCCTGTTGCTGAGATGAAGTCTATTTACCCAGTACCTAGAACTCACTGCCTATCCTTATGAACCAGGGGACACTGGCTGCTGGGGCTGGCCTCAAGGCCCAGGCAGGAGAGAAGAGCAGGGGCTTTCCCACCGAATCTGGAAACATGATCCTCTTGTTTTGACTTATGGAAAACCATACTGATCATTTTCCACTTGTTTGCATGCTTTGTGCGGCTGAGAAACTTGGTTGTTTTTTTTTTTTTTCTTCCTCCTCTAAGCCCCTCCACCACTCCTTCAACAGAGTCAACTTTATTTTTTAGCATTTCCCAGCAAAACTTTGGCCAAAGCCATGGGGTAGATGCCGGGTGCTGCCTGCCAGTTGCCACTACTGTCCTTGGGGGCTCCTTCAGGTGGAGGAAATGGCTGATTTTCTACGCCTTCCAGTTGGCTTTCCCCCGAGGCACAGCTGGCCTGGGACTCATGCCCATCTTCTCCCCCCACCCCATTTGGGCCCCCATTATGGCAATCAACAGGCTAATAATCCCCAGTACTCAGCCATGCCATGATTTCTCCGCAACATGTGACCCAAATGTTCCTACCAAGGCCCAGTAGAGGCAGCAGTGTGGCGGAAGCAGGTCACTCAGACCCCTTCTGACCACTGCCCCATTGGGTACTCCCCTGGAAAAGTATCTTTGTGTCAGGATGTTAATGCCATACTCTTAGCTCTCCTGAGATTCATATACTGAGACTCTTTCACTTTTTCTACTAAAAGTCTTGTCTTCAACCTTGTGTGCTTGGTCATAATGCTTCTGCCCAATGCCTAGATTTCAGGCTTGACTTTGCAATGACTGAAGAAACTGGAACTCACAATGCTGAGGGCTTCTCAAGTAACCAGATAGTCAAGTTGAAGCCACCCTGGGGGAAGGCAGGCTTGTCAGAAAAATGATTATGATCAAACAAGGCATGCCCACTATCTTCCCAGGCCAACCAAACTGAAAGGAGGTTAGCAGTATCTCATGGTTTGTAAGATATAGAGAGGGATCATAGGTTCTGAGAAAGCCAGAAAGTTATTGAGAAGCAGCGGTCACTCTCCCTCCTAAGATAGCCTTACAGGCTAGCTGCATTAGCAGGCAGGAACAGAGGTGTGAGTAGGAGGCCAGATAGGCTAGGCAGGTATAGGCTGGCATCAGTGTATAGAAAAATAGCTTATACTATGGTTAAGTCTCTCCATCTAGTCCAGAGCATGAGACAACTCAAAGTGTAAACACTGGTGTCTTGTGGCTGCTGTTGTATGCAATATGCCAGTGCCTGCTTAGGAGTAGGGATAGTAAGCACCATGGCAACCAAAGCAGGCCCCAGGGAATTGCCTAAGCCTAGAAAGGTCAGTCAGCCTTCTTATCCCCCTGATCACTCCCCTCTCATTGGTACCCATTCCATTTTATTCCTCTGGCCATGGAACAACCTCCAGACACAAAAGCAGCTGCATCAAGATAGTGCAGCACTCTCAACAAACCATCTACCCAGATGGACAAACGCGTCATCTCCTAGCTACTCTGAGTTTTCTGAAGGAAAGCACCAACGGGGTCCCAAGCAAGGGTGGAGACTGGTGATACATGCCCATAGTTCAGTCCATAGATGCCTTATAACCACACCTTTAGGGACAAAAGGCCACCTGTGCTGGTATCAGAGTACTAGGCCAATTCCGATCTCCACTCTGAGGTAACAGAGCCTCAGAGACTTGAATGATTCTTTCTGGGCTGCTATAGGCCTAGTGTGTCACCATCTTTCCAGGTACCACAGATCTCCTCAGGCCAGCACTCCTGGAACCTGACTAGGTGGACAGTCATTATCCAGTCAAGTCTCTGCCCAAGAACACACCAAGACCTTTTCTAGGCCAATTTATTCCAAATGCAGCAGCTGGGAATGAGCCAACCTAGGAAGGTAGGAAGGTAGGAAAGAAGGAGTCCATGGTAGTGATGAGTTAAAAGACCTAAGGTAGAGACTGAGATCACAGGCTTAAGCAAAGAATATGATCTGGTCAAAGCAGAGTTGGGGTCAGGGTTGAGGCATCTAAGAATCTAGATACCCACATAAGTAGAAGTCTAGTGCCATCCTTGCTGGAAGTCCTAGCAAATGGCCACAGACCTGGTATGTGTCTGGGTCCCAGAACCCTATGTGCTCCCAGGACTACTGGTCTTGCCGAGACCCCTCCCCATTCTAGGGAAGCAGAGAGGCCATCGTGGGCACTATGTAATGGGCCCACGTGCCCACACCAGGGCTGCATTCCTTTGCCTCTTGCATAGTCAGCCTATTGATTGATGGTTCTAATTAAACTAGGCTCCAGCAGCTTAGTGATGCAGCATGGCTCCTGTGGGCAACTGGTCCTATGAACCTACACTGAAAAAAGAGGCACACACCCTGGTACATGTCTACCAGGGACAGAGATGTGTACTAGGGTCTTGCAGGGGGCAGAGTGGGTGGGAAGCAGTTGCAGAAAAACAGATCCATTTTTCTTCAGCATTTTACTGATGTTAAATGTATTACCATGCTGGGCCAGCTCCAGAATTCAAATTAAAAGCATAAATAAAGACACATTTTGTTTCCATCTCAAGCTCTCCCCGCCCAGGGGCCCTAGGGAGGTGAGGTCACTGTAGCCTTGATTATGGGAAGGTCCCTGGGGCTGGGTGAAGCTCCTCTTTTCAGAGCCTGTTGGCCACTGATAGTTTGGGAACAGAAAAGCCAAGGTGCAGGCCTATTGAAAGCCAGAGACCTGCTGGTAAACAGGAAAGGATGCTGAGGAGACATAGTTTCTCTGACCCCACCTCAACAGGCACGCACCAGCAGCTCCTCATGTAAGCCCCAGGCCTCGTCCAACTCTGGGCAGCTGGGCCTCAGCGTTGTATACATATTTCAGTCAGATGCTGTCTTCCTGGTTCTAACATCATTGGAAAGGAACCCTGTACTCCTCAAGCTCCCTCAACATGAATGAATCCTCTACCCAAAGCCTTGTTCCAGGCTTCTGAGGGCCACATAGGAAACAGAGACATGCCACAAGAGATGGGGTGGTTGGGGTATCTTTACAGCTAATAGTTAGGGTAAGTCTCCAGGATTCTGTTTACTGGAGTTAACTGGCAAGGGCTCATGTGTATCCCACTAGCTGGAATGCCCTTGTTGGTCCTGTAGCCATTAGAATTGCACACATCTTTCCAGTGTCTACTTAGTCCTCCCTTTCCCCAGGGATGCCTCTCATATCCTCTTGAGGTTATCACCAAGTCTCCCTGATTCTAGCCTGGGTCAGGCAGGGAGCAGAGTGTCTGTGGCTGTTCATGGCCACTCCTTTTCCTGCACTCCCCAAAATTCTAGCTTGAAAGAACCCTAAGACTGCCAGTCCTATTACTCTGACACAGAAAGCACATCATTAACCTTGCCTGAAATGAAGCAAGGTCTCCAGGTACCTCCCATAGATGTTGAGACATAGGGCCCAGGAGATGAGCACCTATAGCTCAGAGCTTAAGAACCATGTCTGGGTTTGACCTCAGTGAGCTTCTCCTATGGCCACTTCACCCCAACCTCCAGCTGATGAACCAATCAGACCTTGTCTGGAACCATTGCCCCATCTGTTGCACAAGGATATCCAAGATGAACATCTCCAAAGGCCAAGCCGACCATAAACACAGCAGCCTATAGCTCAGCCTGGCTCTGCCATGCGGTTTCCATGAAGGTTTCTTCCAAGAGGTTGGTTCCTGAGTACTCTGACTTTTTTATTGTGACATTTTTCAACTGGAAGCCTCAACCTTTATTTACTAACCAGCCTGTCATCCCACTCTGGGATGACATTCAGGGGCCACCCACTTCACCAAGATGGGTGGAGGAAAGACTAGAGGACTGAGGGAAAGTAAGAATACAGGCTAGGGCGTTGCAAAAATCCCACCAGGTGCCCACAAGCACCTCCCGGGCGAGCATGTGCTTGCCGGGCCTCTTGTGACATGACAGCTTCAAAAATCTTTGAGCAAAACCAGCCCCGCGTGCGTTAATTAGAATTTCCATGTCTTCAACTTTCTCCTGGACCCTGCAGAATCTCATGCCAAGACGTTCGAGTTTCTCTTTTCCAGGGAGGCCCGCTGTGGCCTGGCTTTCATCCACATCACTACTAATGTCTCCTGAATTCTGCGTTTGTCAGCGAGGCTGGGGCCAGCCTATGCTTTCTGGAAAGGGGGGCACTAGTGGACCAGGGGGCTAGCTCTTCTGATGAGACTGCTGTGCCTGGGATGTTCAGGGCCTGGAGACAATCAGGGCCTGCTGTGGCACTCAGTGAGCACCCATTTCTCTTACTTGGCTTCTCAGCCTGCAAACACTGATGGAAGAAGAGGGGCCATGATGGGGGCAGTGTCCAGTAGGATTGAGAAGGGGGCTTGTCAAGAACAGATGAGACACTAGTTTGTCTTTCCAAACTAGTGTCCTGTCTTCTGTGAATCTCCAGACCACCTCTGTCTGCACAAGGTGCCAAAGAAGCCCCATGGGAGCCCTCCCGGGAGGGCTGTGCAAGGCTGTATGAGTCACAGGATCCCTGTCAGAGCCCCACAAGGCCCCGACCAGGCTCAAACCCGTCTCTGAAATGCACGGGGGATTAAATGTTCTCCTAATTAAATTAAAAGCGAGGCGGAGTGGCTCAGTGGGAAAGAGATGGACTGGGAATCGAATGCCCTCAATCTGGCTCCCAGCCTGCACGGGCCCAGCTACAGGCAGCCCCCAGTGCCTCTAACCTTCCCAGTTTTACGTCCTCCATCTACGCACATGAAAAGGGATGCAGCAGCCTCCTAGAATTTGTTCTGAGGGACAGTAGTGTGATGGCACATACCACATTGATACCATAAAAGAAAGGTACTCTGAATAACAGAGAGCTCCGCAAACATATCTCCTGTGTGCTTTGCCTAGAGCTAGAAGCAGAAACTGAGCTTAGGGGCTGCTGGTGGTCTGGTCAGGATACTGGATGGAGTACACCTTTTAAACAAGGCAGTAGCCAGGTGGCATGGCCAGTCCCTCTGGGCTTGTACCTAATTGTGACTCTAGTAAAACTCAGAAAATACTGTCTTCTACATAACATTGTATTATAAACTTACATATAGTAGTAGAAAGGGAACACACCAAAAGAATAAAGTACACCGATTTCCAGTACAAACTTAATACATTCTCCCTACCTGAGAGCCAAGCATCCAAAGAAAGCAACAGAATGCCCAGGAAGTCCCCTTGATCCCGTTTCCTATCACTGACAGGCCAAGAACAACCAGAAGCTCATCTTCCAGCAACAACAGCCATGTTTGCCTGTGTCTGAAATCTACATGACTAGATCGCAAACAGCACACACATCCAGGCATCTGGCACTTTCATTCACTATGATGTCTGAGAACCCCCCTGTGAGGCTAAGAAAAACAGTGGTCTCAGGAGCCTTTTGATCGCTGGCATTCCACTCCATGTGGCCTGTGATTTGCTCATTCGTTCTATTACCCATGACCACTGAGCAGGTCTTGGTACTGAGTTGCTAAGAACATTCTACATATGTGTTTGGTAAAAGTTATGGCTCTCTCTGCTAATTGTATGCCTAGGATAGAAGTGCTGGGTCACAGAGGGACTGGCTGTTTCCCACGGCAGTCACCCCAGTTTTTATCCCCGCTTGGTAGCATGTTAATATTCCACTTTTTTCCACATCCTCACACACACTTGGAATTTTTCACCATTTCCTTTTTAGCCATCCTGGCTTCCTGTAGCATCAAAATGGTGTCTGTACTTCGCAGTAAGCTGAGCCCCATTCTATATTCTCATTTCTTCACATCTATAGTTCTCTGTAAGCCATCTATATCTTATACTGAGAGCTGTTCTTCTTCAGGAACAATTTTATCTCTCTCTGTCCCGGGTGTTCTAAGTGTGAGTCATTTGTCAGATACAGATACATGTATTGTAAATACTGCCCCACTTGTGGGCTGTCCTGCCCCCTCTCTTGGTGTCTTTTGATGAACACAAGGTCTTAATTTTAACAAGGTCCAAATAATCAAACATTTCCTCTCTGGATAGTGCTGTTTATGTCCTACTTAAGAAACTTTGACTACTCCAAGGTCATAAAGATATTCTGGTTTGTTCTAAAGCTTTAAAGCTCACCTTTCACATGTAGATCTGCAGTCCATCTGGAATCGATTTTTGTGTCCTGTGTGAAGTCAAGGTCAAGATAAGCTTTTTCCTCCACTTGGACATCCAGTCTGATACAGCACCATCCTTCTCCCACTGCCCTGACTTATCAGTGTTGCTATAAATCAGCTCACTGTTGGCATATGGTCTGTTTCTGGATTCTCCTCTGTTCAACTGGTCAGCTTTTAGGTTGTTCTCTTTGGCCAGTGTTACCCTTTCATTATCATTGCTGTTTACCAGTAAAACCTGAGGGCTGGGGTATTCAGGATCCCACCGTTCCTCATGGCTTGCTCTGCTGGCTCTGTAAGGCCTTTGCTTCAACATATACACATCGGTTTCTATGAAAACGTCCTCTGTGATGATCCTATGAGGAACAATGGCCCAATTGGTTTTCCAGCTAGTTTAGTCACCTTCCTTTCCTCTTACTGCTTCTGTAGTTTTCTGCATATGCTGATGGTCTGGTGTGGGCTCACAATGGCTAAGAACAGTCTCTTCTAGGACACTCTGGGAAGCTTGCATTGGCTATGGGCTCACCAATGGTTATGGACTCCATAGCAGGTTTGGTTCATCCAATCCTGCTCATAGGACCCTAAAGCAATTTTCTTGATGTCTATGAGCTACAGTTCTCCTTGTGTATTAACACTTTGGGAGTGATCTGCCTGTGTTGGTATATAAATTTCAGTAAATGTGGCCAGGTATTCAGCCATATACCTGATTTGGAGAACTACTTGAAAAAATATAAAGTATCCCTTTGTGACTGGAGACCCCATAAGGTTATTGCTTGTTTGGCCTGACAGCTTTAAAAACTGCCAGGTAATGATTTTACATGGGATACAAATGGGTCAGGCTGCATCCCAAGTGCTGTCCTAAACAAGATAAAATTAGACTTAAGAGTAGCAAGCTCCGGGACGATCTGGAGTATGGTAGCAGCAGGGGAAGGCTCCAAGTCCTGACTAAAGCCTGAAGTAGCTGGGAAAGGGGCTTGTGAGCTGTTTTGACTCCTGTAAAAAGCAGAGGACTATCATCCATAATTCTGCTGAGGAAGTTGGACATGGGATCAGAGGACTGTGCCTTTGGCAGTTATAGGTGCCTCTGTGTGCTTCAATCATTCGGTCCCCTCATCACTGGGCCAACTTGATAACTTGGTCTGAAGCACCAACCTTCAGACAGACTAAGGAGAGGGCTAAGTTTTATATATTGCCTTCCTTTGGCCCTATAAGGGGCTAGGAAGTATTTACAAACTAGCTTTCAGTGCTAAGGATGAGGGAGCCTGTACTGCACTTCTGGTGCTAGAGTTGGTGATAGTATAGTTATCTGACATACATAATGTATATCCGTGTAAGCTGAAGAACTCTTAGTGGGTCAGTGTTCAGCTTCACAAAAGGCGAAGCTAAAGACTCGTGAAGGGCAGAAACTTGCTACTATCACACAAGAAATACTGGCAGAACCAGGCTCATTCTGCGGCACACTGTCACTGGGGGCCTACATCTCCTTTGGTGAAGGTCGGATTGAAGTCCTCAAGAGTAGTAAGCTGGCTGGTACTACCACTCTGGAAATCAGTCTGGCAGTTCCTCAGAAAACTGGGAATGATACTTCTGGAGAACCCCACTATACCACTCCTGGGCATATACCTAGAGGATTCCCCAGCATGTAATAAGGATACATGCTCCACTATGTTCATAGCAGCCATATTTATAATAGCCAGAAGCTGGAAAGAACCCAGATGTCCTTCAATGGAGGAATGGATACAGAAAATGTGGTATATATATACAATGGAGTACTATTCAGCCATTAGAAACAATGAATTCATGAAATTCTTAGACAAATGGATGGAGCTGGAGAACATCATCCTAAGTGAGGTAACCCAGTCTCAAAAGAACACTCATGGTTTGCACTCACTGATAAACGGATATTGGCCTAGAAGCTTGGAATACCCAAGACACAACTCACATATCAAATGATGCCCAAGAAGAAGGAAGGAGTGGACCCTGGTCCTGGAAAGGCTCAGTGCAGCAGTGTAGGGGAATACCAGGACAGGACTAGAGAACTGAGGTAGAAATGAGGCTGCATTTGCAAGGTAATAAGGAAGTATTTGTGTTGTGGAGTGGTAGGCAGGTAAGAATGGTGAAAGGTGAGGCTTAGAGAATATAGAACTCTCTACAAACACATACTCAGGCAGGGTTCTAACCTAAATGAACCCACCTATCCTGCTTTAAGGCCTAAACTTGCTGCCCCAAGAGAACTAGGTTCATTGAGGTAGATAGCACTAAACAGCTGTTCTCTGGGCACCACCATTAATTCCTAGGCAGCTGGTCTCTGTAGCTGAGGTGAGAATGGTAGGGTGAAGGTTGCATTGGGACTTAAAGTGCTTATTTGTTCTAGGCCTGTCCCCTTGCCCTGGCCTTGACTACACTCAGGCCATATGTGTGAGCCAATGCCTTGCCTTCTGCTACAAGATCTTTTTCTCTTGCCTAATTCTCCCTCCTGCATCTTTTATTTCCCTCAGGTTTGTATATAGAGTTAGTTAGTTAGTTAGTTAGTTAGTTAGTTAGTTAGTTAGTTTGTTTGTTTTTAGAGGCAGGTATAGTCTTTGCTGTCCTGGAACACTTACTCTGTAGAGCAGGCTGGCCTCAGAAACCTGCCTGCCTCTGCCTCCTGGCAGTTTAATAGGCTAAGATTAAAGGCATGTGCCACCACCACCCAGCTTGGATTTGTTAAATTAAATTGAAACTCTGCTAATCCAAAACACTGAAATGGTCTTTTTCAGAAAACAAAAACCTACCCTATGAACTCTACCAGCTGGGAGTGTAGGCTCCAGATGCAGGTGGGGTGGGGGTATGAGAGGGGGTGGGGGAGTGAACACAGCAGGGGCAACCTTCAGTGGAGTATTGTTTGACAAAAGGCTCCAGGTTTGATTGGACTTAGCATGCTATGTGCAGAGGGGAAGGGATAAAGCAGTCCACTCCAGAGGCTCAGGGCTTCACTTAAGATCTTCCCTCTGGGGATGTGATCTAGCAGTTATAGAGCCTAGCTTATCATTTATGAAGCCATTTATGCAGGGTTGAGGCCCAGTACTGCATAAACTAGGTCTAGTTGGACACATCTCTAATCCCAGCACTCAGGAGCTGCAGGCAGGAAGGTCAGAAGTTCAAAGTCATCCTCAGTTACAGTGAGTTTGAGAACAAACTGAGCTACATGAGATCTGTCTCAAACAAGAGGATTCTTCCCTAAGGTTCTGTATACTCCATGCTACCAGGCTTTTCTTTACCAGACTGTCTCATCAGTGGACAATGGCCCCATCTCTGTATCTCAGTAGACCATGTGGTCTGGGTTTGGGTCCTTGAAGGTGTCATTCAATGGAAAGACGAGAGAATAGAAGTCAATCAATAAGAGACCTAATGGCAGGACCAGAGCCAGAAAGCAAGCCCAATTCTTACTCCTAAGTTCTGACGGGACCTATTTCCTCTGTATGGGGTTCTGTCAGTCACCTCCAGCAGGGCTAGATCAAATGACTGCATTACTGCTAGCTATCTGGGGCATTTTCTTAAGTACCACACTGAAAACCTAGGACTGGAACAGGAAGATCCTTCCAAGGTGGTGAGGACAAGTCCACACAGGCTCTGCCAGGAAGAAGTTGGTAGAGTTGAGGTATGATGCAGATACTTAAAGATGAGATCTGAGACTGGACAAGGAAAGAGAGAAAAGCTGGCCAGTAAAACCATAATAACACTTTACAGAAAATCCAAAAACCCTAGTGGACAACACTGTTTTTTGACCAAGCAAAAAGATCAGACTGTGCCTTAGAGCCATGACAGAAGAGACAGTCAACTGTAATTAGATAAGCTGAGCACCTGTGGCATCTAGAACCAGGTGAGATAGCAAAGCCTCAATCGCCTCCGGAATTGATCTCAGGTAAAATAATCCCTCCTTCCAGGAGACTATGGCATTGAAAATAGTCTCATTCAAAATCAAAGTGAGCAAGCAGCCTTTGAGCTGAGCCTCTGCCCTGGGTATCAGGACTTGCTGAGCACAGAACCAAAATGTCTACCACAGTCACTCATTCATTCTGATGGCTGCAGAAGGGTCTCCACATGTTCCCTCCCTGGCTGGACAAGTACAAATCCCAGTAACATAGGCTAAGGACCAGCCAAGTCTATCTTGTTATTGTTGATCACTACTATGACCCATTATCAAAACCATGACAGCATTATAAATGTACAACTCCTGGGGATGCTGGACTCTGGGGCTTGGAAGGCTTTAAGTAGGGATAGAAATCCCTCATATGTTGGAAATTTCTAGTAGCAAAGGGTTACTGCAGCCCAAACAGCAGCCTCTTCATTTCCAGGCCCAAGAATGTTACAGGCAGAAGTAGGCTAAGAGTTCCTGGAAGCAAGCACAGGATGGTATGAAAGCTGAGTCCTAGGGGCTGCTAGACAGGAAAAAAAGGGGGAGGGAATAGTGTCGGACTGGGGTGAGAACAGACATAGGGAAGGACCCCTCTTCTGCTTTTAAGCTGTTTTGGGCTTGCAGTGTGCCCTTCATTTTCACTGCTGGCTATTCGATGAGGACAAGAATTAGGTCTCCCCACTGGTAGGAAGGGAGGAGTGGAAGCTGGTTTGTGGGGCCACCCAGGGTGGGCTCAGGAAGGGAAGGAATGCGACTGAGGCTGGGTGGGGCTGGGGAGAGCACAGCCAGTTGTTGGTTTTTCTTGGGGCCCAGAAAGATCTGAATGGACACCGAAGCCCCTCTCTCACAGCCCCAGCGTGCACACTAGCATCTTTCTTCATCAGATGGCTGTTAGAGCGGGAGACCAAGGATACCCTCTGGAAATCTGAATTCCATTCACTTTTGGCAAAGAGCAGCTTCCTGCTTAGGGAAGGTGTGTGCATGTGTGTACTCCCAACCACAGAAACTGGTAGAGGGGAGAGACATGTGGGTGGATGGCTGTTTGAAAAGATAGTAAGATGGCTCTAGTGTCTCCAGGCACTGGATGGCACTTGCAAAGCTTGTCTCTAGGATTAGGCAAATATCTCCAGGGAATGAATTAGAAATGTGCAGTCTGTGTTGCCTTTGAAATAAGCCCTGGCTTAAAACCATCACAGGGAAACATGCCTTTGAATTGGAAAGCCAGAACGTTTTTGCAAAATAATTCAAAAAGTTTGTTGAACCTTAAACCTTTCCTGATGACTCCTTCCTTCTGAACTTCACTCGTTAAAAGTTGCTATGATCCCAGCCCCATGCCAGACCAGCTTCCTGGAAACTCTCGCCAACTGCTGGCCTTTGGAAAGGCTTGTCACCCTAATAGCTGTATTAAAAAAAAAAAAAGCACTGGGCACCTTGACTGCAGGATCTGAAAAGTCCTTTGTGTTAGCTCCAGCTGCAGTTTTTCCAGGCCTCCCTTCTGGGGCTGACTGGAGCTGTTTCTCTCCGTTTCCTCTTATACTGGCGGGTGCACGGCTGGCCTCTTCCCGCCCAATATCTCTGCCAGAGCCCAGGTGGGCAACAGGGATGCCAAAGGCAGAGTCCATAGACAAGCCCAGCATGGGCATGTCCCGAGTGGGCAGGTCTAGGGATAGGCTCACAGCTTCTTCTCCTTCTTCTCCAACCACTGAGACTCAGTAGGGAGAAGTGAGGGGCCCTCTTAGGTCAATTTTGTCATTTCCACAGAACAGAGCCAAACTAGCTCCAGAGCAGACCTGTTTCAATGGTGAAGATAACTCGGCCCTCCCCGATGCAGAGTTCTGGCAATATGAAAAGTGGTTTTAGAATGGGATCTAAGTTAAATTTAAAAATAGATCTGTTTAGAAAACATTCAATTAGATCAAGAGATACAAATGAACTGAAACATGAACTGTTGTCATTATTCAGTCTTCAAATTAAAGATTACCTGAAATGGAGGAAGGTTACATAAAAACTTCAATATTTAATGAGGCACAATAGAACAAGCCACTCTCACTCTTTTCTTTCAGAATCACTCTACTCAAAATTCTGTAATGACAAGACTTGTGTAGCAATCTCACTTATAGGAGGTGCCCGCTTGTGCAATGGGGTTCAGGGCACCCTTCAGCAGAGGGTTGCTGGCTCTTTTGGAGCCTACCCAGAGCCAGCCCTGACTCTGGCTCTGCCTTTGCCTTTCAAAACCTTCTTTGTACTAGAGCAGCCCCTGCTCCAGAGTGACATGAACCAGAGACTCCCAGCTCCACACAGGCATGCTGTCCACACAGCATGCATACTGTGGCTGCCTGCAGCCACTCCCTATCTGGAATTACACCTGCTATGTTCAAACAAGACTTTTGTAAAGTAATGTTGTGCTAAAAAAGCAAACATCACAGTAAAATGTACTGCACGTCAGAGCAAACCTTTTATACTATTATGTTTTTAAGAAAAAAAATCACAAATGCACCACACATCCTTGTATGCACATGCACAAATCTTAACAGTGATAAATTAGTGTACAGAAAGGAATACGGTAAAGAAAAACAAAAAACAAAACTAAGGGTCTTCTACCCTAACCCTAATTCCCATGTTTTCTTTTCCTAAATGTTTTCAGTTCCGCTAGGTCTTCCCAGAGACTATATAAGCAAGGAGACATGTCTCTGTACCTCCTTTTGACATGGGTGGCTCACATTCTTGTGTACTTGTACGTGTGCCTTGTGCACAGGTAGGTACTGTAGTCTTACAGCTAGCTATCAGCACAGGACTGTCTTGTTGCAATATGTTGCAACTCTGAGTAGCAGTTTTACTTACAGATGCACATTCAAGTGAGCAGGTGACAATGCTGTTTTTCTTGTGGCTGGGATTCCAGTATGTCGTAAGGGGGATGTGGCCTTTGCTCTGGGCCAGGCTTTTTCCAGACGGAACGTGCTCACCGCTCTGCTCAGGTTGTTAGCTGTATTCCTGGAACCAGCCCTGTTTCTAGTCAACATGTGAGCTCAACAGTGTCTGGCCAAGTCATGTTGATGGTGGTGCAGGATTAGGAATACCAAACTAGGTGTTTTAAAAGAAATGGGTGGAACTCAGACTCTCTTCCAAAAGATAGTTTATGAAGGGAGTGAACATTCCTGAAGATGCTACTATATAATGCAGAAATCAGGACAGCGACAGCATACAGTAGCCAGGGACTGAGACACATGCCCCAGAGGCCATGCCAAATGAAACTTTGCAGGTTTAGCATGGGCACTCTGCACCAATGGACATGAATTCGAAGATAGAGCTTTAATCAGACAAGCAGCAAACATCCTTTCTACTAACAGCTGCAGAGCCTCTGATTATGCCATGATTTATGGAACAAGTCCCCTATTGATAAATGTATAGAGCAGCTAAAAATAGTGATTATCCATTCAAGTGTATCCACTTATGAACCGACCACTTATGAAATTAGTTCCCTCTGAAACTGCTCTCCCCATTGACCATGGCTGTTCCTCCCCTCCATGTTATCCCTGCTGGCATCTCTGTTGACTGACCTCCTTCTAGGCTGCTCTTGTCCACTAAACAACATTAAGCACACACAAAGCAAATCACTTATGAAGAGAAACTATAAATCTTATAGAAGAATTCATCAAGTTGGAAAGAGATTTGCTGATGAATTTCTCCATGGAAAATCAGACAGTTAGACCAGTTATCCATTGAAAAGAAGACCCAGGCTAATTCTAGATAAGCATTTTAAGGGAGAGTTGGTGAGGTCATGGAAGATTCAGGGCAGCCCCTCTCAAAATCAGCCAGACCTTGCCATACTTCTGCAACAATATCCTCTCTCTGCAAGATGTTACTGCATAATGCTTTACGAAAGAAATTAAAGCTGTTTTCAATTTGTTGTTTTTCTAAAAGAAGTATGTATCTGCAGACATTAGTGTTATTAAATATGATCAAATCTTTTCATAACTTACCATTTTTTCAAGATAACCTTCCAATCATCTACTTATCACAACATATTAATTTTTATTTCAAATGGACTCACTTTTAGATGTCTCTTCAGCCTATTTTAAATGGGATTAAAATATTTCCTCACCTTTAGGTAGATAATGCCTAACAGACACTGTGCCATCTATACTATTGTAAATGCTGCCCAAACATGCCTGTTTCCTGACAGCAAGAGTATATACGGATCTGTTAATTTGAAAGACTTAAAACATAGTATGCTACAGCTTTGGTTTTTCTTTTATCTGGGGGGGGGGTGTCCATGGATGTTGGGGGGGTGGAGAACACATATGCTGTGCATGTGCCCATGCACATGTAGAGGTCAGAGGAGGACAGCAGATGTCCTGATCTATCACTACCTGATTTCTTTGAGATAGCGTCTCTCCCTGAACCTGGACCTGAGCTGGCAGCCTGCAAGGCCCAGCAACGCTCCTAGACATCAGCAGGTACTGTCACAGGCATAAATGCAGTTACAGCCACCTTTTGACACAGATGCTGAGATCCTAACTCAGGTCCTCATGTTTGCATGCCAAGCCCTCTTACTCACTGAGCCATCTCTCCCCCGTGAGGGTTTTTATCTTTTTAAAATATTTAAAACATTTGATTTGGGTCATATTTTTGAAAGCCTATCCACCCCCTTTCTGAAGGCCATTTCTTCATAACCTTTAGACTTTTTGAATGACTTCATATAAAATGCCTATAGCACATACATTAAAAACACTTTTTCCCACTGTTTCTTGGATATTTTAGCTTTTTTATTTTTTTAACTACTGAAGAATTAAGGGTTCTTTCTTTCTTTCTTACAAAAGTCAGTTCTTTCCATCTTTGGTTATTTGGGGGTTTTGTATCATCAGATCTGGAAACAAGCTCGTTGTGAGACTGTTTTAATGAAGTTTCCCATGTTTTCTATCATCTTTTATTTCATGCTTTATGTTTATATTGTTTATCTGGACTTGAAATAGTTAAAAAGCCAATTTATTTTCCACAGTTATGTGGTTGTTTCAACACTAAACTTATCATCTTTTCTCTGCTGGTTTTAACTGCTATCTTAATTATATTTCCTGATCTTGTTTGTATGTGTTTCCAGGTTCTACTTAGGACTATACTGTGCCTGCTGATATTATTATATAACTTTATGAGATGTATTTCTGTGTGTCTGGGCTTCTTCATATATTATTGAAGACCCAATGGCGTGAAATGCTATTCCCAATATATCTAACTAGTGAGTGGCTCACGGACTGGCCTGGGAGCTAGGCCTGGCTATGGCTATGATTGACACACATCCTTAACTCCTGACTTAGTCCTCACTAGCTAATCACTTCAGGGACCATGAGGACTTGTCTTAGAGGCTGCCTCATAAGGAAACATACAAAGGATATGTTATGGCCAGACACAGGAGCCACCTGGGTGCATATCTAATCATGCTTTTAGGGCCATCTTAAAATTTATTACATTAGGAGAAAACAAGACAATAATGTGTAATTCAAGTCAAGGGTTTAGAGATTTTGTTTGTTTAAAAGAACTACAGTAAGGTTTTAAGTAGAAGCATAGTTCAGCACACTTACCTAGAATATGGGAAGCTCTGGGTTCAGTCCCCAGAAACTGCCCTTCCCCCCCCAAAATAAAAACTTTTAAAAAATACCATAATCTTAACATATAGCCCAGCCTCTCCCCTAAGTCCTGTCACCAAAAGGAGGGGGGGGCACCAGAAAGTGCTATTATGATTTACACAGGTCAAAATGGCTCCACAGCATGATCTGTAAAGCAAGGACTCAGTCCCTTTCTCAGCTGGGCCACCTGGAACAATTATGTTTTTCCAACCTTGTCCATAGCTGGAAGGAATGCCACACCCACTACTTGATTGGTGTTTCTATTTCAAGACATGCAACTAAAATGTTACATGGTCAAAAGTAGGCCATAGACCAAATTTCAATTCAGGCTTCAACATTTCCTTCACTCTAGACCTTCAGTCTATAAAATTATACTAAAATGTATCAATATGGATCCATGTAGAAAGGTGTTCGACATGGTTTGGCTGGTGTGCTCCTTAAATACATTATGCATCATAAGGCATCAGCTTATCTTTTATCACCCATTACCCAAATTCATCATGCTTAGCAAGGCCAATGGATAGGGAAGTCTGGTTGAATAGCATCAGTGTCAAAAGCAAGGCAGATGCAGCCCCTTATGGTTATTCAGAATGGAAGCATAATCTTAGAAATCACTGCCTTTCTCGCCTTGATAGAAGAATTGCCCTAGCCACGATGAAGGGGGTAGAGGTGACGCCAGACTAGAGAGAGGTACAGGGGTGGTTCCAGCTGCTTCAGAATCATGGGACATACCACATTTTTCACAAACCTTAGCATATCTCAACTAGCTAAAATTTGTGTGTAACCTTCCTTATTATGCTGGTACTTACCACTGACTTTGTCAGTTTAGATGAAGGAAGAAGCACCTTCCTATTTACAAGTAAATAGAAAACGTCCATTCATAAGAAGTAGCTGTTCCAAGTGCTCGAGTGAACCACAAAGTCTCTACACTGTTTAACTCTTTACCTACCCACCCATCTTTCTCTTACATTTTTTAATTCGCTTCTTGGTATTTTTAAGTATACTACTGACTTAAGTGAGATGTAACTTTTCAAGTACTCTACTCTTAGGTAACCATAGACTGATATACACCTGTAAATAATAGCAAAGAGATTCCCTATACTCTTTGACCAGTTTCCTCTAGCAACATCTTTAGAACTATAGGAACATATCAAGCTTAGGGTCTAGTGCCCCTGTAGAATGTTTCTGTGGCCTCAAGGGCCCCTATGTACAGCCACTGTATGGTACCTCATGCTTTCCAGCCCTACTTTCCTGATCCCTTGGCAACTACTAGCCTGTACGTCACTGAAATTTGTTTATTTGTTCCTTTGTTTACTTTGAGTCAAGGTCTTATTATATACCCTGGCTAAACTAAAACTCACCTGACTCCAACCCCTGAATGCTGGGATTAAAGCATGTACTATCACACATGGTATTATAGGAATGTTACATAAATTGAGTCAAGTAGCATGCCATCTTTGAATGAAAATGAAGCCCTCCCTCTGCCTACCTCTGAGGCTCACCCAGGTTGTATGTCTTTGTATCCTATGATCTTAATTCAGGTCTATATATTTTTTTAAATTGCCAGACTTTCTTGGCTATATATAAGATTTTTACATTAGCCATCATAGGTTTGTTAGGTGTGCGTATATTCTTTTACTATGTAGTATTGCCAGATTAACACACCAGTGGAATTTTTACTCTTGAAACTTTACAATGAGACTTTAGAAAATGTCATTAAGAATGTGATGGTGTGTGTGTGTGTATGTGGGGGGGGGATCCTAAGACAATTCTGTTCCCAATGCTAGTGGGGTTCTAAGGAAGGTGCTTTTATATGATGTTAAGGGGAAGTTGGAGGCTAGAAAGAAGCCTGAGAGCTTTGATAGAAGGTAGATTAGATGCAGACCTAGCACTTAGAAGGCAGAAGCAGGATGTTCTCTTTTGTGAGTTCCAGGACAAGTCTCTCCAACTCTGGAACACCCTAGTTTTATAACTCACTCTTCACCCCCATATGAAAAGAGGTTCTTGGGGCTAAGCTAACTCAGATAAAGATTGGTGGTTTCTGTGAGCACTCTGGGAAACAATGGAACCAGTTGACCTTAATATTCTCAGACTCTATGGGTAGGAAGTGAGGCTTTGGTGGTCCCCACTAGGATGCCATGAAGCCTAGAAATAATATCTTTCCCGGGACATTTCTGGAGATTTTTAGTTGTGCCCTATAAATAAATGTATACCCAAATGATGGACATGCATATACAATATACTCAGCTCCAAAAGGTAGCTTTGATCTCCCATAGCTCTGAGAGCTGGTTCTAGGCTGAGCAAAGCTGTTATGTGACAGATACAGGTTCCCAGAGCTGAAAAAAGCTAGAAAACTACATCGCCCTGCACACAGGTAGAAGAATGTCTTCTCTTTTCCTTTGAGCACTAGGCTTCCACTAAAGCCTCCCCATTTATCCAGAAGGGATCCTAGAGACAGGAATAACAGGAGAGTCCTGGTATTTCAAAAGAACCACCTCTCTACTGTCAGTCTAAAGAATAATCCTGAGCTAATACTACTTAGTTTTTAGGCATTATGCTGAGTGCTCTATACACATAAGTTCACTAATCCTCACAGCAGCTTCTGACATATGAATACTATCTATCATTTCTGATTTAAAGATAAACTGAAACTAGAGTGATCAAGTCTAGAGCCCAGGTCACAAAGCCAGGGAGTAGTCAATGTGCTGGAGGCGCCCCAGCTCCTCTAATATTCTCTTGGCATCATCTTTAAACATTCTAAGCTCTCCTCTGACTTTCACCTTCACAAGCTAGGGCTGATTTCTTAGGCTGAAATGTGCCTAAGCTATTTCTCAGCTTCAGACTGAGCCATAGACAACTGCACCCCATCCCTCAGTTTTAATGTATAACCACATGTTTGTGGTAACAAGTTTACCGACTTTCTCTGCTGATCCCATTCAAGGTCCATGAGGGCAGACACTGATGGCTTCCGTTCAGCGTTTTATATTCCGTGCTTAATCTACTTGGAGCACATCAGGAATCTTCAGTGAGTGTTTGATGAAGAAATAAACGAACACATAAGTAGCTGAGGTTATGCATGCAATCAATTAAGTTCTACTAGGACCCAGCCTGGGCTTAGAAGGCTGCTTTGGGCCCTGTCAGTGCCAGGAACATCCTGAAGGGACAGCAGAGCTTCAAAGGTCCCCAGCAGGATTCTATCCATGGGGCCTGGGGTCCCAGAGTCTACCAGAAGCTATCTTATCACCATTCTCTACAATGCACCCCTTTCCGCCTGCCATTCTGGAAATGTAGGCACCAATGAAATACAGTGATTTTTGATGATTCTCTCAGAAGGGTCTCACATGGAAGGAACCATCTTGGTTTTTGTAGATTAACAAGATAGAACTTGTAGATCTCTAATTCTAGTTCCAGGGGCTCTGGTGCCCTTTCCTGGCCTCTGTGGGTTCCATATATGCATGTGATACACATACATACACTAATACACATAAAATAAAAATAAATCTTTAAAAAAAACCCAAAACCTGAGGATCAAGGTTTGGGGCAGCAGTTATTTCTAGGTAGTAGTAGCAACCTCTGGCAACTAGGTACATACAGGAAACCCTCTCTACTGTTAAAGAAAACACACTGTTGCCTTAGGGCTGGTGGATCTCATAAACTGGCCACATGTTTATGTGTATACACTCTTAGCACTAGGTAAGACTAGCTAGGCTCTCCTGAGGCAACAGGACCTCTGTTGCAGCCAGTCTTAGGAATGAACCAGCACCAAGGCTGAAAGTTCCTACTGAAGGTTCCTATGGGTAATGAGGTAAAGGATGGAGCACAGAACTGTCTCCAGAACTGTCAGTCTGAAGGACTGGCAAAACCAGGCACATAGAGGCCAGGTTCTCCTTTTTGAACATGAGACCATCATATCTGCTACACTACTGTCTGCAAATGCTAGTTCCTGAGGCTCTGGGCACTTGACAAATGGCTGTGCTTTTCTAAGGAATGGGTAACTGGCGGGGAGGAGGGGAGGAATTGTATTCGATTCCATCAACGAAGGTTTTCCTATTGAAACATGACTTGTTAAAGCAGAGGCTTAGTTCAGAGTAAACATTTCACAGTGCTAAGGAGAAGTGGAGATTTATGGAGCTAGAGCAAGCCTCAGGCATCAGTAGAAACTTCCTGCTATCCAGCAGCACACACACTGCCCTGGAATACTAGCATTTCAGATGCCATTCCCAAAGCTAGCCCTTCATCTTGCTGCAGGGAACACCTCTAATAACTTTCCTGACTCTCTCTGTGTGGATCAGAAGCCTCTAGGACCCTGAGCCTCCTTGTTCTCTCTCTGGGTTCTGGTGGATCCATGAGGCCTCCAGGGCTAGCCTCTTGCTCCATGACCCAAATGTGTTCATAGCCAGATTGTGTTAGGTGATTCTCTCTGGCCATCATTCAGAGTTGCCTCTTCTAAGCCAGATGGCCAAGGATATACGCTGATATTTTCCTGGTAAGACAAGGCTTGATGACTGCCTAACCTTCTCGGAATTGAAAAGAACTTCTTCTGTCAACCTGCCTTTCTTTGCTTGGGCAGTAACATGTTGTCCATGCCTATCACTGTACAGTTCAGAGGAAGAGACTCGTGAGCTGGCACTGCCGCTTCAAATCTTCTCCATGAGCTCTTATGGATCTGGCTTCTCTTGAAGAATGGGGCACACCGTGGGACTTAGGGATACTTAAGACTTCTAGTTCTTAACCAGGCACTGTCTGTTATTGATTTTACCCAGCCCAAGCAGTTTAGCCCACTCGTGTCATTGTTGTCTCTCTTCTGAAGTGGCCTGTGGTGAGATAAGGGCCGAGGCCAGCTACAGACAAGATAGAGAGGAACAGACGGGGTAAACCCCAGCCCCATATCTTTTTTCATGAGGGGTGAGAAGCAGTGTTGTGGCTTTCTGAACAACCTCCCCCTTCTCTTCCACCTTTCCACTTCTAGGTATTAGAAAAGCAACAGGTCTACCATCTCTGTGTCCCTTAAGTAACTTTGGCAGAAATGAGGAACAGCCCCCACCCCATCTGTAGAACAATACTTGAAGATAGACGTGGGGGTTGGGACTCAAATGAGTATTTGCTTTGGCTGAGAGAGGTGGGGAGGGAAGACCTCAGCTAAGGCACAGTCACATGTCAAAGCTCAGTATGTCTTCATCAGGACCTCCCACAATTCAGCCTGCTACAAAAGCCACAGTGGTACTTAGATAGGTTTCTCTAAAGATTTTTTTTCTACTTTTTCCATAGTTATAGAGTAGGCCAGTGTTGACAGTAACACAGGAAGCATGAGCCTGTGCCCTGTCTTGCTACCTCCCTTCTGCTATTTTCTATGCCTTTGTTGGATCTCACTATGTCTAATCCTGCCCTCTCAGCATGCTCCAGCCTAGTCATGACCCTGACCCTGGCGGGATGGGGCAAACACCCCATCTCAGTAGTGCTGCTGACCCTGGACATCCCTAAAACCATACTGCATTCTCTTTGGCCCGTCCTGTGAGCTCTAGGCTAAAGGGGAACATGCTTACTATGGCTTATCAACAATGCCCCAACACCCCAACCCAGCTGTCAAATGTTATGCTGTACACTGTCAAAAATCCCTACATCATAGGCCTCACTTTTAGCCCAGGACCAGTAATTGCCAAGTATAAGCCTGTGCCCCAACCACTGTCAAGTAGGGAGCCTTTGCGCAACCCCAAAAAGTACAAAAAGGGACTCTGAGATGCAATACCCTCTGGATGGAGGACTTCATGTGTTTATAGCTGGTTGACCAGCTGGAGGCAGGGATATCCCAGTCCAGGTCCATAAGGGTCTCATGGACACTTGGTCTCAGAGTATACCTAGTAAAGAAAAAAGGGGAAAAAAATGGACCAGGCCTAAGGTTGCTGTGACTCAGAGGGAAAACTGACAGTCTAACTCTTGAGGGACAGAATTAGATACCCTGAATAGTATAGAGTATTTAGCCTATAAATTGTTCATGGAGATCTGAGAGCCAGAAGCTGCCAAAAGCCAATGTTAGTCAAGGGGAGTACCCTGGTTTAGCATAAATGTTGACTTCTATTTCTGGGCTTCCTGCCCCCTCAGTTTGGGAGGTGCTGAATCCCCAAGTCTCTGTACTTTGCTTGAGGACTTGGAACAGTTTAGGATAGCCCGGGCTGTGCTGGGCTGCTACAGGAGCTGGAGTGTGCACCCTACAAACGGTTTGTGGGGGTGGAAACAGCTGATAGAGAAGAGGCAGGCATCTTCTCTCTACTTTTCTTGGGTCCCCACACAAACTGTGATCTCCCCTGGCTAGCTAGATCTCAGGGGATCTCAAAGTAGTATTCTGCTAGGGTGAGAAATGCTAAGATTTCAAACCAATAGTCAGCATGCCATGAGGAAACTGGGGATAGGGAGCTCCTCAAGTGGCTGGCAATGCCACAAAGCCAATGAGCCTAGCCCTTCATGGCACCAACAGGCTAAAAATCCAACACTGGTTCCTGAAGATTCCTGGTTCCTCAAAAGCCAGAGTGGGATATCACGTGGGTGGATATCGTTGGTAGGATGGAAAATACCCAGCCAGCTGAGCCAAGCTGCTGCTTTTTTCCCACTCAACTGGGGGTCAGCAAGGAATGCTTCCAGTTTCCCTTTGATGTCTGTTTGAATGAGGGCAGGGTCAGCACCCCTCTGCACTCTATAAGGTACAAGCTGGGTTAGGCTCTGCTTGAGAAGTTGGCACTTCTGGCACTACAGTATACTGGAGTCAGGCAAGGGACCCAATGGGGTCACAGAGGAAGGCAGGAGTGGGGAGACAGAGAGCAAGATGGATTCTCCTGGGTCTTTCCAGAGCATTCTCGGGGAGGCTGAAGGAGGGTCTCCTCCAAAATGTATTTACACAGGGCTGCTAGGACTGGAAGAAATGCACTGTATACTAAAAACTAGACTCTAACCTGAGCAGCCGGACTCTGAGTTCCTCCAGGGCTGTCATACCATACCATCCTTATTCCCAGCAGCCAGATAGTCTGCCCCCAAAAACATAGGTGCTGGAGACAGGGAAGTGAAATACAAGGCCAGATACAAAGCAGGGAGCTGAAAGCATATGAAGGCTCCCTCCGCACAGGTGCCTCTCTAGGCTTGTGCCTAAAGCTGTAGTCTTCAACCCCTAACCCAGGGTATAAGGTGATTTCTGTGTCTTTAAGAGGCAGTTACTTTCTCCTCTGGTGGCTCTTGTGCCTGAGAAGAGGGAACTGCCTGTCTTCACGGGAAGGCTTTTAAGCCCTCCACTCTCCCTTTTATGTGCAAACTGTTTAACTGGCCGACTTTGATGCAGCGGGCTAAGCCTAGCAGCAGCTTTGAAGTCAGCCCTGCAGATGGAGGGTTCTACCAGCTCTGCAATAATCTCTCCTCTGCACCCCGCAACTCAGTGCCACCCTCAGGTTATCCCACTGGAGCTTAAGGCCTTTCACATGGCTTTGGAAAGAAATGCCCCATGGGAAGAAGCCCACCCATAGGAAGAAGGGAATGAGGAGGACAGCATCAGGTAGGGTGATGTCCCTGAAGCCTTCAACTACAGCCCTGTCTCTTGGCAGCCTCTGGAGAGATCTGGGCAGTACCTTTCCTTGCCCTCTGCCCAGTGTCTCAGCATTTAGGCCTCTTTGGGAAGAACAGAATGAATGACATATCAAGAAGAACATAAACATTTGTTGTAATGGCTATTTTCCAGATTCTTGAGACTTATGTGGTTTTAGAAACAGAATCAAGAGGGGACATACAGCCCACTGAGGAAAGTCAGGGCAGGAGGAGTGGCTGCTAAGGCATCAGTCCTTTGCATTTGGATCAGGCCCATTGGTTTATACCAAGTTAGTGGCAGGACATTTGGCACTGTAGCAGCCCAGGCAGGAAGGGGAGTGGTACCTTACCACAGTGGCCTGTGGCCCTTCCATATACCTAAGATGGTATTAATAAGCACCCACACCTTTATATATAGCCAGCCTATTCTCAGGGGATGGCCTCCAACTACTCCAAACGTAGGCTGCCTTTCTCAACAGTAATAGATGACTGCTCCCAAGCAGAGAGCTAAAAAAATCAGGAGCTGTCTCTCTACCCCTACCCTGATGCTTCTATGGAAGCATAATCCAAAAGTACTCTCTGCCAAGGCTAAGACAGGAGATGGCACTACTATGAACATAGAGTACTGGTGTCCCCGAGGCAGGACTCCTGTAAGGCACCCAGTGGCCTCAGATAAGTCCTTCTACGTGGCTAAGTTTCTTCTTGTTATCCCCTTTCTTGTGGTGCTCTTGGGAGTACTAAATCCCATCCATAGAGCATGAAGTCCACAATGCCCAAAGGTGGTTAAGGAGCCCCGGAGCTACCGGCATGGCTATCTGGCATAGGGCATATATATATGGTTGGCTGAGAGGGCTACCTGCCTCCCTAGAAAAGCTGGAATCACAGAGAGCTAGGGTGAGGTGAGTGACACCAGAACGTGGAGTCCTTGGATGCCAGGCATAGCCATGGATCTAAGTAGGTCTCAGCATCTATTACAAGGTAGATGGCACACAGGCTAAGAGAAGGTGAAACGGGAATTAGACTTGGTCTTGGGCCCTGGCTGGAAACAGGATGAATGTGTGTCCACTTGGTTGCATACAGTTAGGGCAGTACACATAGGTATGAAATGCCATTTCTCAGAAGTCCTGAGTGGCTAAGGATAGGGTGTGACCCTAGGACCTTTAGGCAGTATCAACGGGAACACTGACCTCAGGCCTCAAGAAGGGGGTGCTTCCCTCCCACTGTTGGGGGCTTGTTTTTAACAGTCTTTCCCCATCCAGGTTTTTGTCACACAGTCCCAGCTCTTTTACGCTGACCTGAAAGGTTCCTTTGGGAATTAAGTAATATTAGCAAACTCCACGAAACCCTGGGCAGAGGATCTGGCACCTGAGCGAGGAAGGTATCTGAGCCCCTACTCTAATGTACATCATTCCTAGACATATGAGGTAAAGGCTAGGCAGACGTGGTGTAGAGTTTGTGCTGGCCTCTGGCCTCTGACCTCTGAGCCTCCGGGAGGGGCACTCAGGGCTCAGCTGTGTTTAAAAATTACCAAGCAGAAGATACAGAGGATCCACAGTTAACCATGTTTTGAAGAATCCGTGAAGGCTGTTTGAACAGCTAATCAGGTACGATGACAAGAAAGAAGCATCTTCCACCACAGGGCTGTTGCCCCCTTGCACCTTGAACTCTGGACCTGCTCTGTTTGGTTTGGGCCTCTAGGCTTGAGCAGTATCGCTCAGAAACTGCTAACTTTGGAGCCTCCCAAAATCTCCCTGCCCATGCACACCCCTCCCCCAGCCCCCAGCTTGGCAGCCTCTTTGCTTTTCATCTCAGCCTATTCAAGGCCATAAAAAAAAAAAAAAAAGCTTGCCCGGCTTTGCATTAAAATGGGTAGAAGGATTTTCCATCGTTCCAAGATTATGAAATACTTTAGCAAGGACGAGGCCTCCTAAGGGAGGTGACCCTCCCTGCACATTCTGTGGAGAAATGTTCTTTTGCTACTCTTGAGTCTAGAAACACAGAGAAAACAGAACCACTGAGAAATAAGGCCTCCTCTCTAGTCATAGAGAAGGGCAGGTGAGGTGTCATAGTCACGCCAGGAGGAGGCACATTCTAGGCTGGTTGCTGTCCACTGCCAACCCTCATACGACTAGAACACTGACTCCACTGGACCTCTGCAAGAATGGGTTCCTCGTTTCTGTCCATCCATCCCATGCCACCCTGCTGGCTCTGCCCCCAGGTTCACACCCACTGAGTAGTGCTGCCCTTTTCTCACTAGGCTGCTCCATCCCCACTCCGCACCAGGAGCTCCTGGACTGACAAGAACTAGCTTTGGGCTGGACCCACCATATCTGTCACTTCATACTCCACTCCCCCAACTCATGTTCCACCCCCAACAAAAAATTCTTCCAGCAGCATAGGCCTGAGACCCTGGAATCATTTCCAACACCTTCTTTCCTAGCTGACCCAACTAGTCCATTACCAAGCCAGGCTGCTTACCCCCTTTCCCCATTCTCTCCTTTTGTATTGTCACTGCTCTGGGAGGCCACAACTCCATTCCCCTCCTGTTCATTCTCCACTCAGCAAGAAAGAGCCTTTTAAAATGTGGATTCCACTTAGCTCTCTGAGTGGAATGGGACCTAAATGGAATGGGAACTTAAGAGTCTCAGTAGCTCACAGTGGTCTCAGAACAAACCCAAGATCCTCACAGGCAGTAAGGCCTGCAGCTCTGTACCCAGGTTTAGAAAGCTAGCTTCTTCCTCTCCTGTGTTCCCTCCTCCACAGTGTCTTCCTGGTCTTGGTGCCTCACTAGGAACCCAGATAGGTTCAGGCTGGTTCCTGATAGGCCTTTCTCTATATTCCCACCCCTCAAAAAGTATTCCCTTCAGTGTATAACAACACACAAGTACCATAGGACAGGCATGACCTGACTCCTGTAAAATCCCTCGAGACAGTTGTGGGATGCATGGTGGACTTTCAACAAATATGTGTGGAATGGCTGAGTCTATAAAATGGAGCAATAATCACTTCCCTGTCACCCACACATAATTCACTTCTGAAAAGGTTCTGTACCATGCAGACAATATATACAGATTCAAAGTCAGCTACGGTGTCACTGTTGAATCACTAAGCATTCAGACTGCCTATGCCTGTGCTGTGTTTCCTTCCATCAGAGCAGATTCCCAGCTTCCAACGAGAACAGAACCCAGAGTGCTTTGTAAGCAAGACTCTGCAGAGTGAAGAAACATTGATCCTTTGGTATATATTAGGAGGTTGAGGGGATTAGATCTACTAATTGGCCATACTGAGGAATGGTTTCTTAATCCATAAAGCCATATGCTTCAAAACCTAACTTCCTGCCAGACCAGATAAGCCCTTATCCTGGTCCCCTGCTTAACTCTTCACCCTGCCCCCTTCCCTGCTCATTCTTCTTCCCCCTCCCCTGCTTGCGCTCTCTCTCTCTCTCTCTCTCCCTCCCTCCCTCCCTCCCCCGCACGCGCACATACATACATACACACACACACACACACACACACACACACACAGACGGTGAATATTGGTCTGTTGATTAATTCAAACCATCTTTATGCTCCAGTTAGACCCTCTTCTGGGAGGATCACATGGCAAAGCCCAGAGTCACCTGTACGGATACTAGATTGAACACTAGCGCAGATACATATCTACTATAATTGCCCCCTTGGAAGCCAGCAGGCTTCAACCATCCTCTGATGAACCTCTGCTCATGCAGAACCTTCACGGGGCTTAGTCAACCTGGACAGCAGCCTGAGTAGTGGGCCTGGATTTGAGCTAAAGGCAAACTAGTGGGCCTGGCCCTGCCCCTTCTCTATTCTCAGAGCTTAATTGCCGCAATTAGCATTATTAGGAGAAAGGCCAATTAGATCAGTTTCTTTCCCTGGCTAAGGCTACAACTGCTAGGGAGGGTGAGCTCCAGGCTCTTGAAGGAGCTGGGATTCTTCCATAAAGGAGGGCACATTTAAATTGCAAACAAGGGTCTCAGTCCATAGGAAAGGCTCAGGGAAGCTTTCCGTTCCCTGTAGGAGAGGCTAGGAAAGTTCTGGGCTCTAATCTCTCAGGCGTTCCTGAGGACTCTGATCAGGACCCTGGGAGTCTGGACTCTGGCCACTGACCCAGACTTTCTGGGGCCAGGCAGCATAGAGGATCATGGCAAAGGCTGATATCAGAGGCAAGCACAGGGAAAGAAAACCCAGTATTAGAGGCCACCCACTTACTCTCCCAAGCAGCCTTCTCTGAGACAAACCCTCTTCTCCTCCTAAGTGTACTGTAAACTTCTGGATCTATTGTTCACAAGAGCCACTTACTAGTCTGTACTAACTGGCAGTGGTGAGAAGGCCCAACCCAGCCTCTTTCCAGGCCATCTCCAAGCTGGTAAAGTTACAGGTGCCAATGCTATTCACGACTTAGGCACTGCAGCTAAAAGATTGTTGTAATTGGAGTTAGAGATATCTCAGTGACTAAGAATACTTTCTGTTCATGTAGAAAGAACCTAAATTTGTTTCTCAGTACCCATATGACAGCTAATAACCCTCTGAAACTCCAGTTTCCAGGGGATGTGATACTTTCTTCTGTCCTCAGGGATACCAGGCACACACATGGTATATACATACATGAGTGCAGACAAGGCATTCATTGACATAACGATAAGTAGAGTTTTGTTTGGTAGTTTTAAGATTGTTGTCAAGATTTTAATCAAATCCCATGCATTGTGAGGACAGGATTACCTGCCAAAATATATTTATACCAATGAACGGAGATGGGGGTGCTTCTATTATATAGGCATAAGCCAGGGTCTTCCTCATAGGGACCATAAGGGCATGGGTTTAGTGCATGGCAGGATAAAGGCCAGTGTCCGCTGTGTTTAAAGGACCCTGGTGTTTAAAGCGGAAAGGCTTTCTAGCTCCTTGGAACTAGTCTAAGGCAGGCCTAGCAGGGAGTGCCCCCACCCCCACCCCAAGAGCTAAGTGGTAACCTTGGGAGGCAGGTTTTGTTATCACAACTGTGAGGGGATTACTTGAACTAGGTAAATGCCATTTAGGCTGCTAAACATCCTCCAACACAAGCCACCCTTCCCCCCCCCCTCTCCCCATCCAAATGACACTGAGGTGGCAGGTAAGAACCCTCACTACTTACTTTCTCACTGAATTCTGAAAGTGGAAAAACAACTTTCCTGGCCTTTTCTTTCCTTACATTCAACAAATCAATGAAGCCACTCACCAGGCATGTGACATACCTGCAGAGTGCTAACCCTACAGAGAAGACACCCATGCTCACCCAGGACCTCCCTTCTAGTGGAGGAGACAGGCAACTAACTTAATTGGACATGCCCAAGGAACAAGAATACCACAGCGTAGCCCATGTTTCAGCGACTGCGGTAGCAATTAGCTGAGGCGACTAATTGATATGGCAGGTCAGAAAAGGTATTTCCAGTGAGATACGAGAATTACAGGGAAAATAAAAGCCAGGCAGAGTGGTTAACCTTAAGACCCTGAAGCCCGAGAGGAATACTTTGCTGATATAAAAAAATAAAAGAATGTTGGCGTTGGGCTGGGGAGATGGCTCAACGGCTACAGTGCTTACTGGGAATCGTGATTGCTGGAAATCACGAGAACCTGAGTTCAGCTCCTGAGCACACACATAAAACCCAGGTTTGGCAGCACCTGACTGGGATTCTAGGTTATGGACACTAAGACCCCAGGGGACTCACTGGCCAGCCAGTCAAGACAAAATGGTTCCGTGAGAGATCCTGTCTTAAAAACAGAAAGCCGAAAGTGATGGAGGAAGACACCGAGTGTCTCCCTCTGGACTCCACCCGTGCATGCACGGAGAATGTGTGTGCGCAGATGCGTCAATCACATAAGCACACAGAGAATGCTGCTGAAACCAGGAGTTCAGCAAGAGAGGAAGAAACTGTCAGAGTACAGAGCAAGCCAACTTTGTAAAAAGCTGATATTCCTAGAAATAGGAATCTACAGAGGGTATCTGGCAGGCAGCGGATGGGTGCACGGTCACTCCTTCATTCTTGGCTCTCAGGTCCTGGTGCGTAGCACACAGAGTAAATCACAGCCTTTGGCCCATAAAATGGTTCCCGTGGAAGGGTCTGTTCAAAAGTACCACTCTGCTCCTTCTGTGCTTTTGCTCCCCATCTCCATCCTGTAATCCCCCTACTCCCTTCCACCCAGACAGCTGCCTCTGGAGTAGTTTATTTATATCATTGTACGTATGGACAGCATGCCCTGTTAGCAGGTCTGGGAGGGGTGTAATTTTAATTTAAACACCGAGGCAGGGACTGAAACCCTCCTTCTGTTTGCTGTCTGTGTCACTCAGCGCCGTTTCCATGCGTCTCCATCTTGTGGAGTGTACATCTAGTCCCCTGCTTCTAACCACAGCAACCAGAGCCAGAGGCCCACCACCCACCACCCCCAGGCCATGCTGCGCTGAGCAGGCACACACAGCCTCTCCTTGTTCTGGGGGAGAACTGCTCCAGCATGTTTACTCAGGAGGGAAACTGTTGCGCCGCAGGTATAAAATATTTTATTTGAGGAAAAAATGCTGGCCAGCTTTCCAGAATGTCTGTGTCGGTCTCCCCTCTCACCTGTGGCAGGCGGGGAAGCTCCCTCCCTACCTTCTGCCAACACTTGGCATTATCCTACTTTCTAAGGCTTCTCAGAAGAAAAATAAATGTCACTTTGATTTGCATTTCTCCGGCGACTTAAGATTGGACATCTCTTCGCTGGTAACCCTCCTGTGGGTTTGTCTCACCTTCCTGATTTGCTTTCTCGACATCTTAGCTGCTGTTCCCTGGTTTTAGTGTTCCGATTATCTTATAATTTGTCATGGGCAGAATCACACATGCGAAGGGATAAAAAGGCAAATCATGTCTTTCAGTTACGGAGATAGTGGCACTGGCCCTGGTGGATTTGTTTCATAGAAATCCTGAATTTCCATCATTTATTCAAGTTCATAAATTTTAGTCTTGAGATTTGTCCTGCTTAAGACTTCCATGCTACCCAAGAAAATATTCTCCATAGTTTTTCTTACTAAATAAATAGCAACTACCTTTTACTTTACAATTTGGGGCTCCCTTTTTCTTTTCTAAGGCCTCCGAAGTTCACAGGATGTTTCTGTTCGACTTGATTTTTAACGTCTTTTAAGGAGGCTCCACTGATATGTGGTGCCACTTTGATCACATGTCACCTTCCCCAGACTCAGGGCTGAGCTCCCTGAGCTCTGTTCTGGGTCTCTGTCGCTCCACCCTTCTGGCTGCTAAGTCCTGGAATTTTTCTTTCAAAGCTCACTTGGCATTTGTACATCTTTTTCTTCCACATACATTTTTGAGGAAGAGATGTTAAGCCCTCCAACTAGAAGTCTGACTGCAATCTAACTAGATTTATAGATTTGCAAAATACTGAGGTTTCTAATGCTAAGTTTTCCCATCCAAGAAAACTTGGATGTCTCTGCACATCCAAGTATCTTCCTTTATCTCCAATGGGAATTTACAGTTTTTCCCATAAACATCATCTTTTTAAAAAGTGTTTAGACCAGACAATCTTGTTGCTATTCCACTTTGTATCTGAGTACACTTCTTACATCTTTTAAATTCCTATTGCTATAAAGAAATAAGGGGTTTTTTAAATTTTTGTTTGTTTGTTTGTTTGGGTAAACTGCTTATACCTAAATATTTCTTTTGCTGCAAATCTTATTTTTAAGGTAGCTCAGCAGTTTTCAAAAAGTCCAAAGATTCCCAAGAAGCCTACTCAGGAAAGGTCGCAGAAGGTCTGAAGAGTAAGTATGTCCACAATACTCAGACCTCTTCTGCCTTCTCTATTTTGACTCTCACAAAGTCAGAGTTTTCCAAAGATATGATCTCTCTGAAATATATGCTTATACAGCTGTATGTTTAAGCACATAATTTTAATGTCTAAGACTGTAACTACCAATAAATATAATCCATCTTAAATAAATTTGGGGAGGGAAGCTTAACAATTTTTAAGTGCACAAAAGTTGTAAACATCAAAATGTTTGCAAACCCCAATGCAAATAATACTATTATCTCTAAGTAATTAGTTTCATTCTTCCTGGCACAGGAGCCTCACATCTCCATTTCTTTTCCTTATATTAGGAGGTAACCAGGATAATACTGTTGGCCTGTTCCTTATCTTACCAGGAATAATACAGTTTCTCCCTTAATTTACTGAAAAGTTAAATTTGGGTATACAATGTATTAAGTTAGGGAAGGAAGTTCTCTTCTAGTTGTTGGCTTCCTAAGTAATGTTCTTCCAGCCCCCTCAAATGCATACATAGATGGTCAAACTTTATCATATAAATTTTCTGCCTCTATTGAGAAAACCATATGGTTTTTCTCCTGCAATCTCTTAATACTGTGAATTACATGGATAGTTTCTGATATCGGATCATTTTTACATTCCAAGGAGAAATCCCACTTGTCTAAGAACTGTTGTTTAAAATTCTGTTAGATTCAGTCAGTTAATAGTGTACGTGGACCTTTATCTACATTCACCGTGGAAATGCCTCATAATTTTATTTGTGCTTTCCTTATTTGAATTTGGACATGTTCTGATTTGTAATTTTGAAAGATCCTTCTAGCTGGAGCATAAATCCTGAAAGAGATCCACTTTTTTCTTCAGTATGTTTGGTAACATATTAAAATAGAACCATAATCAAACAATCCAATCCTTTAAATTTCTCTCTAGTGAGTATCTCGAAAAAAAAGGTGTGAAAATGGATCATTTGAGACACCCTAGAAATCTGGTTCATCCTGCCTGCTCGCTTTCCTTCCACAAGTATTTCGAGGATGGCTGTGTATTAGGCCCATGGCTGGGTGGGGGCACGCACTAGAGAACAGAGCAGAAAAGGTTCCTTTTTGGTCGTGACTAACGAAGGGCACAGTGAATGAGAAAAGATTGTTAAATGCATATTATTTGTGCCTATTACTATTGAGAAATCTCCTATACTTTTTAATCATGTAAGATAAGACTATTTTTACCTCAATGAATTACTTACTCCCTTTTATGGCCAGAAAGATTCCAGTGGAAGGCACTCATCCCCATTTTACAGAAAAGGGAATGTGACAAGCCAAGAAAAACAAAATGGAGGGCTAAGATTTGAGCCATGGCTTTGGTCCTTTAAATCAACTCTGACCCACATGGGACAAAGATTTCTATACCCCATTTCTCAAAATGTGATTCCCACTTCTTGTTAAAAACCAGACTCTTTATACTTCATTCCTGATCCCTAACTCAGACCACATTATTCTCACACTCAAAACCAACTTTAATTCTTACTGTACTCCCAAGTCAGGTCCTGACTATAACTAAAAACCCTCAGTCCTGTCCCCAACAGAAACCTGAGGCTCTAGGATCTCAATTGAAAACCATAGAAAGGAATCAAATTCCAACTAGAATCTAGAGGTGACTCCCAGTTCTGCTATTCCCCAATTAGGACCTGATTCTGACCCTGCAGGTCTCAACGTGACCCCTTTGGGATTGAACAGCCCTTTCATAGGGACCACCTAGAACCATCGGAAAACACAGATATTCACATAACGACTCATAACAGTAGCAAAATTGCAGTTATGAAGTAGCAATGAAATTAATTTTATGGTTGGAGGTCACCACAACATGAGTAACTGTATTAAAGGGTCATGGCACTAAGAGGGTTGAGAATCCACTGCAACCACTGTGGCCTCCACCCCAAGACCCCAATCCTGAACCACGGTGTACTCCACACCTTAATTCTGACACGGCTCCAGGCCCGAATCCCTACGACTCCAATCGTGACTCTACTCTGGACTTGGAACCACTGTAGATCCACACATACACACACCCAACTCAGATCCAAGAGCCAGATCACAACTCGGTTCAAAACTCCGAATACGCAGCCTTCCCCAGACTCAGTTCGCGATACCCTTCCCCCAACGTAAGTTCGCGATACCCTTCCCCCAACGTATGTTCGCGATACCCTTCCCCCAACGTATGTTCGCGATACCCTTCCCCCAACGTATGTTCGCGATACCCTTCCCCAAAATGGAGCCCCTCACTCTCAGCATTAAAATAGCCACCACGGAGCCACAAGTACTTCACTCCCGACCTCGGTACTGGCCACACCGGGCTGCAAAGCTCAGGTGTCTCCAGACCTGATTTGGTTTCAGCTCGAGTGCGTTCTGACTCAGCCCGGGGCCTGAGCCGGTGTCCTAGGCCACTCACCTTGGGGCTCGGCCGACCTCGGGGCTCAAAGGGCCTCAAGACCACCCCTGCTTTTGTGAGCCTGGACCGCAAAGATGGAGCCGGGGCCCGGAGACGCAGGCACAAAAACCGAGAACGGGGCCACGGCTGTGAAACGGGACCGAGCAGAGGCCGCAAAACCGATACGGAGCCAGCCGTTGCGGCAAAGGAAGATGGAGCCCCAGCCGCGAAGGCGCGGAGCGGCGCGGCGCGGCACAGAACCGCCTCTGCTTCTGGCCTTGGCGAGCTTGCCGCACTCGGAGGCATCATCCACGCAGCCACGCAGACCTGCGACTTGTGCCGGGCTGAGGAAACGGCTCAGAGAAGAAAACCACGCTGAGAGAAAGCCATACCAAGGAGAACCATGAGGAGAAAAAGAAGCGCTGAGAACCAAGCTGATGAGAAAAGCTCTCCAAGTAGAATCGCACTGAGGGAAACAGAGAGAACCCGACTGGCTTAAAAAATGCTGAGAACCCAAGTAGAGCGCACCAAGGCAGCCGACCGCGCCGGAGTGATCCGTGCTAAAATGATCCGCGAGTACGTGACGCGATTGCTGAGGCAGATCAGACCGTAGCGCCGACCACCACGCTGAAACAAGGTAAGACCTCACCGTGGAGGTCTATGCTCAGGAGAAACACGGAGGAGGATCGAAACACGGAGGAAGATCGCGTTGAGAAAAGCACACTGAGAATGGCTGGTCGGGGACTGAGGCGTACCGCGCTCAAATGATCCGAACAGAGGTCGATCCAAAAGAATTGTGGACAAATACGCTGAGGCTGATGGCTGGCTGGTATGACCTCACCGTGAAAAACCACACAGAGGACGATCGCGCTGACGAAAACCACGATGAAAAACCAAACCACACAGAGGACGATCGCGCTGACGAAAACCACGATGAGACGAGCCACGCTGGGAAGAACCACGCTGAGAAAAGCACACTAAGGTGTATTAGACTGTAACTACGCCGAGAAGCACACCGAAGTAATCCAAAATGAGGCAGACCACACCCGGCCTGACTGGATCGAAAAAAACGCACCATCACGGACCACGCGGAGAGGCAATGCAAGGACAGCTGCGCAGTCGTACTGAGGCAACTGTTCTGCCCAGCGACTAAGGCTGGGCCACCTACCAAGACCTTAGTGACGTGGCAGCCACGGCACAGTTGATTGGACAGATGCTGGATAATGAGGGCGTTCTTCCCCATGATAGGATGGGCACAGACAGTCTCTGTGCTAATCATTTTTATTGGTTGAGAGGAAACAGCCTGATGTCTCCAGGACTTGGATTGGGTGAGCTTGTCTGGGCTCGCACGCCCTAACCCGCTGAGTCCACCACCCCTTAAGGTCTAAGGAATGTAGTTACCTACCTCCCACATCCCTTCCTGTCTGAGCCTGGGGCTCATGTCTCTGGAAAAGCGTGAGACGAACCCCAATGCAGTCCAGGGCAGATCCCTGAGGCAGCCAAAGTACCTGAAAGGTTTCATGGCCTAAGATGAGGGTGGCTCTGGCCCGGGCCTGACCTTGGGATGCAAAAAAGCAATACACTCTCTTGATTGTCCCATGGAATCCTACTGAGCGGGCCAGGGTGTGGTCACCTAAAGTATGCAAGGAAGCCACCCTGTTTGTTATTTTTGTTATCACCAAGTGAGGAAAGTCTTGGGGCTATCCTGCTTATGAAAAGGAGAGAGCCCAGGGTCTGCCCATGTTACAGAGCTAGATAATGATAGTCTTAAGGTTAGACCCCAGCCATTCTACCCAACCTCCAGATTCTCTTGGATTCTCTTGGCCCTGTCACTGGAGTGTCCAGGATCGTTTCCACTCTGTCCACGTATTCATGCATTTATTTGACTAACACGGTCTATGCAGCGCCCTTGTGTCAGGCATTGACCAAGAGCCTGGAGAAGCCTGACAAACTAAAGCTAAAATGCCAGATTTGGGGGACATTCCACTTGCCCGGGATTCATAAGCAAGACTGGGAGCAATGCAGGCTTACTGTGCAAACTGTAGTTTTAGCATGTGGAACTCTGGGTATACTCTCCAAACCACCCCAACCCAGAGTTGACTTCAAACAGCATTTGGGGGAAGAGGAGGGAGAGCCAGTCCTGTGAGCAGGCCAGGGTGTGGTCATCTAAAGCACGCAAGGAGGCCATACATCTTAACTGCTTTTGCTGAAAATATATGTCTACAAAAACAGCCAGGAATCTCTCTTGCCAAAGATGACTGAGTGTGTGGTGGGGGAGGGAGGAGGAGAGGTTTTGGGTTATTTTTTCTTTTCTGTTCTGTTTCTTTTTTTTTCTCCTCTTGTTATTTAGCTGAGGAAAGGAGAAAATTGTGTCATCTTCCAGCAACAGACAGTTCCTTTTTACCCTCAGAAGCTGCTCCTAGCTTGGTACCCTACCTCCCACCCGGCCACACATCTGTTTTCCCAGTCCCCTTTGGACCCATCTGGAACACGCTGCATTTCATTCAAAGAACCGGTCCTACCCGCATCCCTAACAGGTGCTTGTCTTTTCTGCCTACTCCAGAGCACATGTGCAAGTAGTGCCATCCCTCAAAGACCTGCCACCATCTTTAAATTCATCATATTAACTTTGAACTTGCGTCTTGGACGCAAAACTTAGGGTCTTTTGCCAGAAAATGGCCCCTCTACCTCCCCATCTCCCTGGGACAAGTGACCAGCCACCTGCTTCCTGCCATTACCAACCTTCCAAGTGACCTCTAAGAGGGGCATCAGGGCCATGTGGTATACATGGTCATCTGCTCCCCTTGGCTGAGATCAGGGGCCCCAGCTTTCAGAGCCCTCTGTGTTTTGTCTCCCATCGGTCAGTTAGAGATGCTGCTCTGACCCCTCGGAGCTGCTAAGCCAAGCACCAGGAGGACGTAAGGGGGCCACGAGGTGCAGATTCGAAACCCTGCGTCCCCACTCTAAGCCCCTTCCCAGCGTAGCTCTGAGGCCTAAGTTGTTTTTTGTTTGTTTGTTTTTCTTTGTTTGTTTGTTTGTTTTTTGCCTCCTCTGGCCTAGAGGATTTTCCTTGGATCCTGTTCCTGCAGGCCTATTCCTTGCAGGGAAGGTAAGGAGAATAGAACCCCCAGTTCTTTAGAGAACACTCATATGTTTCACCAAAACACAACTCCCAGTAAGAAATGTAGGCACATTTTCAAAATGTTATGTTCTTTTTGTTGGATTGATCGGTTGGTTTTGTTTTTTTCGAGACAGGGTCTCTCTGTGTGTAGCCTTGGCTGTCCTGAAACTTGCTCTGTAGACCAGGCTAGACTCTAATTCTTGGAAATACTCCTGCCTCTGCCTTCTAACTACTGAAATCAAAAGTGTGTGCCACCACCACCTGGCTGTTATGGACGTTCTTAATCCAAACCAAAAGGGGTTTTATCTCTGCTGCCTAGGGAAGCTGTGTTTTACAAAGTGCCTTGTTGACCCTCCAGGCCTCACTTGCGGGTTTCCCAAAGGTCAGTTTTATTCAAATATGTGAGTGATCTCTGAAGCTAACTCAATAGGAAGGTCACTTAGAGGAGTGGACACCCTCCCAGGAGTCTAGGAGCTTGATAGGGGTTCTATCTTGATAATGGATTGTTTGTTTGTTTGTTTTGGGTTTGTTGTGGTGCTTGTTTTGTTTTGTTTTGTTTTGTTTTTGTTTTGTTTGCCAAGGCAGTGTTTCTTTATGTAGCCTTGGTTTTCCTGGAACTAGCTCTGTAGACCAAGCTGGACTCACACTCACAGAAATCGGCCTGCCTCTTCCTCCTGAATGCTGGGATTAAAAGTTGTAGGCCACAACTGCCCCACCCAGCTGAGAATAGATTTTTTTTTTAATTTTGAAAATTGAGTTTATTTGATGGTGTACATAAAGTCTGAGTTCTATATGTCTTTACCATGTCAAGACACATCCAACAAGTAGTAGATTCAAGAGTGTCTGTTGTCACTTTGTATATTCTGGGCCCTCAGTTCGGTCCCTAATCAATTTCCTTTTGATGACATCTGGTATACACCTCACCGTGCTTGCAAGAGGTCTCCATAGTTCAATCTTTGAAGTTAGTTAGGCCGAAAACAAAAACAAAAACAAAAAAAACTGTCCTTATCCTTTGGGTCATAGGCTCAATTGACATCACCCCTTTCCTGTTTGTGGGGTACTGTCAAGCAACTGGAGCTGCCTGTCAAGCTCAGTATACATGCTATATGCCACCACCACCACCCCCAACCCAGCCTCTCTATTCTTTTCGGGGAGACAAGAGAGGATGGAGCATGACCTGAAAGTATTTGTTGTCTTGTTGAGAAACAAGAGGTATAAGTGTTTGTGGAGAGACATGGGAGACCTGGGTAGATTCCAGACTGGTTGGAGGGAGGTGGGGACTGCAGGGCAGTCTGAGGGAGAGAGAATGGAGCCAGTCTGAGGCATCAAAGAATTTGGGGGAAAGGCAGCAGTCATGGCCCTGACTGGAGGGTTGTACTAATCCCTTCCCAGGCCGGGGCCAGCCTAGATGCTGTGTGATCAAGGTCGTTTGTCGCTGGTCTGGTATAGTGCCTACACTTCCTTCCCTTCCAGAGGCTAAGGACTATAGGGATGAGGATGCTGAGGCAGAGAGCCCAGCACCTGGTGCTCTGTACTTGGGCTTCCAAGTGACAGAGGCAGGTCTTGTCCTCCTCCTGTGTCTGGTTTATGTCATTTGGACATAGTGGGGGCTGGACTTAACGTTCCTTGTGTTCCCTCCAACTCCAACATTTGGGGTTCAAAAGGTTCCCTCATAGGCCTCTGCTCCTGAGAACACGCACGCATACATGCACGCACACACAGCTGAAGAGAATTAGGCTGCAAACGGCCACTCCGGCTTTTCTCTTGATTCCAAGGTATTTAGGGTGGGGGTGGGGGATTAGGGGGAGGAAGTTGCTGAGCTAATTCTTCTGCATTTGCCAGCACAGAAGTGCAGATGGGGCCCAGAGCCCCATGGGGTCCCAAGGGAAACACCAGATCTCTTCCACACAGGCAAGGAAGGAGAAAGAAAGGGCTGCAGTGGGAGCCCCTCGTCCAAGCAACAACTCAGCAGGCCCTGGCCAAGGGGTTCTGTGGGCCTCACTTCTCCCCTCCCCCATCCCTAGAGTCTAAGGATTGAACTAGCTGCAGGCTCAGCCAGGTTACCAAGTTACTGCTTTTCTCCAAAGCAGAGAGGCCCAGGGCCACGTGGCTGCCTGGTTAGGCCATCTTCTGGGAAAGGGCGTTGCTGTATGCTGTGGTCCAAACTGAACAGGAATACCAGGTTATCTCTGAGTGGCCAGTTGCAAAGCTAGGAAAGCCATTCTGAAGGTTAGCCCTTGCAGCCACTGTCCACAGACTCCACAGCCCCTCCTCATGTCCCGGTAATGCGCAAACATGTACATGTGGACATCACACACACACACACACACACACACACACACACACACAGAGTCTCTGTCTCTTTTTCTCTCTCCTCTCTCTCTCTCCTCTCTCTCTCTCTCTCTCTCTCTCTCTCTCTCTCTCTCTCTCTCTCTCTCTCTTTCTCCAGACCTAGGTGAGCCCTCTGTAATCTTTCACACAGCCCATGTGTTTGCTGTAGAACCTTCCTCTTCCCATGACCTCTGTGTCTCCTGAACCTGCACTCCATCTGGATCTCCCCACCAATCTGTGTCTCCGTGGACCTGCTGATACCTTCCCGAACCCATCAGTCCTTGAGGTTCACAGATCTGCTTTTCTCCGGCAGATGCTGCCCAGTGTCCCTATGGCCCTTGTCCCCATGTTCTGCATCCCTTCCACAATAAGCAGGTTCTGGGCATTCTGGGCCCTGTAGGCCAAGACTGGAGGTAAGGGACAATGAACAATCTTTTGGGGCTCCTTAGAGGGAACTTTTCTAGACGATTTCTCTGGCTGCTGCATCGAAAGACTGAAGGGTGTGCTCGGTGGGGCCTGTGGGGGATTTGTCTTTCTGCAGTGGGAAAGGGGGTGATTTTCGAGGAAGGTGGTATCCATGAAAGTGGGAAGGACTGGGCTGGGGGTCTCTTCATGAAGAGACGGCCTTGATTAGACTTTGTAGCTAAGGCTGGACCTTCAGCCAAGTGGTGGCATTGTGGCAGTGGGCAAGCTTGCAGGAAAGTGAGGGTCAGTGACGATGCTATGTCTTATGAAAGTCACGGCCTGGGGCTGGAGAGAGAGCTCAGCAGTTAAGAGCTCTGGCTACTCTTTCAGAGGTGGGTTGAGTTCCGAGTATCTGCATGGTACTTCATAACGATTTGTAACTCCAGTTCCATGGTGTCTGATGCCCTCTTTGCCCTCATGTATCAGGCATGCATGTGATACATAGACATACATGTGTGTAAAATACCAAAACACATAAAATATAATGAAAATGTTTAAAGAGCCATAGAGAGAGGCTGAAGGGATGACTCAGTGGTTAAGCGCATGTTCTGCTCCTCCAGAGGACCTGAGTTCGAATCCCAGCACCCCTATCAGGAAGCTTACAAACAGCTTGGGGGGAATTAGACCCCTCTGTGGGCCTATGCACTTACCCACACACAGATACAGGTACACATAACAATAATAAACTTTTTTTTAAAAGCCACAGGCAGAGAGTTAACCTCATACCCAACACCTGCTACTGTGGTGACAGCTCAGAGTTCTAGGGTCCCCCCCTGGATATAGTTTGTTGGTGTCTCCATCCCTGTTTTTAGTACAGCAGGCCAGAGATGAGGCACAAGCTCAGGGAAATACAGCCTGCCAGGCCTGTATCCTGCCACTTAGGGTAGCTCAGGGTCCAAGTCAGTCTTGGGACCTTGAGGAACTCTGGGGTGGACAGCTAGAGGATGTGCCCTTAGGTGATTATTAGGACTGGTGCTGACCTCTGTGCACAGGGAGATTCAGTCACCGCATTTGGGGTCATCAATAACTGGAGGCCAGGTGGTGGTTTGGGGGAAGCCTGGCATTCAGGCAGTGTCTGTGAGTGGCAGCATAGGGTGTGGGCACTTCTCATGGGGAGGGCAGCTGTCTTGTATATGTTTGGACATTGTACAGCCAAGCCTTGATTAGGCAAACCCAGCTCTCCCCGAGCCCCTGCTGCGGCATGGGTTAGGGCCGCAGCTGTCTCCCTGGCACCTGCCTGGGGCCTGGTTACGTGCCAGGCACTAGGGACGGGAAAATGGAGAGAGCTGGGCCTTACCAGGCCCACCACCAAAAGAGCCTTTTCTGCCACCATCCTCCAGAAGCAGTGGTCTCCCAGGATGCATCTCAAGCCCAGAGCATTTCTATCCTGCTCAGGCCTGTCAAGTTCATAGCCCACTCAGCATGGAAAGGCCCCCATCCTGCCCTCAGAGTGTTGCCACTGCTGGGGTTACCCCAAGGCTCTCTCCGAAGTCCCCAGAAAGGTGTCAACCAGAAGTACTAGCCCTCTCCTCTATTTAGCTGGCCTTTCAGTGTTAAAGGGTTTTCCATTGTTTTTGCAGTAAGCATAGATGTTCATTCTCTCAGTTAGCCCCCAGCCCCCACTGTGTGCTCTTAGAGAGCAGGACTGCTGAAGTGACTAGGCCTCTGGTAAACATCAAGTGCAGAGTGACTGGCCCCAAAGGGCCAGAGAGAGCCTGGTGAGCACGTTTCCCTCAGCCAGGCAGGCTCAGAGGGCGGATGTCATTTGGACAAAAAAGATAAGACTGGGAAGAAAGGGAGGCCTGACAATGGCCATGGTGCTTTTACAATGTGTCTGTGGGGGTCTTTGACACTTCCCCCTCCCCCCATACACTCACATACTTCAAGAGTTAGGAGCTGGGAAGATGGCTCAGTCCATAAAGTGCTTGTCATTCAAGCATGGGGACCTGAGTTAAGACCCCCTAACACCACACGAAAGCCAAACATAGCAGCACATCTATAGTCTCAGCACTGCGGAGGTGGGGAGAGACACAGCCCAGGAGTTCACTCACCGGGGAGCCCAGCTAGCTGAACTAACGAGGCCCGTGTTCCATGAGAAACTCTGTCTCAGAAAATAAATGGAGAGCAATTATGGAAGACAGGTCAGGTCTTGACATGTACATGCACATACATACACACCCACACAAACACATAAAACACACACACACACACACACACACACACACACACACTATCTTCTTCCACTCTAGTTAGGGTAGACTCAGTGATTCAATTCTGACAAGTGGAATATGGGTCAGGGGACAGCATGAGTGCCAAGGCCAGCTCATAAAAGGTCTTATAACTTTCCCCTCATTCACCCTCACTGGGGTAAGTCAGCTGCCATGTTGTAAGAACACCCAAGCAAACTTGTGGTCAGATACCAGTGAAAAAAATGTGTGTGTGTATGTGTGTGTGTGTGTGTGTGTGTGTGTGTGTGTCACAAAGAGCCAGAGGCTGGGATCACGCTCTGACTCAGGTCTTCAGGTCATTTCAGAAGCTCCAATCAGTGCCCACTTCTCCACCGCAACTTCACAAACCAGCCCTGCCCAGCCAGGCTACCAAAAATCCATGATCCTCCACTGACCCTCAGCCCTGTGGGCATCAGACTGTGATTCTGTGGGGTGACTTGTCATAGCCAATCCAGCCATCTCTACTCGTCACCTGTCCCTCAGCTTTCTCTAATGGTAGACAGTTCCCAGGAAGGTGGCACCTGGGCACCAGCAAGTGTACTGAACCCAGGCAGCACACCTCCCTGATATCATACATCATGCCTCTTCTTTGATGAGGGTTGTTTGTCCTCTAGAACAATGTCCCCCTGCTCAATAACTCCAGCACAGGTCCCTGCCTGGAAGCCCAAGAGATCCAGACACTGAGTTGGTCCCTAACCTATAGGTCTGAAGTGTCTGCTGTGCTTTCAGATATGAGTGATGTAGGGACAGTAGGCTTATGGTAGGAAGAAGTTGGCCTGTGACAATATAAAAGGTGACTTCTAGCTGGGCGGTGGTGGCGCACGCCTTTAATCCTAGCACTTAGGAGGCAGATTTCTGAGTTCGAGGCCAGCCTGGTTTACAAAGTGAGTTCCAGGACAGTCCAAACTACACAGAGAAACCCTGTCTCGAAAAAACCAAAAAAAAAAAAAAAAAAAGTAACTTCTACTCACAGAAAATCTCCAAGTTTAGTTCCTTAGGATATGTTAAGATTAAAGACTGTAAGTGCTAGGAAAGGGGTCCTCAATATTCAGCTCTGACCCTCATTTGTTTACTACATCCAGGAAAACTGAGTTAGCCATAGAATAAAGGGAACAGGGGGAAAAAAACCTAAAAGTAGATGCAAGGGTATAGAGATTGGTAGAGAATGCCACTAAAAGCCCCTCCCCAAACCCCTCTTTTCCAGAGCTTTCCCAGTAAACAGGCTTTGTCTGTCTTTGAATGCTGCTGGAGTTGTGTGTGTCGGGTTAAATTCCTTTAGAGCCCATGGGTAAAGAATGGAATGATACAGAGCCGTCCACCAGTCCAGCCAGGAATAGAGCTGCTACAGCCATTTTTCTCTATTACTCTTCAACCCCACGGGGACTGTGACCCCCTTCCTCACAAGGAAGCCCTTGCCACCAAGGCCTCACCCTTAGCCAGTTCCTGACAGTTGGCTTGCAGGTCCAACTTGGAGCTCCTGCAAGACTTTCAGACCATCTAGTATCCAGAAGAGCAAAAAAGCAGGCCTGCTCCAAGTAAGTCAAACAGGTAGAAGGCCCTGGAAATTTTTGTGCACAGAACCAGAGACCAACTAGTTCTTCCCTTTCTGGCACAAAGTTTCATATGAGAGACACAAGCGGCAGCTTTTGCTATGAAGGTGCCCACGTGTGGCCTCCTGGCCACTGAGCCCTCATATGTCATTCCCCAGAATCTGATTTGGGACCAGAGGCCTATGGATTGGCTACTGAAAGTCAAAGGGATAACTTTTAACCTTCCACAGTGCCAAATCTCCGGGGAATGGCCTCTGCTCCCAAAATGCCTTCTGCAGACCGCCAAGATGAGGGGCCCCAGGATACTCTGCTGGGTCACATGACATTCTATTCTTGAACTTCAGGCTCGAGGCTTTTGAGAACCATTCCTCACTAGAAAGAGTACACCCCCTTGATTTAAGCTCTAGATGCCAGAACTAGATGGCAGACAGGATTCTGACCCATCCCTATAGGTTCCCTGCTGGCATGGTGTTCATGCCTAGCCTGCAGCACGACTTGGCAAAATAGTAAACAGGCATCTCCGGAGTCTCCTGCTGGTGCCCCGCTCCTCATTATTTTTTGAACTCCTTCAAGGCTCCCAGGACCCCCAGAAGCAGCCCCGGCAATCATTTTTAGAGACCTCTGTTGTGGGCACTGTGTGAAGGGGTGGGTCGGAAAGCCCAGACCCGGGGTCTTGAATTTTGGCTTTTGATCCAGGACTAAAAGCCTCAGGGCAGGAGATGGAGGAAAACTTATCCTTCGCGCCAAGGCAGCAGGGAACCCAATTCTTATGGAAGGCCCCATCACTCTGTCCCCTCCCCAAGCCAAAGCCTTTCTTGGGACACATCAATAGCAGCCAATATTTTAAAGATGTGACAGGTTCGGAGCCTGGTGACGGCTGGGCTGCTCGAGAACACGGCTGGATTTACGTCCTCAGCAAAGAACCCGGTCACCTTTCCCTACCCTAGTGCAATCTTTTTTTGGAAGCCCTGCTGGAAAATCTGAATCTTGTGAGCCATCAGCTGTTTATAATCAGAGAAGCATATGTTTAAAAGAGCTGAGGGGCCTTATAAACGCCGTGTGCAAATTACCTTTGGGGCTGCCTGCCCCACCGCCCCTCCCCGAGGCTGCCATCGCTGGCGAAGGCTCAGTGTGCTGCGCAGAATTAGCTGTAACCCCATTGTGGCATGGGGTCTGTTTAGCTTTAGTCACGTCAGCTTGGCCCTGGAGCGTGGGAGCCTACATCCCTGCTGCACAGCTTCCCGCCCCCACCCCAGCCCAGCCCCAGCTGCAGAGCAGTGCTGGCTCCAGGCTCCTGTGCCTTCGCCCTGAGAAACAGCAAACCTGAGAGCTGAGGAGCAAGATGTGGGTGGGGCTCAGCCCCAGAGCCCGAGGGGCCTCTTGGACGCCTAAATCCAGGGGCACCTGGAACTGGCAGCCACTCACAGTCAGGGCCTGTCCAGTCAGGGGCTCCAGTACTGTGGGACTGGTTTGGGGGGTTTTTTGTTTGTTTGTTTGTTTGTGTTTCTTAGCTTTCCTTTTTTTTTAATAGCTTTATTAAAAAATAATTCACATACCATACAATTCACCTACTTAAAGTACTTGAAATTTATTGAGGGTTGTGCAACTCTCCCTTTGTCTAGTTCTAGAACATTCTCTCCCTCCCTTATCTATCATTTCCTATTCCCCAGCCTACTCCCTAGTCCAAGATACATATAGCTCAACTTTACGTTTCTATAGTTTGGCATGCTCTGGATACTTTCTGTAACTACAATCATATGTTCTGTGTTCTCTTGAATCTGGCTTCTTTCACCCAGCATCATGTTTGTGAGGTCCATTTTGTGTTACCGTAAGTGACAAATGCTTGGCTCCTCTTTATGGCCACATAATATCTCATTGTATGGAGAGAGCACATTTATCCCTCCACGAATGTCTGGTGGTCTATTTCCACCATTTAATTGTTCTAAATAATACAACCATCAACATCTGGGCATTTTGTGAATGTGTGTTTTCATTTGCGTATCCACCGAGAGGTGAAACTGCTGGGCCCTAGGGCACTCTGTTGAATCTTTTGAGAAACCACCAGTTTCGTCTCTCAAATTCTAGCAACAGTATCTGAGGCTCCTGTACCCAGTGTCCTTCCTCACTAACGTTTGCTTTCTGGTTTTTACTTTGCTGGTAGGTGTGAAGTTGGCCTGGCACTTCCTAGAGGGTTAATGACGGTGAATGTCTTTTACAAAAAGACATTTGTATACCATCTTTGGAGAAATGCCCATTCTGATGGATGGTTCACTTTTTGTTGTTGTTATAAAGTATTTGTTCTTCCTAATCTACACACTAGGTTTTATATTCTAGACAATTCTAGACAAAAGTCCCTTATCCGATTTATTTCCTCCCATGTTGTGGGTTGTCTCTTCACTTTCTTGTTTTGTTTATTGTTTTTGAGTGGGTCTCATGTAGCCCAGGCTGGCCTCCAATTTGGTTAACTTGAACTTCTGACCCTCCTGCCTCTAACTCCCAGGTGCTAGAATTACAAGCATGTATCTGGGGGTTCCTCCACCCCCCCCCACACACTTCCTTTTAAAATATTTTAAATTTATATTTATTCATTGAGTGAGGGTGTATGTGTGCGGGTGTGAGGCTATAGCACATGTCAAAGGACAACTTGGGACATTCAATTCTCTCCTTCTGCTGTGTAGATATTCAAGTTGTCAGGCTTGGTGACACAAGCCCCACCCCTTTACCAGCTGAGCTCTCTCATTGGCTCTTTTTTAGTTCCTTTATAGTGTCCTTTGACTGATGATGAAGTCTAATTTATCTCCACCCCATCACATGTTGCTTGTGTTGCTGCTATTATATCTAAGTGACAGTATATATAGCCAAGGTCAGAAAGATTTACCCCTCTACTTTCCACTAAGAATTTTAAAGGCTTTAATTTTTAAAAAAAAAAGTTGATTTATTTTTGTATGTGGTGTGAGGGAACCAACTTTATTTTTTTCATGTGACTACCCAGTGATTCCAACACATCAATAGGTGTCTACTTTTCCCACTGCATGATCTTGACAGCCTATGGGCTCTCAGGGAAATGAAGGCCTATGTGAATGAAGGTTCATCGCAATTGAGCTGTCTTTATAGAAATACACACATTGTCTTTATTTTTGGAGCTGTGTCCAGAGCTTGAGATCAGAAAATGTGAATTGTCTGGTTTTTTTCTCCCCTGTCTAAGTTGATTGGGTCTGTAGAATTCCCAGCACTTGTCAGTTTTTAACAGAGGAGGCTGTTGGGACTCTGAGTCTTGTTTGAACCTGAGGTTAAGTTGGAGAACGTTGCCATGTTAATGGTGATATGGTCATCTTTTCAGTTTTCTTCTAAAAGTACCTGGCTATCTTTGGAGTATCTCTTTGGTGATTCTTTTCTTGGTCCTGTGAAGCTTCTGTTGAGCTTTCCTTCCTCCCCACAACCCAGCCCTGTCAGTTCTCCACGTCCAGTCTCCCATGCTAGCTACGCCAGGCCATGTTTCTAGCCCTTTAATGTCTGCCATCCGTCTGCATAGTCTCCCACTGTGTTTCACTGTACAGTTTGCTGCCCTGACCAGGCTTTTCCCATCCTGCAGACCTGCCAAGAAGGCACTCTCTCCTCCCTTCGCCTTAAGCTTCCTCAAGTTGCACCAGCAACTTGAATCATATTTCTGTCCAAGTACTTCCCCTGTTCCTTGATGTCCTTTGCCAAGTGTGTTACCCCTAGACTGAAGATCCCTAAACCTGGGGTGACTCCTCCACTAAGGCTAGTGGAGTCCACCTCAGTAAGCTACAGGCCAGCTCAGGGCCCAGGAGTCTAAATTAGAATTTAACTGTCTCCTAGATAATCAGTGTATCACATATCTCCATGATAGATAAACAGTTCTTTAGTACCAAAGCCTCAGTGCCAGAGAAGCAGGACTTTGGCAGCTTACAAAAGGAATTTGATTTTCAAATTTCCTTTCAACTCAAGGGTCTCAAATCCTGTCTACAGACTTATGGTGTGGGCAGGGTCCTGGCCCCGCTTCTGAAGAAGGTGCCTTTGGGGTAAGGCAGAAGTAGCTCATGGTACATACTTGCCTGGAGCCATGGCGGGTGGCGAGTAGCGAGAGATGCTCCCTGAAGCCATCCGCATGGGCAGAGCAGGGTCATGTCATTAGGACCAAATTAAATCACAGCCATCTGATATGACCCCGTCTCGCTGGGTCTCCTTCCCCATTTGTACACAGAGGAAGTCCTGCCCGTTGTTTCCTGCCCCCAGAGAAGCAGGAAGGGGATCAAGATCCAGAGAGGTAACAGCTTAGGTGTTCCTTGGGAGTTTGGAGAGAGCTTTATGCTTGCATTTTTTAAAATGGTACAGGGAATTGAACCCAGGGCCTCGTGCAATCTACAAAATCACTCTGCTGCTGAGCTGCAGACCCTTCCCTGTGCTCGCATTTCATTTAAGGCCTGAACATTTGCTCGCTTCCTTCATTGAACCCTATACTTTTGAATATTTTCTGTGTTTCTAGCCATCTGCAAGGTGTGGAACTGTTGCTATGGAATGAGCTGATATTCATGACCTCTTCCCTGGGAAAGGCAGAGTCCCACAGAGCAATGTGGCCTCAGAGAGAGCATTATACCCCCCTCTGAGACTAGGTGAGGCTAGAGCAAGAGTCCCTACAGGATATTGTGCTCACTGTAGCCCCTGGAAGACTGTGGGAGACTCAGAGCGGAACTGTAGAAAACAATGAACAATATTCGAGCGCAGACGGGAGCCCCCTCCCTGCCTCTGTCCCTAGCCACCCTGTGCTCCAGGATGGACTGGAGGCCCATAAACTCTGCTGCCTCAGCTTTGATCTCCAACTCATCAGATGACGTGGTTTGGGAACCCTTGGAGGCTTCTACTGATCCTGGAATGTAAAGATAAAGCCAACTGAGAGGCCCCTACCTCCCTAACCCCACCTCCCACGCCCATTCCCCCCCCCCTACTTCCCACTCCTCCACTCTGTCTCCACTCAGCCTGCAGTGAGAGCCTCCTCTGGATACCCCAGCCTGGTCCTCCCCCCTAGAACAGCTACACCCAAAGGCTGAGACACCAGGGCACATGACTCTCAGGGCCTCCTAGACTGGAGTGTTCATGTTACCTGCTTTATTTCCTGTGTGGCCTCTGAACTGGATATCTGAGGAATTAGAAAGATGGACGGACCCAGGTTCTTTTCTTACCCTTATCCTTCACCCCTCCCTCTTCATCAGAGGGCAGTTGGCTCCCTGAAGTTCATCTGGGTAGTCAGAAAAGTGGATTGGAATCCTGACAAGAATGAGAGGACCACCTATGCAGCCGTAGTGGCAGCATGAAGCACCCAAGAGGTCATAAACTGATGGCTCTCAGTGAAATTAGCACCTTTGTGAAAGCATTATGTATTGACAATATTTAAATTAAGAAGTAATGAGCATTTGAAATGAGACCCGAGAATGGTCAGGAATCTACCTGAGTTGCAGCCTCCACAGGCTGCGTGGCTTGCAGCCCCCACTGCACTTGGTGGCCAGGGCCAGCCAGACCTGCATTCCACTCCTCCCCTCCCCCTGGCTGCCTCCTGGATGAGTTCCCGAGTCACATTGTTCACTGAGCTCTGTCCGCCTTCTGGGCTCTTCCTCTGCTGCTCACTGTAAACCTCTCCATCATCTTTTCCGCTGTGGTTTTATTGTTTCATTTTATTATTCCAACTATATTAAGTTGGGAAGAGCTGCAGGAATTATTTCTGCCTACCCTTACCCGATTCCAAAGCAAGCCTTGGCCATTGGAGATAGTGATAAATCACCCTGGTTTCCTACTTTCTCCAGTTCAACTTCTCTGGCCACAGGCTGGTCTGGAGATCAGTCACTCCGTTGCCCCAGAACAGGTCCCCAGTTCCTCCCAGAGAAAGGATAAAAAAAGAAAAGAAAAGAGAAGGAAAGTAAAGAAAAGAAAAGAAAAAAAGAAAAGAGCCCAGATCTCAAAGATCACATGCTTCTCCTGGAAGCTGCGCTGCAGGCTCTGTGGGCCCCTGGCTGAGTTGGGGCTCCAAGAGAAGCCAAGGCCCGGGTGAAGGCCGGGGAGGAATCTGGGTTCTTTTGGCTGCTGGTGAGATTATCCATTAAATCCATATTCCTCACTGTAGAGTTCACGGATTCAGAGAATATGCCGTATTCGAGCCGTCTAACATTACTACAATATTGCTTCCAGATGAGCAAACACCCGCTTGCAGCCCAGCCCTGAGATACACGATGGCCAGATCAGGGGCTCAGCACCAAGCCTTTGTTCTGTGTTTGCCTGCTGCCCACTCCCTACCAGCTCACGCAGGAGCCTCCAGACCGCCTGCCACTCAGAAAAGTGTGAGATGCCTCAGGGCACCCAGGGTTTGTGGCCCCACCCCTCAAGCAGCCTCTGGGTACAAGGCCAGGACTCTTTTCTGCACTTTCTTGCCATGCATGATCTGTTCTGAACAGGGCAGAGGCCTGCATACGTGGAGTAAAGGAACTGGAGACACCTTTTTTGTCCACCTGTCAGGAGATGAGTTCTGTAGCACTCCAGGCCTCCACCTTGCAGACATGTGGTCTTCATGGCCTTTTTTTTTTTTTCACCCTCACTTTGCAAAAAAGGACAAATCCCTGGCAGAGGGATCAGTGCCCACAAAAGCATGGAGTGAGTAGTCAGCCATCACCAGCTTCAGAAAGACTGGTAGCACATGGCTTTGAGGCCAAGAGCGAATAGCAGGCAGAGAGGAAGGCATCAGGAGCTGCCAAGTGGGTCACTGTCTTTCAGATGACCAATTCCTTTCTTATGCAAGGACATGGTTTGGACAAGGGTAACTTTTCTTGCAAGACCTTAAGGCTAATTTCTGGGTCCTCTACAGCAAGGGCTTCCTTTCATTTTGTCAACTCACCCCACTAAGGCGGAAAGCTCAGGCGTGGGGCCCTGGAGGAGATGGGAGGTATCATATACACAGCTCATGAGTGCCAGCAGTCCTGCATACTCTGGTGTTGGTACCAGTAAAAAGTATCAGGGTTGGGAACCAGCAGTAACACTGCTGAGACACACTGAGCAAGAATACCCTTAAGCAGATTTGGTCCCAGCATCACACACACACACACACACACACACACACACACACACACACACCTTTTCTCTCCTCTCTGTTCCTACAAGTCCTCTATATGGGCACTTTATGACCCAGCCCAGGATCCCCCAGAGAGATACATAGCCAGGAAATGACTAGCCAAAGTATGCTCTGGAGCCTCTCTCTGGGTCCTTCCTATCCACTAAACTCAAGGGAGTCCAAACTGGAGAGAGATCTGTGGGTCCTGGCATGGATGCTGGGCAGGAGAGGATCAGGCTGAGGAGCAGAAAGAGGCAGGAAGGAGAAAGAAGAGGCAGGCTGGGGATGAGGAAGAGAAGTGGGTTTAGGTTTTGAAGACTAATCAGGTACCCGCACAGCAGCTAGTTGGGTGGTGGAGCAGGCTCAGAGGGAATTCCTGCAATCCCAGCAATCTGCAGCCATGTGTGTGGGTCTGGACTTATGACACACCATGGTCAAACTAAAGAGAATCTCTCTACAAGGTCAGGGTCATCAGCTCAGCCCATATGGGAGACTCTTGAGATACCTTCATCTCATTCCCTGTCCCTCTGACCATCTTCCACCTGGCCCTTTCCTTCAAGATCATTTTGCCAGAGTAGCCTATATCCCCCAGACACAGAGCCTTAGCTCGAGTGCCTCCAAGCTTCCTGGATTGGGGAGCAGCCCCATGAGCCATAGCTCCAGTGCCTGAGTGGGCATGGATAGCCTGGGCAAGAACCATGCCAACACAAACCATAAAACTACCCCCCTAGGCCTCCCAAGCTGACCTGCTCAGTGAAGGATGAGGACCAATGGGTAGCCACTCTCCACCCATGCGATACAGCTCAGATACCTGAGATGAAACAAGGTTCCCTTGACAACCTCAAGGCTACAGCTTTAGGATTCATCCCTGTGCCCCACAAAAGCACACTTCAGCCACACCACAGAGCACCCTGCCTCTGACTTATCCTACATTAATGGTTCCCACACAGTTACAGGGGCACCCCTGTCCTCAGAGCACTGACCAGGTCACAGAGGCTAGAGTCTAGTTCTAGGCCACCTCATTTGTCTTAGAATCCAAGACTACATTAGTAGCTATTTGTATTATACTTTTGTATAGCTATTTGTATTATATGTTTACTTTTTACTTTTGACCATGACTATCTCCTAAGTGATGTGATCCTCTCTGTGCCAGACTCAGTGGCCCTGACACTAGGGGGAAAAATTAGGAAGAAGGCACAAAGCTCAAGGGCTAAGCGAAACATGGTGGCGGTAGATTGGGGACACATGGCAGGATGATTGCTATAAGTTTGCGGCTAACCTGATCTGCATAGCAAGTTCCAGGCTAACAAGGGCTACAGATCAAGACTCTATTTCACAAGCACTTAAAATAAGTTCTAAAGAGCCTCAGTCTCTTCATCCCAAGTCAGTCTAAAACCCTGGGAGGCAGCTTCAGGTGGCAGAATCTGTGGTTAGTTTGCAGAGCCACAGCAGGGAAGCTGGCCTCTGACCATACTCTGAGGTCCCCCTGGTTTGTCAGGACAGAACGGGTCCCTCCCCCATCACCGGTCCAGTTTGTGCCCCAGAGCTCAGCTTCAGCTATCCAGGGCTCTTGAGTAATGGCTAGGCAGACAAACAACTTCAGTGCTGCGGGCTGGTGAACTTTTACAGCCTGTCTCCCAGTGTGCCTTATCTCAAAGGTTCCCTAGTCGCCCAGCCCTGCAGCTCCAGGATTCCAGACTCCTGGCTGGTACAGGGGAACAGCGGGAGGCCCCCGTGTGGAAGGGGACCCGTGGAAGCCAGTTGCCTCTGCAGAGGGATGTGGAACTGGGTGGCTCCCAAGGACCCATGGGTCCTGGTATTTCTAGTGTAGAACAACCACTCTATTTCCGGGTTTTGAGGGAGCCATGAACAGTCTGGAGCAAGCACTACGTGCGTCCTGCATATTGGGCAACTGAGGGCGTGGCCCCTGGCTATGGGCCAGACACACAGTCCAAGCTCAACAAATCCCCACTGAGCAAGTCCAGGAATCCTAATGTCAGGTGTGGAACTATTTGGCGGGCCCCTGATTAGCTGGCTAACTCCCAAATGACAAACTGAAGATTTCCACCAAATATGAAGCCTCCCCAGCTGCCCTTCCTTCTCTCTCTGCTTGTGCAGTGTGGCAAGGGTGGGGCTTCAACCAAGGACCCTGGTTGCTGTTGTAAAGAATCTTGTGTTCCCTTCTCGCTCGCAGCAGAAAGGTTACATGGGTCTCTACAAGGCATTGTGGATTATGACCAGCAGTGACTAGTGCTGATTAGGGGATGGGGAGTGAGATGCCCCCACAGTAAGTACATGGACAGAAAGACATCATCTCCCCATGTGTTTAATCACAACCCACCCTACACTCAGTCTCTCTTCAACTCTTTATCCAGCTATGGGAAGCCACAAAGCAAGAGAAAAAGTGACTTACAGGTAGCCAAACAGAACTCTCTGTCCCTGCCTCCGAGCCTTTTTCTATCAAGACAACTAAACAACTATTTTCACACCAGGGCTGACATTAGGACAGGTAAGAGAGGACAGACCCAGGAAGTCATTTCTTTCCCCCCAGGACTATTATTTCCTAGCCTGGCCCTGCTTTCAGGAGCTTTTTAAAGCCCACATTGTTGGCTCTCTAACTTTGTTTAAACACACGATCTTGTAAGAGTAGAAGAGAAGAGGCATGGGCAGTCAGGAGTACAATGAACAGCTGTGGGAACAATGGAGAGCCAGGAAATGGAGGCAGAAAGTAAAAAAGCCGCCTTCCATGGGCTGAGACCTGTGAACCTATCTGGATCTCAGTGAAAAACACCCTTAAATGCTCACTTGTCCCAGGTCCGCAGGGTCTGCTCCCTTAAAGACAGAGCTCAGCAACTGGTTCTTTAAATTGTGTGTGTGTGTGTGTGTGTGTGTGTGTGTGTGTACACCACAGCATGTATGTGGAGATCAGAGGACAACTTTTGGAGTTGTCTCTTTCTACCATGTGGGTTCTGGAAGTCAGGTTTGGGTCATCAGGCTGGTTGACAAGTGCCTTTCCCATCTGAGCCCTCTCACCAGCCCTGACATCCCAGTTCTTTAAGGATCATGGGGAAAGAACTCAACTTGGCTGTGCTGTCTTGCTTCTGAGGCTGGGAAAGGCTCATCGGTTGAGAAAGTAAGTCATGTTTTATTCCGATGACAGGGCATCGCCTCGAGGTCCCACAGTTCAAGGTCTATGGGACTGCTCCCTCCAGGAGTTGAGCACTAGGCTGACATGAAACATGCCCCATCCTGGTCTCTCTTCTCAGATGAACTCCCAGATGACAGGGCTGACATGCCCCATTGTGGCTTAAACCCTTCAAGGACTCTCCCTATCCTCAGGGAGAAGCTGGGAGCTCTGCTCCAGCCAAACATGTCTTCATCTTGCCTTCCTTCCTCCAACTTCCTCTGTACCCTCCCCCCCTCCCCGCACCCTCCTCCCCCCACACTCCCCTCCAAGTTACTCTTGCATGCTCTGACCTCACTGGCACTGCCTGCGACCTGATGGGCCCCATACTCAGAAAGCCTTATATAGCCCTGGCCCTGACCACGCCCCTTCATCCTGTTTGTTTCTGTGTTATTTTTCTTGACTTTCCACCCATGGCTGGACCTGGGTCCCTCAGGACCCAGTACCACATCCACTGTTCTTCTGATTCTTCTATGCCATCCCTCCAGGGTTCGGCTCTCAGGATACAAGTGAACAGAGGAAGGGGCTCAAATCTTTAGATCCTTTACCATTATGGGGACCATAATGGTAATGAGAAATGAGAACAATGGTCTCACTCCTTATGGCTTCTGGGAGGACAGTTCAGCCTGGGCCATCTGGGAACCTACTGCATGGCTTTCTATATAGGCACAAGGTCTGCCCATTTACCTCTACACCTGGGTAGTAGGGACATGCACATCTGTATGAAAAGAACAGTTGAGGAAACTATGGGAAGCACTATGTTGAGGAAACACTATGGGATTTGTGTCCACCTGGGTATTGAGTGAACCCGGACCCAAGTTACACAGAGTACCCACCCAGCATCCAGGTCCCTGATTTCTCACGAGTGACTGATGAGTGGGCCCAGCAGGCATTCCATGGGAGCCTAGGTTCAATTCCCATACATAGACCTGGATTCCCAGAGAGTCAGAAATGCAGGTTCCTGAGCCTTACACACACACACACACACCACTGAGCCTCTGAATCTTTAGGGCGGAATCCATTTTCATGTTATGCTCACAGATACTGAATTTGGTTACCACAAGTTTAAACCAGAAAGTCGGAACCTTCTGTTCAAAACAAAAACAAAAACCAAACCAAACAAACAAAATAAAAATCCTTTCTCCCTTTTGTCATTCCAGAGCCAAATATGTTTGCTGATGGGTAAGCCTTCAGGCAGCCCATTAGCATCTATTAGAGCCAGGTGTCCTGGTAAAGAGTTTGGAAGCTCAATGTATCTTGGGTTCGGGGTAACAGTCTCCAACATGGCTGTGACCTCTTGGAGTTGACTCATTTTCCATAGTCTTCTATTATGGAAAGACAGAAATGGATATAACCTAACCATATCAGGTCTAGACCACACTGCTGGTGGGACCCCCAGGGGCTGGCACTTTGTGCACCTGGTTGAAGGTAGGGCAATTCTGTGGTATGCATAATATGCCAAGCCTCAGACCTCCACGAGTAGTCCCCAACTGCCTGTGTACCTTAGTGCTTGGGTTTTACAGGAAATAGAGGATATGATTCCCAACTTACTAGAGGGTTACCAGGAAAAGCTCTAGTATGTTAGATACTACAGGAGTCTTTGCATTCCCCTTGCACGCATTATCTTTGGAATCAGTGATGTCTCCAAGGCATGTGTGTGCTGGCAGTGATCACCTCGGGCCTATTTGCATATGCAGGCACAATCTCCCTAGCTCAACTGCCCTTGGGGACCACATTGAGGTCAAACCTCCTTTAAGTTAAGCCCACACTGGCCTTGTGTGGGGACAGATGAAGGCCAAGAGGAGGCCACTGGCCTTGAGAAAACGCCCAAAGCAAAGGCAGCCCCTGTCTCTGTCTCTGCAAAGGGAATGGGCCAGGTTAGCCAGAACCTACATGTTGTTAACCTCTGCATGCCTGGAGCCCCAGCACCTTTCTTTGAAAAGCTTCCATTGGAGGTGTCGACTTGAGGGCCAGTGTCTCCCCAGCCACAGAAAATATACGGCAGTACTTCCTTGACCCAACACATTGGTTACCTTGCCTTCACGGGTTCTCACAGCCAGAGGCATCCTGGGAAAATGATTGCTGTAAGGAGGGTTTACCCAGAAAGTGTCCATTGCCCAGCTTGGGTATTGAGAGGACTCAAGAGAATAGGAGCTGCTGCAGGCAGGGAGGCTTCCACTTTGGAAGAGCCCATTGAAGGAAGAGACACTGTGAGAGAAGAGAGGCAGTAGCCAAGAGAAATGAGTTGACAGACTTCCATCTTTCCTTTTCTCCTCTTCTGGCTATCTCCAGAACTCCACATACTACCCGATGGCAACAGACACAGCAGCATTCCTGTTGACTATTGAGACAAAAGGGGGACAGGGAGACTCCAGGGCCTCCCAAGAAACATTGGCCTGTTTGGGGGGTGCCTATAGACCTCTAGCAAGTACCTTCATTCCTGAATATGAGGATACCCTCCTAGCGTAAGACTCGCTAGGTGAGGCCAGTTGGTCAGTCAGAGACCCACTTGTGACACTCCCATAAACTGGTCCATGACTCTGGAATGATCAGAAAACCAGAAAATAATAGCATTTGAAGCAAACACTGAGGCTCAAAAAGGTGATGCTGTTCCCAACCCTAGTAGTTCAAAGGGACTTCTGTCTCTCATTGTTCAAGTTCTCATCAATTCGTAGAACAGGCTGACAGGTCTGTGCCCAATAACGGTGTTCAGCCATTCCACATGTGGTATGGCTAGCTTCTTAGGCCATTTACTTGTGACCGAGTAGTCAAAGCAAGTTGGGGGTGGGTGGATAGATGACACCTTCCTCACCAATTACAGGTGTGATGACCTCTGTTCTTTGGCTGGTAGGAAATGTGGATCTGACTCTTGTGTCTGACACAGAGCCCACCTTCTACAAGTCTCCCTTTCCCCTCTGTACATGACCCCCTTGGGGCTGCCTAGGGCCCCATCCTCTTGATAGAAAATCACATCTGGCCCCGGATGCTCTGATAAGATCACCAGGGGGCGGGGGGCCACAGCAAGGAGACCAGGAAGGAGAGCCAGAAAGAAAAACACACACACATCCAGGCCCACATGATATACAGTCCTCCTGCCAGCTCCGAATTGCTTTATGGTGTCACCTTTCAGCATGGAACCACTTATTCTGTCAGAGTAGAGAGCCCTCTACTCTGCCAGGTGACAGCCCTAAATCGTGAGGAGCGACAGCCGTCCTCCTGCCTGTATTGGGTTTCCTCACACTGGGGCAGGGCTGGTGGCCAGGGCTCTAGGGCCAGGCCTTCCCTGTGAAGATAATACCATTTGAGGAAGGGCTGGTAAGAGGGCAAAGGGAAGGTGGGAAAGGGGGAGGTCAGGCTGCCTTGGGCTTTATCTTTACTCTGGTCAGGAGCCTCATCCCCTAAGGGGATCCATCTCAAAAACCACACCCTGCTGAAGGAGACACACTCAACTCAGGGGTACACACTTATGATCCCAGACAAATGTCAGTTATATGCTGTTAAGCTCTGTACCTACTGGCCATTTTTTGATATAGCCCTAGGACTTGCCTGGGAGTACACAGAGAAGTGGTTTGTACCAAAGTCTTCTATTTAGGGGAAAGAGTCACCTATACTTGCTTATGATGGTCATTGGGATTATCTTGGGGTTTGTGGAGGGTTGTACTCATGTATGTATGTGCACGTGTGGAGGCTGCATGTCAACCTCAGGTATCATTCCTCAAGAGGCATCCTCCTTGTTTTTTGAGATAGGGTTTCTGTAGTCTGAAGCTTGCCAATTAGAAGAGGGTAATGGACTAACAAGTCCCAGAAATATTTTTGTCTACGTCCAGCATACTCCCAACCCCAGCTTCAGGATTGCAAGGATGTGCAGCAATGGCAAGCTCTGTTTGTTGCACACATTCTGAAAAGCTGGACTTGAGTCCACATGCTTGCACAGCATGCACTTTGCTTGAGCATCATCTGTCTTCCTGACCACAGTACAGAGCTTGCTTCCCACCCTGCCATATCCTCCTTGGCCCTGTGTGATGTAAAACAAGACTCCAAGGCCTCCATATTCTGAGCTATACAGTGGAAGTGAAGTGGACTCTGTTGCAGGGTAATGATGAGTGAGTGATCAAGTAAGCTGTACCAGGTACCAAGGATAATGTCAGGCCCTGGGCACCCTGCACTAGGCCGAAGTCCAACAAGTTCTTGGTATGCTAAGAATAGTCACAGGTGCCCCCCCCCCCAAGCACACGCCAAAACTAGGCTTGGCTCTGACTTGGGCAGGGTGGAGATAAGTCATTGGGATGCAGATAAGGTCTCTAGAAGTATGTATAGATACAGCTTTAGAGAAGCTCTGAGTTGGTCCCCACATAAACAGATGGACCATAAACATCTAAGAGAATAGGTGGCCAGGAATACTCCACGGTTTCTTGATGCTCTGGCTTCCCAACTATGGTGCAGCAATTCCTGCCTTCTACATCAGAAGAGGCTGATACCACAGTGGAGTCCCCCAGCATTTGTCTGCTCAGGCCCCCATCTTCTCTCTGAACTTTGAAGTAAAGCCTAAATGTGACTGGAGGTCCCTAGGTCTCAGAGCCTGCCCATTTATCCAGAATTGCTTATGCCCCCTTCCCAGGTGTGCCATTTCCCAAGGCTAAGTGCCTGAGCTGCTAGAAGTGCCAAAAACCTCAGCCCGAAGGCTCTAAAACTCACACAGTTCGGGGTGACCCCAGGAAGGCACCAGGGAGGCCTTTTGGGCTTGAGGGGTAAAAACACCAACTTGTATGAACACTGCCTCCCCAGGCTTCCCCACACTCAGAGCCAGGGTCACCTGCCCAGGAGTTATCCTGGACTCTGAGACGCCCTGGGGCCCAGCAGGTCAAGTATGTTCTGACTTAGAAAGGCAGGAGGCCAGCTCCTCACTTCTCAGATTCTGCTGAGCTCACTGAAACCCTAACCTTCGGGCTTCCCCACTAATTTGTGATAAGGCTGCGCCAAGAAAAACAGCAGCTAAAGACCCCAGATTTCTCTGCAAATTCCAAAGTGCTTGGTTCATTCCAGCGGGGAAGGGGCCCAAGGCAGCCGTGCGTGCAGAGCCACCTCTGTGTGGGTGCGGGGCTTGGGATGGCCTCGCAGGAGGCTGCTAAGGAGGACCACCTGCCGCTCTGGGGAGATTGCTTCCAGCTGGCCCCAGCAAGGACAAGGCCAAGGGTGGGTTAGGGCGGTGGCTTGGAGAAGCTGAGATGGCTCTCAGGATATGTGCTGACGTGGCAAGCTTAGGCAGAAGTGCGTAGAGAAATGTCCACCCAGGCTCCTGACTCGAGGACCCCTAGATCCCTGGATAGATTAGGTAACCTGCTGGCACTTCAGACAAGGAGTGATATGTTGTTTATTTGGGGGTGGTATGTGTGTACGTGTGTTGCTAGGAATTGAACTGGGGGTCTTATATGTACTGGGCAAGCATCCTACCACTGAACTATGTCCCAGATGTGTTTGAGTGAAGGGAACACCCTTCCTGGAGGCAAGCCTGGAGCTAGTGACAGATTTTCAAAGAAGCCCAGAAGTAGCTAGGGAGATGAGCGCTTCTCTGGCAAGGCAGGAGACAGCAAGGACAGGGAAGTGACCCCACTCCAGGCTCTGGCAGCTCCCACCCCACCCCCTCTGCTGATATGGGAGGGAGGTATCTTGGAGTCCAGAGGGGCTTTGGGTGGGACTGTGGTGACAAGCTAATGGAGCAGAGCCAGAGAAGAGGGGTAAGGCCATTTCCCAGCAGGGAAGAATATAAGTTTGATTTTTTTTTTCCCTCCCAAGTCATGTTATTTCTGTATTGTCCCAAGTAGAAGCTGACTTGGATGTGGGAGAAATGGAGGTTTTAAAGCCCTTGAGGACCTGTGCTTAGCTTGATATGGTAACTGATGCCTCCCTGATCACTGGGCAGCCATCCTTACAGTGGGCAGAGAGGCCTAAGTAAAACACACTAGGCCCTTCTACAGAATTGGGGAGAGTATTGAGAACTATAAACCCTCCAGGACCCAAGGCAGTCTCAGATCCTGCCCCCAGACTTACAGACCAAGAAAAGAAAGTCTGAAAGCCAGGAAACCGAGAGTCATGAGTCCTGGTCACCTGGAGAGGAAGAAGGACCCAAGATGTAAATTACAGCCAGTGGCTTCATGGTGGGGAGTCTTGGGCCTCCATGGCCCCCTTCCTCCTTCCACCATACTCCTAGGTGTACCCACTGGACCCAAGTGGGAAACCAAAGGGAAGGAGCCTGGGAATGCAGCCAGATCAAGTCAGTCTTCTCCAAGCATGAGCTGCAGAAGAAGGCCATAGGACCTGAGGGGGCAGAGGCGGGCATCCAGAGTTCAAGACCATTTGTGTAAAATCCCTGAGATATGAGTTTTGTGTGGTCTGTGAGGAGCGGAGCTGTTTGAGTAATCTTCTGTGGATGTTGCAGGCAGGAGGGGGTGCCTGACTGCAGGAACATTGCACCAATCCCACTAGCCCACTGACCTTGCACACAGTAACAAATGCAAGCCTCACCGTGCCAAAGGCCCACGTGTCAACCCCAGGCTCACTGTCACCCCATCCTCTTCTTACTCTGCCTAGGAACTCTGTCCCTGGCCTTCTTCCATCTTGTCCATGCCCCAGGACCTTTGGGTGTCCCTTCTGCTTAAAATAGGCAGTGGTGCTACCCTCCCCTCATGCAGGTGCCTGCTATCCTGTCCCGTCTTCCAAGAGCATCTTTAGGAGGCTGTTGGCCTCTTCCTTCCACCCTGGGTATGACTGTAGCCTCTCCAGTTTCTCACTCTTGTGGTCTTGGTGAAAATGCTAGCATGGTTCTGGGGGGTCTCCCTAAGAGACCTGGAGAGAGAGAGCTACCAAACCCAGCAAATCATAAGGTCCTGTTTCTCCTTTCCCATCTCAGGAACTGGACTATCATTCTGAGATCCCAGATTTTTTTTTTTTGAACCAGGATATTATTTAGTCCAGCCTTGAACTCCTTGTTTTCCTGCCTCTTCCATCTCCCAAGTGCAACAACACGCCCAGGTTTATTATGCAATGCTGAGAATGGAACTCAGGGCTTTGAGCATGATGGGTACTCTACCAATTAAGCTAAACTCTTAACCCAAATATCAGGAATGACTCTCTATAGCATCAAGCAGACGTGGGGACTCCCTTCAGCCATCTCATCTAGCAAAACTGGAGTGATGGCTGTTCTGGCCTCTAAGAGTGGCCTACTGACCTTTGTGTGTTTCTGGGCCTCTCCCTATGTCATCTGTAATGATTACTATGTCATTCCTAATGTCTAGGCCTATAGTCAACTGAGCAAATTAGTGAAGCCCCTTAACTGGCTCCTGGCTGCCCCTGAGCACTGAGCCCTATAAGGCCTGTTCTCATACCTTTGTCCCTTGAGCTCAACAGGTGGACTCCTGGCCTCGTTTCTCCCCTCGCCTCATTGCTTCTCTACCCATGCCAAGGCCAGAAGGCAGGCTGCACGCGGGCATTACAGGGCATCATGGCAGGGTGCAAGCAAAGGGGCCCGAGGCACCGGGTGCTTCCGACGGGGCCTGAGGGCCGTCTGACCTTTCCGGCCATGGGGCAGCGGTTGCGTGAACAGGAACAATCACCCCAGTGTGCAAGGCACAAGCAGCCTTTTCTTCCTCAGCAGGCCGGCGCACACAGCTCCCAGCCTGGCTTCCCTTGAACAAACATATTTATTGTGGCCGCCACTGAGGGCCTCGCCTTGCAGCCGGAGCCTGGGGGCCTCTGTCCCACCCACTGGGGCCCAGGGAGGGGACCCCTGCCCTGGCGGTCCCCTGGCCAGACCCTCTTTCCTTTGGGCCCTGGCCCCACTGTGCTAAGGCTCCTGTCCATCACAGCAGGCTCCAGAGCTTAGAGATCCTGCTAGGAGCTTGTGACCACCCACAGGCAAAGGCCAGCGAGTTTCCCTGGTGGAGCACAAACACAAAGACACCTGAGGCCTCTTCACAGGGGGCAAGAACTTCACCTCTGGAAGCCTCAGTTTCTTCTTCCATGAAATGGGAGGCATGATCCAGCCTCACATATCTCCCGAGCCCTAGCCCAGCATCCAGGAACTCCAAAGGGGCAGCCCCAGCTGTCTTTCCTCAGGCTCACTCTCAGCCTCAGCTCTTCCTCCCATGTCCAAAGTGAAAGAGTTCCCACTGGCAGGGCTCACCAACCCCAGGTCCCTCAACTGACCCCAGATCAAGGAATCCTACATTCTTCCCTCTAATGTGACTCCCAACCCTCATTTTTCTACAAATCCTCCCTCATGCCAGCCTCACACACACACACACACACACACACACACACACAGCACAGCACACAAGACCCAACTGAGCATGAAATTCTTGGGTTATAAAAGTATGGAAACTAGGTTGGACCTCAAAGGATAATGGGGTACCCCCAAACTTCCAGCCAGCAGTTCCTAAGAGGAGAGAAAGCCGTCTTCCCAGGAGAGGCACTATAGGAAGGGCCAGACTAGACCCAGGCATCCCTGCAGGGAAGTAGGTGCACATTCGTTTATCTCACTCTCCCACCTGAAGCTGAACCCCCAGCCAGCAGAAAACAAAAGTGTAAAGTTTCTGCAAGACAGGAGGGGGACTTCCGGGCCTATTGTTTGCTCTCATTTCCTACCTCAGGGCCTTTGTGCATGTACACACACACACACACACACACACACACACACACACACCTCTTTCCTCTGGTTGAGTCCTATTTTATCTTCAGGTCCCTGGAGCAGCTATTTCTGAGGTTCTCCAAAGAGGAGTCACGTGTTAGAAATCAAGGCTGCCCAGACCTTCTAGCAGGCCTGGCATTGATTTCCTGGTGGTTATAGATGCCAGTGAATCGTCTCGTGTAGCTCTGTCTCCAGGAACTGGAAGACTAAGGTCTGGGGAAGGGTTCAGCTCTGTTTCAGGGGCTTCAGGTATAGGAGGGAGGGGCTGGTAAGCATTTGAAAAGAGAGAGAGTGAATAGGGCAGAGAATGAATAGATAGTCAGACCAGGCCTCAAAGTGAGTTTAGGTGGCTGAGAGGCAGGGAAGCCACCAGTCCAAGTCCAGTAACTGCTACATATGGGGACGAGGCTGGGTAAGTAGAGGTCCAGTCTTCAGTGACTGTGCCCTTAATGGAGACAGCATCAGCAGGCTCCGCAGTGAGTAGGATGGGCCTGACTTGTGCTGCTTTTGTGGGATACTGGGTGGCTGGAGAGTGGGGTGCCTCTCTAGGACCTTCAGAGTTGAGGAAAATATCTAGGAACAGTGTCCTGAATCCTCCGGTCTGGAATCCACTGGGTAGTGATTCCAGAAGTGACCATGTGGTTAGGAGCAAGCATGAAGGTGTACTGTTTCTTTGTATCTTGGAAGAACTTTCCTGCCTCATGTTCTTCCGCTGTGAAATAAGAATTATGACCTCTACTTGGACCTGGCAGTAGTAACCTAAGCCCCAGACTGAGACACCAGAAATGATAACCAATGCAGACTTCTAGGGTGACATCTCTGGGTGGCTAAGAGCAGCCATGTGGCCAAGCCTGTGACATGCCTGCCCTGGCCCAGTGGAAGTGAGTACCTTGAATGGCATGTTAACACATGTCACATGTGCCCTGGAAGCCTCCACTTGTCATCATGTAAGCTGTGGCTGTCTGTCTGCATCTGGCTTGAATTGTACTTCTCAAGAAAATGTGTTAAATCTGACGGCGCACTCAGAAGGACATAATGGGACTGAACGTAAGAGTGCAGGAAGACAGGCAAGGAATTGTGATTCTGTGGTAAAATTCTTGCCTGCCATACAGAAGGCCTTGGGTCCATTTCAAGCCAATGCATGACTCAGTTTTAGCAGGGCATGGTGGTACACATCTTTAATCCCAGCATACGGAATTTAGAGGACAGCAGATCTCTGTGAGTTCGATGCCAACCTGGTCTACATAGGGAGTTCCAGGCTAGCCAAGGCTACATAGTGAGACCCTGTCTCAAAAAACAAAACAAACAAACAAAAACCCACAAGACGCAGTCTACTAGATTGCTGTCCCTAACATGGTCACCTCCATGTCTCTGGGTGAATATAAGGCACTCCCTCTGTGGTCCTAAGGAGGGGACCTGGTCCCTGAGTGGAGGAGATGCCTGGAGCCTGTGAAGCCGGACAGCTGTGAATAGTGACCTCCATAGCTGTCGCCAGTCTAGGACTATGACGTGGTTGTGTGCCTCGGTCATGCCAGGCAAGGCCATGGAGTGTGAACTTGGTCAAGACGAGACACCCAGGACTTGGCCACAAGTGGGGAGCCTAGAAAGTCGGCTGCAGGCTGCCCCTGAGGTGCCCACTCATGACGAGGCTGCAAGGCTCTCCGCCCACTCCTTCCGAAGGCCATGCTGAATATGCCGGCCTGATCTCACAGGACACAGAGCTGTGGTGACACATCCTGTTAGCAGGATCTAGAGAAGATCTCAGAGGAAAGGAGGGCAACAGATGAGAGCTGGGTACTAGGCAGGGCCCACCTAAGCGAAGGGGAGCAAGGGCGCTTTGAAGGAGTAGATTCCAGGAAGGGCAAAGGCTAGGTCCTAAGCCTCTCTTGACTTGCCAGGAAGGACAAACAAAGGAGGGGAGTCGGAGTGGGGGGAAGTAGCAGTATTTGGGGGATGGAGGGTCAGTTCCTGTCTAGTCACTACCCTGTCCCAGGAACCTGCTTTCCTGGAGCATATGCCCTCAGCAGGGAGAGCAGGCTCAGCCTCTCAGGCATACCACTGGCTGCCTGACAACGAGAAGGAGTTAATTCCCGACCTCATGGGCTGGCAAACTCTGACTCACAGAGCAATAAAATTCCTGTGTTTTAAAAATCAGTATATTAGCTTAATTTTATAGATTTCAGAAGTGCTACTTGAAAATAAAAGTCTCCTAATTATATTTATGATCCCAACGTGAATCTATTTGACTCCGCTCACGGCGAAGAACCTTTGTGTAAAATGCCGGGAAAGGCTTCATGCAGACTCGGCCCTAACAGGCCGTAAAACACCAGCTGGTGGGTCCAAGCCCAGCAGGGATCTGAGGTCGTAGCAAAGTCCCTGGTAACACCGCAGCACACGGGACTCCTGGGTGTCAGTGAGTATGGAGCCATGGTTCAAATGGCCATGGGAGGGGCTGTCACAGTCTTGACATGTACTATACATTCAGAATGTGCAGGAGGCATAAGCAGGAGACACAAAGGGCTTGGCACCCATGCCACCCAGAGGAGGGGCATCTCTGGCATGGAACCAATACTATATCCAACTCTTGCCCTGAGCTGGGGCTCAGGAGCTCCAGGGAGAATCCACATCCTACCCCTGCCTTGACCAAGCTCTCCAAGAGCCCAAGCTGTGGCCAAGGCAAGAAATTAAAAATATAAACAAAAGGAAAAAGAAATACTTCCTCTGGTAGGGAGGGGAGGGAAAGGAAGGGGAGACTGAAGTGGGCCCCCGCCAACTGGAGCATGGGTCTGGTTGGGGACCTTTACAATATGGTCCTTGGTAGTGGGGTGGATGGCTGCATTGTCAGGAAGCCAGAATAGTCTGGGAGGGCTGTCTGAGGAGGTGACCTTTGCCTTAACTACGCAGAAAGATGGAAGGACCCTGCTATGAGAAGGGCCACCAGCCCCTGGCAGGTTGGTAAGTGTACCATAGGGTGATGTGCACCTCTGAAATGGGTAGATAAAGCACCGTGACCGCTTTGGTATGCCTCACCCCCACCTGCCAACAGCAGAATGTACTTGGATGGGGTGGGGGGCACACAAGGAGGCCAAGCCAGACTTGTCGGTCTCTCCAGGGACCAGGAGTCTCTGACAGGGTGTCATTTAGCAAGACAAGGGGCTTGTGGAGTCTTGGTGTTGGGGGCTAGAAGATGCCGGCTGGGCCCAAGCCCTGGGCCGGGCTGGGCTGCCCTCTCAGCAGGCCACATGCTACAGTGCCAGCTGCACAGACACTGTGGGGATTGTCCTCCTGCCCGACCCAGGCCCTCGATGTGCCGGCTTTCTGCAGGAATTCAGAGCAGGCCGCGAGGGGGCCGTAATCGGACGCCAGCTCCAACGCCCTGTTGTTACAGGTGCGGTGTGGGTGCCAGAGGCCAGGTGGGCGGCACAGCACAGCCTGTCACTCACCAGATGGGGCCCCAGGGACCCCTGGTATGAGTGGAGGCTGGGAATCCATAGATGATAGCCTAGCCCTATGTCCATTCCCACGTTACTTTGAACAAGCACTGGCTTTCCTGCTGGGTCCATCTCTGGGGCTGGGGGGTGGGTAGATGGCATTAGCTGAACCTTTTGAAGTGGCCTTGAGGAACTGCCTCACTCTGTACCTCCCAGGCTAGCACCTCATATTCCTACTGTGTCAGGCATCCACAGTCAAAGCAAGAACCCAGGGTAGCTTGGCTCCCTTAGTGCCTGCAGGTAACAGTTTTCCAGCCTCATTTCCTCCAAATGAGGCACAGACGGACCAGTTGAAGTGATATAAGAACAGCAGTGGGTTCAAGATCACTGTTGGCTCATGATACCAGGTTATAAGCTAATCTTGGGCACAGATACAGCACAGAGGGGACATGTATCAATATGTTTTAATTAAAGCAAGACCTCTGACAAGGCACCTTTGCTCTGGTCACATGTGGCCATTTCCCTTCTGAAGGGGTTGAAGCCCTCCTCTCAGACTTGGGGAGGTGGTGACCTAGGAACTTGTTCATGTTCATCAGCGAGGCCCACCACCAGCCCCACCTGTTGGCTTTAAGACAGCGAGTCCCACAAAGCTTAAGAGGAGCTGACCCTAGTCCAGACATTCGGCTGTCTAGTGGATACCAGATGACATCTACCAAAGCCTCTGGGCCACCCTTCCACTCTAAGCACACCTGCTTCTGTCAGTGTGCTGTCCTTGTTCAATCAGTAGCAGATTGACCAAGTCCAGTCTGGAGGGTGGAGGCAAGGGAGGAACAAGCTCTCTGAAGCCCTCCTAGGAATGAGATATCGAGGTAGAAGCCGAGGGCAGCGACCATAGCCTTCTTGTGTGGGATCCCCTTCCTGTGTCCCAGCAACCAAAGACATGTGACAGGGGTGGTAGACAAAAAGATTCAGTGTGAAGCCACCAGAACCTACTCTCCTATGGTCCTACAGCTATCACCCTGTGCCCGCAGCTTGGTAGGAATAGGGCCCATAGGTGCCAGCTTTGACTCCCCCTTGGCTCTGAAGCCATGAAAAGCCACCAGCTGTTCTCTCTTTCCCTGGTGAGACAGGCTTCCCCAGAGTGCGCCTCTGGGGACCGTGCCAAGCGTAAGGTTGGAAGATGTGAAGAGTATACCTTCATCTCTCAGCCCAATTCTAAGAAACCTGAACAAATTCAATCAAATTTACTTTTAATTATGTATGTTTCACAACTACCTTCCATGCAAAGTGACATTTTCTGGCTTTTAAAACACACTCAGATAAGGAAACAGAGTCTTGTTTAAGGAACAGTGCTAAACAAACAGAGGTACAGGTGTTCCAAGATATCAAATGAGCAGCAGATATGGCAAGGGACCCAGCCATGGAAGGGGGCAGGACATGTAGACTTGGAAGGCCTTCCTAGCAGTCCCTAGATTTGGTGAATGGACCTAGTACCCCTGAGGGCCCTGACTTTCATGGAAGATCATTCAAGGCTATCTTCACATTTCCTGTGTCAGTAGACACAAGACCTGTGTCTGTGGCAGAAGGCCCAACAAAGTAGTAGCTTTACTCTATAGACTTACCATCCTACAGTCCTGGAGATCAAGTGTAGGGAGGGCTGATTCCTACTGCAGATACCCCACACCCTTGGATCATGGGCTCTGTAAGGATAGAGATCTCAAATGTCCCCAACTGTCCTTCCTTATCTCCTACCCTCTCTGTGGCTCCACCAATTTCTGTATAAGGAAGGCCTTGATGGTCACTTAAGGCAGCCCATAGTTCATGCTGATTTTGCCACCTCCAAATCAGCTGATCAACAAAATTTATTCTTCATTGACACATGACACAAATTCCAAGTGTTAAGACATGGACATTTTCAGGGACCAATAGGCTACTACCCACCATAGAACCCAGTTCCCCGTATCCCCTATACCCACAGCTTGGATTCATGGACCACTAGGGCTACCATGACTCTTATGAGACTTGAAGAACACCACAGTGATTGAAAGCCTATATAAGGAGCTTCAGGATTCAGGGGTCTCTGGGGGGGATATCTGTACCTGTGGAGAATGGAGACAGTGGGCCAAGAAGGATAAGAACCTGGGTTTTAACTTGTTTTGTCTTTGAGGAACTAGGGGCCTTGGTGGATCTGCTGATGGAGATGTCTCACTGGAATGATGATGAGCAGGACATAGTTGGTCCTAGACATAACTTCTTCCTCATCTCTGTCCCCCTGTAAACTCTTGCCAAGGTTCCATAACTCCTCACAAGAATGCACATAAGTGGGGTAGGTGCTCACCCCCATGTGATCCTGCACCAAGCCTTCTGTCCATCCTCTGCCCCATTCTCTCTCTGCAGGAGTGTTCAGTTCTAGCCCAGGCCTGAGATCCCTTTGTGTCTCAGTTCTTTAGCCACAAATCCCATTTGTTACTAAGGGAACATTCTAGAAGGTTCTGTTGCTGCTTACTTAGCCTATCTCTGGGAGTAGAGAAGTGCCTACTTTTTAGCGGAGCCATGCCCAACCACCAGAGAAGCTGGGCTCTTTTCAGTATAGCCATGGATATACGAATAGTTGGGGGCTGAGAGCCCAGAGCCCCCTTGGCCTGTAAATTTTCTGGATAGCCCTCTTGAGAAGGTCCAGCCCTTTCACCCAGGCATGCCAAGCAAAAACAGGGTGATCATCAACCACAGAGCTGCTGAGGTTCTAGTAGTACCCTTCTTATCCCTGTGCCCCTGCCCCAGGGCTGCCACTCCTGGCCTCTGAGTTACCTCCTGGAACTCTTGGCACTGGAGTTGAGAGTGAGTGTTGACTGTTTAACCTGTTCAAGGCACTTGCTGTGACAATGCCAGATTTTTCCACATTAAAAGTTAGAAGGCAGAAAACTACGTTCTGAAAGAAAAAGGCTTTGCCCTGTCTGTTCTGCCCTTGAGATAGAGTGTTTTCATCCAAAACAGCCATCCTTCTTCTCTTGACCAGCAAAAGTGTCTTGGAGGACATTCCTAGAACTACTGTCCCTAGGAGACAAGCAGACATCCTGGCTTGGGCTGTTCTGTACCTTAGCTCAAGCATGACCAAACATATCAGGGAAGCAGGAGGTAGTGGTAGATAGCCTTTGACTTGAGCTTGTGCAATGTGCACATTCTCTGTGTGTCTGGACATTCACAGCTATCTAGCCCCCCTACACCCCAGCACTCTGATAGGAACCATGGAGACTGACCATTCAGCTATGCCACTTCCATACAGATCTTTCTGAATGCAGTTGGGCCTGGGCTCCCCTTGGCCTTTTCTCAGGGCCGTTTGCACTCTGCAGCTGAATCAATGCAAGGCAGAAATGCGTGGCAGGGGAGTGTTTACCGGTAGAGTTTCTGAAGCCAAGGATGCTCAATGTTTGTCTAGGCTCCGTCCCACTGGGTCCTCCTGAGCTCGGCAAACAACAGCCTTGGAGTACAAGGGGCCCTCACCTCCCCAGAGTGCTGAGTCCAGCACACTGGACCTCGGTGCAAACAACCAGCTGGGGCTCTTCTACAGCACTAAATAAACGTAGGTCAAACAAAGCAAATGTGCCCTAGAGACCCCCGTGAGTAGGCAGACTCAGAAAGCTCTGCGTGAGTCCTTTGCTGTAGTCCACAGTTACTGGGAAGGGCAATGTAGACATTTGCCTTCCCCAGGTGGCTGCCAGGAGTTGAGGTACTTGATTTTTCTCATTCCTCGGATCCAGGAAAGTTAGTATTTTGCTGCCCTTCCCCCTGAACTTTTTAGATTCTCTGAGTTCTTTGTGGAGAAGGCTGGCCTGGGTGTCCCTTAGTGCGGGTCAAAACCAAGTCGGGTCTCACTGGGGATACCTAAGCCAGGGTCCCGGCTATGATGCTGCAGCAGAGAGCAGTGTCTTAGCAATTATGGGCAACTGAAGTGATTCATGGGCTGCCAGTGATGTAGGGACTATTTTTATCTGTAGGGGTCTTGCAAGCCAGAGACCCCGTGCTGCTCCATTGCAGGAAGTCTGTGGGGGTTGGTCTGCTCTCTGCTGCTTCAGAGCCTCTGGACCCAGCTCAGACCTCAAGGAAGAGTTCCCACCCCCTTCTTACTGTTCAGCTTCGGGGTTAGAAGGGACCGCAGCTTTTACTCAGACTCAAAGCCTGAGATATATTTGAGACCTGGGCTTGCTGTCACTGTGCCTACTCCTAAACTACCCTTCCCTCTGGAGCCTGTGCTCTGTCCGCTCACCCAGCCCCAGCCCCAGCCCCAGCCCCCACCAGATCAGCCCTGCCTGACTCCCCTTTTGCTGAACTTCCTGAGTCTGTACAGATAGACCATGGTGCTCTATGCCTGCCAGTAGTGCCCAGGGGAGGTGGAATGAATGCTTTCCTAACCAACACCTTTCTTCCCTCCTGAACAATCTCTCCAAATGCCCACTCAGTACTCTACTGGAAAACTGATGTTCACTGACCAGCTAGCTATAAGATTCATATTCCCTCTTGGCCACACATATGAAAACCCACAATATAACATTCTATGATATTTCCTATTTTAATTCAGCCTAATCTTTTAAAGGTAACCTTCATTATTATTTTAATAACCATCACAGATGTTTATTTCAGCCATAAGTTGAAATTACTGTAAATCAAAAATGCATTGCAGTAGCTGGGGAGTCAAAGCTCAGTAATATGCTCACCTTGCAAACACAAGCACCTGAGTTCTAGCCCAAGACCCCCCCTCAAAAAAATAAACAAAACTAAGCGTGACAGCATGCTTGTGATCTCAGCACTGTGGAGGCAGAAACAGGCAGATCCTTGGGCTTCTTGGCCAGCCAGCTGAACCTAGCCTGCTTAGCAAACTCCCAGGCCAGAGACCCTTTTTCAAAAACCAAGGTGGATGTACTTGGAGAATGATACCTGAGGTTGTCCTCTGTCTTACACCCTCCCCAAACACATATAGATGCATACAGATGCGCGCGCGCGCGCACACACACACACACACACACACACACACACACGAGGGGGGGAGGGGTTAGGGAGGAGAGAGTGTTTGGCATCTACCTCTCTTAGTGGATACAGCAGTACAGCTTCCAGGCACCTGGTGGAACCACTTGCTCACCTGACTCCTTGGGCCTGGCTGTTGGTTGTACTTTTACTGCTACCCATCATCATGAAAGATGACCAAACATAAGTGCAATGCCAAAACTAGGTTGATTCAGTATGCAAGATGCAATTTCTGCTGAATACACACCTATTTCGCACCACGCGGTAAAGCTTAAAACTCATAAATTAAAACAATGACCAGCAGTCCATTATCCTCAGACTGTAACACAGAATAGTATAATGATGGACTGTCTCTTGCTGTAACTGCTTTTAAGACCCAGCTCTCCCCCACGCTCCTTATATGCCCCTAACCGTGTGTCTGTGAGAATGTGTACTCCCTGGGTGTTTGCTTTGGTGAATACATGGCAATGTAAGTCAGACTTCACTGAGAGCTCAGGGGGGAATTCAGGAAGATGCCAGCAAGGTGGCTAAAACTGATAGGGTAGTATAGCAAGAGAGTCTGGGAAATCATACAATCAATCACCTTGAAGCACAATTCAGGAGGATACAGATGAGGCCTGCACATACATCTGGTTTGGGGTAGGCATGGCCTAGCCTGAACTCTGAGTACGGAGAGTATCAGTCACCCCATCTCTTGTCCTTCCATACGTGGCTACATTCTGAATCATTTACTTACCCTGCCCTGTAACACATACCTGCTCCAAGCCCAGAGCATGAGCCCTGGGGCTAGGCTGGAAAGCTGAACTCTAGAAACAGCAGAACTCAGGGAGCCTAGCTATGTCTTGCCAGTGCTTCTCAGGGCCTCAAGGAAGAGTCCCCTTCCCCAGTTTGCCCAGATCTTGGGTCCTTGCTGCCACTAAATGTCCATCTACTCTCCCCTTACCCACTTCAATTTTCTGGACACCAAGGAGCATTTTTGCTGGAAGACTGGAAGGGAAAGATGTGGTTGTCCCTAAACCCAACACTCAGGTGGTGTTGCATTACTGTGGAACCAAAAAGGAGCCTTTCCTGGCATGGGGGAATTGGCCAGGAGTGGTAGCTTGTGGCTCACCCACTTAGGACACCCCATGTCTTCTCCACCTTGTCACAAGCAGGAAACTAGGTAGGTGTTGGGAAGACAGCATAGAACGCAGAGGAAAGGATGTTCCAGCCAGGCAGACACTGAATGGACCAAGCGGCCCAGCATCTCCCACAGCACATGAGCCCTTAGATGCTTTTAGGCCCATAGAAGTGAAGGATGCTTTTCCATTTCCCACAGCTTTAGTGAATATAGGACACCTGCACAGCGACCAGGTGTGCCTATCGTGAAAAGAGGAATCTGAGAGCAGACGACCTGCGCATGCTCCAGAGGCAGAGCCAGCATGCAAGGGTTCAGGAGTTTCTCCTTTTGATTCCTTCCCTCACTCATTCACCAATGTTTCCTGACCCCTGCCCAACATTCCAGGGACCATACTAGGTCCTGGAGATGAGAAAAAATAACAAAAGCTACAAGATCCTCATCTGTTTAATTCGGGGTCTTGAAGAGAAGCAAAGCCTGTGACGTCTAAAGAGAGGAGATTCTGTCCAGGATGCCACAGTCATGAAGGTGAGGCCTCAAAGATGAGCCAACACACCCCCTCAGCAGGCTGTAGATTATTCCTGACTGTGATGGGCCTTCTTGTGTGTGCCAGTTGGAGGTATTTTTTCTTTGGTATGTTCTCCCAAATCAGGACCCTCGGTATGTATGCCAGCCTGTCACATCCCAGAATCCCCTTAGAAGGAAGTCTCACTTATGGAATTATCAAGGGCAGATTGGCCTGTGGGTATATCTGCAGGAGATCACCTTGACTGTTAACTGATCCAGCCCATAATAAGCTCTACCATTCCCTAGGCTTAGGGCCCTGAACTAGATAAACCAATACAACCCCAACTAAGAGAAGCAAGCAAGCAAAGTTGTATTTTTCCTCTCTGCTCCTAACTGTGCGCATGATGTGACTTGCAATTTGAGTTCCTGACTTGACCTCCATGAAATAATGAACTGTGCTGAAATTGTTAGCCACATTGACCCCCTCCCCACCACTCCCAGATTGTTTTTTGGCCAGGGTACTTGTCACAGTGACAGAAATGGAACTAGAACATTTTGCTATCATTCCCAGGTATATTTTTGTTCCAATGTAATCAGGTATCTTTTCCTTTATTTTATTCCAAAATTTATAGATTTTGTGTGATGTCCCTGCACTCTCCATGATGGTAGATGGAGTCATGTTTGTGTTCAGCTCCATTCTCAAGAGTACAAGGAGTATGGTGGGGGTGCTTTCTTTGTCTAGTGGTCTGCTAACCACCCCCTATCTCAAGACATACTGCTGTGGCAGGGAATAAGCTTCTAGAGCCTAGAAAAGCACCAATTCCTATAGCGTTTCATCCCTTTAGTGTGGTGAAAGGGTTTAGACCCATTGTTTCTCCCTGTCAGCTTTGGAGTTCAGTTTATTTGAGAAATAGAATTTTCTCCAGATTAGGTTAGTTTAGCATTCCGTGTGAGAATCCTGGAATCTATACTATTCTCCCAACCCACCACAGAGCAAGGATTCTCTCTGCAGGGTATTGAACCACATGCTTGGTGCCCCACTACAGTCTGAAGGCCTCCCCCAGAGAGTTCACTTCTGTGACTCCAGGAGAATGTGTCCTTTCTCATGCTCTGTTGGAATTTATTGATTGCTGGCATAAAGCAGCATTGTACAGTAAGCAATGCCGATCGCTTTACCCAGCTCTAGCAGATGAGCTGCCAGTTTTCCCAGAGAGCAGCAAAAATGTACAGTTTTTTTCTCTCTCCCCTAATTCATCACAGCACCTTCTTTCTGCTTCTTGACTCTGAATATCTCCAGGACCATCCTTAACAATGGAGACCATGGATGCCCTGACTGCTTCAGCTCATAGTGAAAATCTCTGTGATGTCTATTTGCTCTGGGGTTTGTTTACAACCTTTGCTGAGTTAAGAAAGTCCCTTTTCTATTTCTATTCTCTAAAGATTGCCTTTTTAACTATAAGAAATGAAGGATGAGCTAGGTGTGGTGGTGCATGCCTTTAATCCCAACACTCAGGAGACAGAGGCAGGAGGATCTCTAAGTTCAAGGCCAGCCTGGTCTACAAAGTAAGTTCCAGAACACACAGGGCTAGACACACACACACACACACACACACACACACACACAGAGAGAGAGAGAGAGAGAGAGAGAGAGAGAGAGAGAGATTGAGAGAGAGAGAGAGAGAGAGAGAGAGAGAGAGAGAGAGAGAGAGAGAGAGAGAGAGAGAGAGAGAGAGAGAGAAAGAACATATGTTTATCAGATGGTATTTTACTAACTGGAAGAATTGTGTACTTTTCCCCTTGATCTGAGAATCACACTGGTAGACTCTGATATTGAACCATCTGTGCATTCCTGGCTCACATTCGAATTCAGTGTTCTATTCTTCCTCACTTGTTTAATATACATTCTCGGGCTTGATTAACTGTTTCTTTAGGATTTTTGTCTCTCTGTAAGTGGCATGGGATCACATCTCCATTTTCTTACATTTTCCTTGCACTGGTTTGAAACCACACCCATTAACTGGGCAGCATAACTCTTGTTCTGTTTTCTGGAGCCATGTAGATATTTTATAAAGCTTTGGAAGAGTTCAACTACAAAACTAGACATGCTCTAGTGACATTTATATTTCCTTCTTTTGTGTGTGTGTCAGGGGAGGAGTTCCTGAGGATTGATCACAGGGCCTCGTGCTTGCTAGGAAATTTCTTCCTCACTGGGCTATCCACCCAGCTCTATACTGAATTTCTTAAATACTTACCTTCTAGTTTGCTATGGTTCTCAGTGTTCCATCCGGTTCCATTGGTTTTCGATCTTACTCATACACAGGTGTCCATCGGACCTTATTTTCATTGTTCTTGCAGCTTTCATTTGTAAATCCTTGCCATGGGTTGCAAACTGAGACGTGTCACTTATTTTTGTATGGCCCATGAACTCATAGTTCGTTACATTTTTAAATAATTGAAAAAACTAAAACAACAACAACAAAATACGAATAGGAAAAGGACACTGGGAAAGTATAAAATTTTGAACTCGCTCCTCCACATGGTAAACTGTACGGGCACACAGCTGTGGCAGCCATGGCATTCATTGTTCACAGCTGTTCCCATGCTGCAGCGCAGAGCCAAGCAGGTGTCTGCCCAGCAGATGGAACTGCACTGCTGTTCACATTCCACATATCCTGTCATCCAAGACTCAGTCAATCCAGCATTGTTGGTGTTTCTCACCCCACCTAACTTCTCAGCTGTCCCTTCCCTGTCATCTCCATCTAGGGCTGTGCCATATGTATCAGGCTTCTTGCCAACTTGGTCCAGGCCCAACCTTGTTTTTCTCTAGGCCCTCTGCTACCCACTCTGTAGCTCATGCTCACCAAACTCCATGCTCCAGGGTAAAAACTCAGTAATACAAAAATGACTTGCAGAACTAGGCATGGTGGCTCACACCTTTGGTTCCAACACTTGAGGGGCAGAGGCAAGAGTATCTCTGTGTTCAAGGCCAGCCTGGTTTACATAAAGAGTTCCAGGACAGCCAAAGCTATATAGTGAGACTCTGTCTCAAAGAAGAAGAGGAGGAGGAGGAAGAGGAGGAGGAGGAAGAGAAGGAGGAAGAAAAAGAAGGAAAGAAGAAAAGAGAGAAGAGAAGAGAAGAGAAGAGAAGAGAAGAGAAGAGAAGAGAAGAGAAGAGAAGAGAAGAGAAGAGAAGAGAAGAGACGGACTTATAAGTTCCCACACTGCAGAAACTTATTCCTACCTGATCTTGCCTATCCATGGAGCCACTTGAGCTCATGGTGATCTTCTTGGCAATGGCACCCATCATACAAAGCAGGATAACAGGGGCTAGGGAGGTGAGGAACCCTCAGAGTCCAAGTGTCAGAGCAGGCTGATTTCAACCCAGGACTGACTCCATATTTTCATTCAGCATAATTTCAAGCCAAGAGTTGCATGCTTGAAATGCTCAGGGGCCATCTTCCCATGAGGAGTGAGTGTAGCTAGCTTTAGGCCTCAGCATCTCTTGTCCAATGAGGTTCCTCTTTCCTTCAGGTACTGGGTTGCAGAGGCGCTCTGGAGACTTCAACACCTAATGGGTTGCTAGTGATCTACTTTGGCTTATCTCCATCGCCTAGTCGCTTATGTCCATCATGGACACCTCCCTGCCTGTGTAGCAGACAAGAGGGAGTGATAGGAAGACCCCTCTTCTTCCATCAGCCTATTACCTCTCCCTGATATGGTATTTGGTTCATTTGAAGTGACGCATATTGTAGGACAGTTTTATAATTATAAGATCATTGCAAAGTCAGTACAGAGTTCCTGTATGTCCTCTCCAGTGTCTGTCAGGAACATAATGTCTCAGTGTCTGTTCAGTACCCACCAGTACCCACCAGTACCCACCATGCCTCACACAGTTCACTCTCTTTGAATCCTCAGCATCCCCTCATATCCCCTTCCCAGTCCAGGACCCATGCAGGATTCCATACAACCTCAGGTCCTACCTCCTGAGGCTCCTCTAGGCCAGAACTGTTTCTTTCTATCTTTGATGTGGCCATGGGTTCTCCAAGGGTTCTGAGGTGTCTAAGCTGAGCTGTATCACATTTTTCTTAGTATTAAGTGAGACTATAGGTTAGGAAAGGAAGTTGGTCCTCTCTTTATCACCCACTAAGGGTGCCAACTGTTCACACAACTTATCCCAATACCAGGCTTGGCTCTCTTGGCTGGGCTGTGTCTGTCCAGTTTCGCAATGTTTATATTGCTCTGTCCCCTTTTTCTATTCTGTCCTCCTAAATGCCACCAGGGCCTGGCCTTATGGGACTCTGGAGAGACCCCAAGACATGGACCACACTGTTGATCTCTGGAGGCCCTAGTGGGGACCATTCATGGAGGGACCCCCTGAGAATGAAGTCTGGCCTCTTCCTGGATCAAAGCCATGGGCCCTGTTCCCCGGGGACCGGGAAGCTGAGCAGGCAGACAGGGTAGCAGGCCATTGCCCCAGGCAGGCGTGGGAATCCACACATGGCCCCTTCTCAAAGGCGGGTGCTGTCCCTGGGCCCCGGCAGGGTCCTGGAGCCTCTCTCATTGGGCACATCCGCGCCCAGCCTGGCCCATGGTGGAAATGCAAATCTAATTAGTCTGGCATTGAGCCCGTCTTAAAAGCATTAACAGAGCCTTAAACTGTGCTGTCGGATGGGGGTGAAGAAACGCCTTAGAGAGAAATTACCGGATGGTGACAAAGCCCCAATTTATTAGTCTTCTCCAATGGGGACTGTGCAAAGGACATTAATTACTTTAATGGGACTTATTTTGCTTCGTTGCCCAAAGTAATTGGTTTATTAACCTCTCCTTCCCTTTAGGGAAGGAGGGAGGGGCTGGGGGACCGGGTGGTGGCCCCGGGAGGGCCCTGCCCACTGTGTTGCCTCTGCCCAGCAGGCCAGCTCTGCACCCTGGAGCAGTTAGCACTATGTCCCTGCTGGTTCTGACTGAAGCAGTATCAATATCCCACTGCATGCCAAGTTCTGGGGACACAGCTCTTAGGAAACAGAGCCCTCAAAAAAAAAAAAATACACCATCCCCAAGGCTGACAGCTCACGGCTATTACAGGTATCCAAGGAGAACGGTCTACCACTGGGGAAGTAGACCTAAAGGGCAGGCTTCCTACAGAAGGGGCAGGTAGGGCAGGATAAAGGACACAGGGAGTAGAACTGAATAGCCAGGCCAGGTTGGGGGATCACAGTGGACAGTGTTCAAAGGCCAAAGGGAAGGTACTGGGGTGAGGGGTGGGGGGTGGGGGGCAGGGCAGGGCTAGCTTAAGCAGGTAAGGCAGCCAGCCCTAGGGAACCAGCTTCCTTGTGCTTCCCAGATGGGATTAGATAACAATTCCAAAGTAATCTCTGTGACTTGAGCAAGCTATCTTGAACACACATGGAAAAACTGCTTATCTACAGGGACAGGACACCCTGGAAGACAGCTCAGCCCAGGCTCTGAGAACAGTGTTGAATTTGCAGAACTTCACAATCTATCCATAAGGAAGGGCAGAGATTAGTGCTGGGCAGGAGGCCAGCTCTTCCTTCATGGACTAGGCCTGAAGGAGGCCCAGGACTAGGTGGGAAAGAGCCATGTGGGGATAGGGCAGCTGCTCCTCTTGACCCAGCTCTTGGATAGGCACAGAAAAAGTTTCCCCCACCTTTGGAAATACAGGTTGGACTGGTGTGGCCCCAACTTTACCCTGGTGAGGTCCGGGGTGTGGGGGGCACATGTAGATCCCAGAAGGTAGATGCTATATTTGACACAGCAAGTAGACTGGGGAACATGATGAGGTGGAATAGGGCTGAGGGGTTTTCATGTGTTGTGTGGTCACGAGCCCCCTCAGAAAGCCCCCAGGGTTCCCATCCTGATAGACTGGTCCTTACCTGCCCTCCATTTAAACCTGTGCCCTAGCCAGCCTAGCCGTATACATGGAGAGAAGGCTCTCAGACTCTCAGAGAAGAGTTCTTATCAAGAAGGACCTACCTGTAGATATAAGAGCTCCAGGAAGCCTGAGACATAAGGTCTTGGAGGCCAGCAGAACTCACAGTGGAAACCCTCCCTCCCTCCCTCCCCAACACCAAGCACAATTTCATCCATGCTCAATAGTGGGTTAGCCCTCTATCCCTCCCTTTCTGGGGATACTATTGGAAAGGAACAATCTAGGCCTACCTTGACTTTACCAAGATCTTGGGGGCTATGAAGTAGAAGTCAGTAGACCAACATCTCTACCTCTTGTCAGGCTTTTGGGCCTTAACCCTTAGGAGAGCTTCCATCTTTGCAAACATCATCTTGTCCTTGATTCTAACCTTGACTAAAGGGTAGGAAGCTCTTGGCCCACTGAATTGTGTGACAGAAGATATTTAGGGGCGATAGGGCTTGGTCCAGGCCTCTGAAATGAGAGGAGATTTTAGGCCAGGTTAAGACCACACACCCCATACCATTCTTAGAGTGAAAGTTAGTAGAGGATCATGGTGAGCACTCAGTCCATACCTGGGCTTTAGGAGGAACGAGATTCTGTCTCAGGCAAGCTTATAGAGCTTGGTCTAATTCCTTCATCTGATTTGGAGGCCCACTCCTTCAGTACCAAAAGTAAGGTCCCACATACTCCAGTTTCCAATATGGAGCCAGAACCCACTAGCCAAGTCTAGAAAAGGTTACAGGCTCGGTGAGAAGGGGCTTGTGGGGACAAATGTGGAGAACTTGTAAAATGAGAGTTGTTAGGGAGGCCTGACCCCAGGGGATGAGGCAGAGAAGCAGCAAGGGACTAGACTGAGTGCTCTGCTCTGCTGGGAAAGCATACTCTTCCCCTCCAAGGCTTTATGACCTGAGGCCAATAGCCTCTCTGGCTGCTGGCCTTATTTGTATAAGGGAGACGATTTGAAATGTTAAGTGTGTTTTAAAGCACAAGAACAGGGATGCCTGGGGAGCTTGCTACAAAAATGTATTGAAAGAGGTTAGGATAAGGGGAAGGAATCTAGGTAAGAAGCCAATAAAGATGCTAAGCACCTTGGCTGTCTTGCTGGAAGCCTGTGGCAAGGTGGAATCTGTAGGTTCCCCACCTGAGGCCTGCTGGGTCTAGGATTCAAGCTCAGCCCAGAGGAAGATGAGATTGAAACAGGTCAGGGGCCTCAGCACAAGGCCAAGGCCTTGGGAGTTGGTCACCAGCTAAGCTTATGGGTGACCTGACAGGTTATGGAGTCTGTGGGAAAAGCATCTGGACACAAAGCATAATGTGCCAGAGAGATAAACCCACCATGGACACACTGTGGCAGATTTACCCAGGACTTTCTGTCCCACCCAGAAAGGCTCAGAAAGGCTTGCCAGGTCTACACAGCTTCAGGGGTTTTGTTCTGGAGTCCTGGTGCTCTGGGCTGCTACATCCCTCTCCAGGAGCCCCGGGGAGCTACCTCCTGAATGCCCCTAGTTTAACTCCTGTCTTTCCCCCTCCTACTTGTAACCCAAGTGGCTGCAGAGGCCCCGGCTGGGCCCAGGTTGCTGTGTAGTTCACAAGGAAATATGCACAAATCACTTCTCTAGACATAGCCCATGTAATTCTTCTTAGACATTAGGAGTTTCTCTCCCTTGTTTTAATCAACAAGTCCCCAATAAGCCATTTCAGCGAGGCCATTACCAACGGCCCCTAATCTCCCGGGGCTGCTGAGCGAAATGGGATCTCTCGGCTCTTTCGCTGAAAACGCTTTTCTTGTTTTCTTTCTCCAATGTGCTGGAAACTAGCCAACTCGCCAGTTCCATTAACTTAATGAGGGCTGACAGTCTGCAGCAAACGTCCTCATAATCTCCCCAGGACTGAAACAGGGTCCTCTCCCGTGCTTGTTCATACCCCAACCTCCCTGGCTTCTCCCCAGCACTAGAGTGGGTCCTCTCCAGTGCCTGCCCAGACCCCAGCCTTTACTGGCTTCTCACCTCTGTGCACCAGGTCCTCCTGATACAAACCCAGACAAAGACATGTCTCTTTACTGTTTCTACCCAGAGGCTCCCCACAGGTTTCCCTGGATTTTCAGGCCATCCGTGACCTTGGGGCACTGGCACCCCTGTTACCTCAGTGGGCCCAGAGTCACTATGTGATTCTCAAGCTAACAGTGTGTCTTGTTCTTGGCGTTCCTTCCTCCCAGGATACTTCTTTGTCAACATGAAAACTTTATCTATTGTTTTTTGTTTCTGGGCTCTTTCGATCCTGAGACTCCCAAAGATCAAAGAATTTACTGGAACCCGCTAAGGCCCAGAGGAGCAATGGGCCTGGGACTTATCTGGGAGGAAGCTTCCCTCTTCACCTGAGCCTATAGAAGCAACAGGTGTCACCTTTGGGAGAGGGCCCAGACCTGCAGTGGCAGTCTCTACTAGGAAAAAAAAAAAAAAAAAGGATAAGGCTGAGCTGATACCCGAAGCAGACATCCATCCTCTCCCAGCAACCCCTTCCCCTGGTGTGAAAACACAAACACAAGCCTCATTATTGCTGAGAGCTGTGGTGTGGGACTAAAGACTCACCTGCATACCCAGTGGTCCAGATTCTCAGCCAGGTCAGCAGCTTCCCACCAAGCACCCTTTCTATTCTTTGTTCATTTTGGCTCTATGAGACCTTGGCTTGTCTGGAACTCACCATGCAGACCAGGCTGGCCTTGAACTTGTTGCAGTCCTCCTGCCTCGGACTCCCAAGTGCTGAGATCACAGGTGTGCACCACCACGCCTGACCGAATCCTCCTTCCACAGGCCACGCATCTCCTCCCAAGCCAGGCTGCTGTCCTGAGATATGTGCTTGTCCTGGGTCGGCACTCCTTAGGTGTCACCCTTATTCTTCCACATGCAATGAACAGTAAGCGGGGACAGGATTGGTGATGCCATGTGCCTGTACATCTGTGGAAGCTACCACACAGGGGTCAGCCTCTGAACCTGCGGTCTGTCTGCAAAAGGAGCCTCTGAGGAAGACTCCTCGGATCAGCATGAGGATAGGGCATGCTCACAAAATGAAGGCATGTTGCTTAGCCTGGCTGACTGCCTGATCTTGGTATCTGGATAACTTACCTGCATTTATTGGCTTATGTGGCCGTAGTGGAACTACACAGAGCCTCCTCGGGCCACCCTGCTATACAAGTCTTATTTCTGCAGGCCAACTGACAGATTTCATCTCCCACTTTACACTTAGCTCTCCCTCTCCCATCCTGATGGTGTCAGTCTCCTTGGATAAACAGTTTCCCTACCCTATCTAGTCTTGTGAAATATCCCCTAAAACGGTCATTGTATGACTACAATAATTTCCTTTGTCTCCAGCTTCCCTTTCTGCATTCTTAGTTACTCCAACTATGGTCAGAAAATATGAAATGGAAATTTCTAGAAGTAAACAATGCAATGTTTTAATTGTCTTCGTACTAGTGTTATGAGATTCGTGCCTTCACACCCTGTCCCACCTGGGACATGAGTCAGTACCTGTCAACCAAATCCACAGTTCATGCTGCCTACTCCTTAGTCACTTGGTAACTGTCTCCTCACCTGGTAACTAGCTCACCTTTAATTTTACTTAATAGTAAAATATAATACAAAATAGTAAAAAAGAGAAAACACACAGCAGCCATGACGCTAGACATTTAGATACCCTGAAGAGGCCATAAAATATATCCTTTGAGTGAAAAGAATGAAGTGTCTACAAGAAAAGAACACAGCTACATGCTAGGTTGCCAAGACCCACAGGAAGAACAAGTCTGTAAAAGTGTAAAGAAGGAAAAGGAAGTCACGGCTAATTGTGTTGTCTGTCCTCTAGCGACACGGCTCAGAGTTGCCCTTGACTTTGGGCATCTGCTTGGCATCTTGGAACTTGTTCCTTCTAGGTTAAGGGAACTCCTATATTCATAGAAGTGTTTGGTTTCTGGTCATCTCATGGGACAGACCACTAATGTGCCAGGTCGGGGCCCTATGCATGTGGACATTTTCACAAACTGGGACATTCCTGGCTGTCCTATTTTCTCCAGGTTCTGCCTTTCACCCCCTTGACTTATCTGCCAAAGGCAGCTTCCCCTGAGCCTGGTGTCCCCACTGATAGTCAGGTCCCTGCCTGGTTGGTTCAGTTCCTTAGGAAACCCTTCCACACCAGCCTCCCTTGCTCTTACCAGTTCTTTTCTGGTGTCCCCCAAAGACAACGCTGGTGGCATAGGATGGAACTTACTTGGGGTTTTCTGATCATCTTAGGGCTGTTATGGAGAGTAGATCCTAGTATACTCTGCCCTCTTTATCCCCAGGGCATACAGACTCTGGCCTTGAACTCACTGTGTAGTTGAAGATAACCTTGAACTTCTGATCTTCCAGTCCATACTTCCTCAGTAGTGAAATTATGGATGTGCATAAACCTGGGTTATATTAAGGATGAAACCTATTTCATGAGAGCTCTGCCATCAGGACCTAATCCCTTCCCAGAGACTCCACTTCTCAATGCCACCACAATCAGGACTGCACCATGAGACTTACAGATTGCAGTATAACTACCCAGATCATAGCATTCAAACTTAGCTCCCTCAAGTTCATGTCCTTTTCATGAGTTCACACGGTCACTGAATCCCCAGAACCGTCAAGATCTTACCTTATTCCAGTACTAATACAAGAATCTCCAGTTCCAAAATGAGTGAGCCTTGGATGAGACTTATCCTGCCGCAGATTGGTTTCCAGATCTATTAGCCTATTAGCCTATGAAAATTGCAAAGGCTTTGAGTTTCTAGATTACTATAGTGGGGCTAACCTGAAGAAGACAACATCCCCTTTCAAAGGAAGAAATGAACAAGAAGGAAAGAGTTGCAGGTCTCAAGTACCTTCAAACCCCAACAGGACACATAGCACTAATATGTAAGGGCTGAGAATCATTGGTCTTTGTCCCACTTTCTGGATCCACTAAGCCAAAACTCCACATAGTAGAGACACTATGCCTTAACTGGATATAGCCTGTATGTCATCCAGGCGGGAGTTCAATGCTGCTGTCTCTGCCACTCTGGATTTTAGGGACAAGCCTCCCCCATGGCCAGACTAGGAATTTCTCTGATAGCCCTACCCTACAGCAGTTCTGCCTCAGCCCTTGGAGTTCTTTGGGTAAAAAAATTATTTGGGTTCTTTGTCTCTGCTCAGTTCTGAATCTGAGTGGAGACAAATCTGTCCTTAGCTCCTATACCGGGTAGACATGGCCCCATGAAGGCCACCAAGACACTCTCTGGAGGGGTCATCACTGAGGGGTCAACACTTCACTTGGTGACTGAAGCCCCAGGTGGGGCATCCCAGAGCCACTGCATTAGAACTTGGGAGGCAGAGGCTTGAGATGTAAGGGATAAGGCCCTATGCTCCCTGACATGCCTCTTGGTCTCTGTGTCACCTGACAAGCAGCATTAACTCCCCCATCTGACATACCGAGTTCTGACCTCTGACCTTTTTGCTTTCTTGTGAACATGCCTCTTTTTGTTGTTTTCTATCTGCCTGGTTGGTTTGAAAGAGAGTCTTACTGTGTTTCTTGCTGTGTGGCCCTGCCTGGCCTGACACTAGACCAGGCTGACATGAACTCTGTCTAAACAGTCAGCCTGTCTCAGCCTTCTGAGTACTGGGGTTAGAGGAGTATGCCACCATGCCTGGAGTCATTTCATTCTTCTCTTCCTCCTGGTAGTTGAATATTATTCAGACGGGTACATTTTCTCCTCCTTAGGGCAGTTACTGGCTTGTGACTCCTTTCACCTTGTACTAGAAGCAATCAAGAGAAGTCAATTAGCACCATCAACACTTTGATGAGGGATAGCCTCTGCTAAATCGCCTTGTTTACTTCTCAGAAGTGCCATCCTGTACAGAGCACTAGGGTCCTGGAACATGATGTTGCCAGGTTCTTTGCTGTTTCATGACTCTGTGTTTCCACCAATCCCTCACCAGCATATCCTTTCCTGCCTTCATTCCCACCAGCATCCTAACTGTCGCCCATGTCTAGGAAGACTGAGGCTGTCTCTAAAGCTTGGTCTTCTATGCCATCCTCAGTCTCTCTTCCTGTTTCATAGGCCTGTGATCCTCCTTCTGCCACCGCCACCATATCTTTTATCAGCACCCTTTCTCAGAGTCAAGTTAAGTACTTGCTCTAACTGTGACAGAATGCCTTAGACTAGGTGATTTACAAATGATGAAGATTTACTGTACATAATTCTAAAGAAAGAAGTCCAGAATCTAGGCTCTGACAGATTTAGTATCTAGTGAGGACTATGTCTGCCTTACAGATAGTGTCTTCTGTGTGTCCTGTGGCAGATGGCAGAAGGGTAAAAAGAGATAACTAAACCCCCTCGGGCTTCTTGTATAAGATCATTAACCCTATTCATATGGGTGCCCCTCTCATGACCTAATGTCCTCCCAAAGGCCCCACCACAGTCTCCTTGGAGATGAAGATTTTAGTGTATGCAGACACTCGGACCCAAGAGCCTTGACTCTGGGGAAACAGAATCACTCTCCTCTTTCAGCTCTGGGACAGTTGAAATGGGTGACCTTTGCATTGCAGCCACCTGCCCCTGAGACCCTGCAGAATGTTAGTGCCAAACAAGAATGTCTGCTATGGCTGGCCCGGGTAGGGGCCCAGCAAAGGGTAGCTCGCATGGATGGCTAATATGGAAAAAACTTGACAAAGACACAAGAACCATCCATTGAATGCTCTACGTGATGAGACATCACTTAGACCTGCCAAAAAAGTCAAAGTTCACTGTCCTGTTTTTTTGATAATGAACAGTGGGCTACCTTAAGAATGTGGGTATCATTGGGTGTAGCAGGGAGTAGCAGGATTGCAGTGTGGGGTAGGGGAATTGCAGGAACCTCTGTGATCCACAATCTGGGTATTGGGCAGAAGAAGTGAGGATGGACTGCTGTGCCCACAGGGAGGGAATGAAACCAACTTCAGGGCACACTAGTGCCTGCCTGTGTTCCTGGGACACCTGAGAAAGGGGTTCTGTCCACCCTCCAGAGCCTCCCTATCTCTTCAGCTGAGCTCTCTGCAGAGATCTGCACGGCAGCCACTCCTGCTGCAATGCTCACCTCTGTGCACAGCACACGTCAGCATGGTCACACTCTGTGCAGCCGTCACCCCTAGCTAACCATGGAGCATTTCATCACCCTCAAAAGCCACCTTCACCCATCAGCAGTCACCCCGTATCCTCCCTGCCTAAAGAACCACCAATCTCAAATTTCTACAATGTGCTATTCTGAGCATTTCATAGAACTGGGACTCTCCAGCCTAGGGTCAATCGTGGCTGGCTTCTTTTACCTAGCACAATGCCCTGTAGGTTTATTTGTTTTGTGATATGTGTCAAAATGTCACCACTCTTAGTTTGTGTGACTGAATGATACTCAACTGCACCAACAAACCATGTTTGTGTGTTTGTCTGGCCACTGATTGATTTTTAGATCTACTCTGAATTGTACTGCTATGACCCTTACATCTGTGTTCTTATATGAATTTGTATCTTCATTTTTTAGAATAGGTATATAGAGCTGTTGTTATTAGGGGTCACTTTTTTTAGGAATTCCCTGCCCCAGCCTGCTTTCACCACAGCAGAGGAAGCGCGTTTGGTTGGTCAGTGTATGGCTATCACTTTAAAAATGTGACATCATCTCTGAGGTGGGGGAGTCCCATGGTTGGCGAGCAAAGGCCTGCCTGGCTTTGCACCCACAGGAAACTCTGATACTCAGACCTTGAAAAGGGAATGTGTATCCCAGCACTGTCCACAGGCCTGAGGCCTAGCACTAGCACACCCTTGTCAGGAAGAACATGGATGTTCATGCTAGGGAGAACTTTATGACAGCTCATGTAACTGTGTTAATGGCAGACAGCCACATAAGAGGCTGTCAGCGATGGAGTAATACTAAGACAGGGCTGAGTAACCTTTGCTCAAGTTTATCTACTTGTTTGTTTGAGACAGTGTCTCATTCTCTGGCCTCATGCTCACAGCAATTCCTCTACCTCAGCTTCCAGAGTGCTAGGATTATAGGTATGTATAACCATGACCAGCTCTTTTTCTTTTTATTGAATCACCTAATTTAAAAGATATATGATTTAAAATATATATACATATATATACATATATATACACATACACATACACACACACACATATATATATATGAAAACAAAAACCAAGGATGAAAATGACAGGATTCAGGTTGGTCGTTACCACAGCCAAGACTGTAAGTTCTCTAGACTACACTCACAGTTGAGAAAGGGCCTTTCTCAGGGAGATACCCATAGAATCCCACCTTTCACCTACTTTCAGGCCTTTGGAGGGTGGTGGGAAGAGGCCAGAGTCATATCTCCTCAGGCCAGGCCTGGAATGAAGGATTTCAGGCAGCCTCCAGTTTGTCAATCCAGCTTTACTGGAATTTTTCTCTGATGGCTCACATTCCCAGGAGTCCATAAGGAAACCTTTACCTAGCCCAAGGCTACCTAGATGCTCTCTGGCCTTTCACACCCTGATCTCTCCAGCTTCCTGTTCAAGGCCTCACAAGCTAGCTTTGCAGCTGTGGTGAGGGAGGAATCACAGTGTCTGTCTCTTCTTATGGTGCCTAAGCATATTTACTGAGAACATTGATTCCCTGTTGAAACAGCTCCAGTGAAAGCCAGTGGCCACATATGTGTTTATAACACCTAAGGTCTTGCTCCACCCCATTACCCTGCCTACCTTGAATCTTTACCAGAATTTTTCTTTATGCTATGGATGTGTCAAATGTTTGTTTGAATGGTTGGTTGAAGTGTTTATCAAAAGACAGCCTACTGAAAAGGAGTTGGAGATGCCTGATCCCTTGACTTAATGTTGATGAAGGGATTTTAAGGCTTAGGGAAACTGCAATGCTAGAGTGGATGAGTTGTGTAAAACCTAATCCTCCACAATGGGAAGGCCCAGAAGATAATGCTCTTCACAAATCCTGTAAGATGCAAACTGGTGAGACAGGCGCCAGCACATTTGAAGAGTTTTGTTCTTGCCCTTTTCCTGTGCCAGACCTTAGGGTTGGAGACGCTGCTGCTCAGTTGGATGAATTAGGTTTAATTGGGCCTTGAGGTAGCAAGGGCCAGGTGGCAGCATTGAATCGCCAGAGGCAAGTTGATCATAGTTATTATAATGGAAAGTGTAGACAGAACAAGGCTCATAATGACCTAATCCATAATGGTAAGCACAGGAGGTGTGAACTTTATAATGGCATGAGTTGTATAGACCTTTGGTACTGATAGGCAATCATAGTGTTTCCAGGCATGAAACAGATAGGAAGCCTACTACATTTATGTTTGATCTACATACACAGGAAAAAAATTCTCAAACAAATGGAAGAAAAGCTACATTGGATCGTGGCAAAAGGCAATCTTGGCCAGTGAATCAATTTCCAGACTTGAGCCAGTTTGATGACTCAAAACCCCTTGAATGAAGGGGTGGCCAGGTTCCCCTGAGGAAGGACCTTGATAAGACACCTAAAAGTTTTGCTGTTAGCCTTTCTCCAGTTCTTCACTATTAGGAGGTCCCACACCTCCTAATAGTGCCACTCCCTGCTCCAAGCATATTCAGCCAACCACATGGCTTTTTAACATTTTTTAATGTGTATAAATGTATGTATACATGTATGCCTGTGCACCATCTACATGCAGTACCCTTGAGATCAGAGAAAGGCTTCAGAGCCCCTGGGACTGGATTTACAGATGGTTGTGAACTGCCATGTGGATGCTAAGAATTAAACCCAGGCCAGGCAGTGGTGAAGCATGCCTATAATCCCAGCACTAAGAAGGCAGAGAGAAGTAAGTGAATCTCTGTAAGTTCCAGTCCAGTCTGGTCTACAGAAAAAGTTCCAGTGCTACACAGAGAAATCCTGTCTTGGGGGGGGGGGACAGTGGGAGAAGAATCAAACCCAGATCCTCTGGAAGAACAAGCCAGTGCCCTTTGTCAAGGAGCCATCTGTCCAGCCCCACAGATAAGAATGTGTTATAACCTCTATGAATTCAAGTCAGCGTCGGCTTCTCACTGTTCAGTGCTTATCTGCCTGTAAGTCTCACCTGTGAACAATTTAAATAGCTCTATTAGCTTTGACACTATTATAGTTAGTGTCTTTATTTTGTGGACTAATTACTTATTGCTAGCAGATAGAAAGATAGTGGGTTATTAGCTTTCAACCTTTAGTAAAACCAGGCTTGCCCTATCTTAAAAGATCCTCATTTCTTTGGCCTCCAGATTTCTGGGCTTCCACTCCCAGCAAGGTCAGGGTTATGTTAAATTCATTTCTTAATTCTTTTTGTTTGATTGGTAGGGTATTTTATTTAGTTTTGTTTTTATTTTTGTTTTGTTTTATTTTTCAGATAGGGTCTCTCTAGGTAGCCCTGGCTGTCCTTGAACTCACTGTATAGAGTAGGCTGGCCTTGAACTCACAGAAATCTACCTGCACTGCCTCCCAAGTGCTTTACTTTAACTTTTAATTATATTATATTTGTGTGGGGCAGAGTTAGGAGGTGCCTGCCACAGCATGAATGAGGAGGTCAGAAGACCCCTGTGGGAGTCAGTTTCTTCTTCTAACATATGAGTCCTGGGGATTGGACTCAGGTCATCAGGCTTGGAGGCGAGTCTTTTTAGGCACTGAACGCAATCCTTCCATCTTCTCTTTCCTTTTCTCATCTTAATGCACAGGCTGGGACTTTACAGACTCTGTTAGAAAATATGGGACACAACATCTCAAGAACAAAATGATCTCTCCATGACACGATGTATGCTCAGTGGTTAGGATTTTTTGTTTGTTACAATTTTCATTTTTGTTCTTATTTTTAGTTGTGTTTTCTACTTTGCTAGGAGTTGTGTTTTTAATTAGGATGAGGGCCTTGAACTTTATCAAGTGCTTTTCTGCATCTTTTGAGTTGATTATATGTTTTCCCTTGTTCTGTTGATGTGGTAAGTTCTGTTGATTGATTTTCAAATGTGAAGCCAGCCTTGCAGAGCTGGATTAAGCCACTTTGATCCTGCATCCTGACTTGAGCCCTGGATCTCACTGGCTGCTGGGTTTTAGAGGCTGCCTCCACATCCAGGACAGGCATTGTTATCCTTGAGTTTTCTTTCAGGAATATCCTTGTCAGATTTGAGTGTCCAGGCCAGACCATCTCAGAAAAGCCCTGTAAAAAGCTTTGTATACAGCTGGGAGCTTCTTCCTTACATGTTGGGGAGAACCCACTGATGAAGTCATCTAGGCCAACTTCTCTGTAGAAAGATCGTTAAAATTCCAAGTTTAATTCCATTAACATTGGGCAGTTTGTGTTTATTTTTTCTTTTCTTAAAACATGTTTTGATGAGTTAATCTATTTTATCTCTATTATCAGAAGTATTTTTGTTCACGTTATTCTCTAAATAGGCTCTTCTTAAATGTCTCTAATTCCACAGTGGTGGTGCTCATTTTTTTTTTCAAACTCCCAACCTTGGTGATTTGTGATTCACCTCACCCCATCCCATCTGTCTTGCTAAAGTTTTATCAGTTTTATTAGTCTCTTTGGAAAGCCAAATGTAAGCTTTGTTGATTTTCTTTAATGCAACATTCATTTTTTATTTCATCAACTTACACCCTTATCTTTATTATCTCTTTCCTTCTACTTCCTTGGGTTTAAATTTGGGGTGTGTGTGTGTGTGTGTGTGTGTGTGTATGTGTATGTATAACTTGAGCTGGATCTCAGTCTCTCCTCTATCACATTTTAGGCCATGCATTATCTTCCCCTCAATGTCCATATCTCAATGAACCTCCAACATTTATTTAACTATAATTTTGAAGATATGATTTTTAAATTTATATTATGTTTATTGAGAGTTGATTTTCTCCTTCTACCTGGCGAGTCCTGGGGACCAAACTCAGTCAGGTCTTCAGGCTAGGACACAAGCACCTTTACCCACTGAGCCATCTTGTCATTTTTAAAATCATCATTTTGCTAAATAACGTGGGTTGACTTAAAACTTGTGATTTTTAAGACTTGGCCTCCTAAGTTGCTGAGATTATGAGTATACACTCCATATTGAATTTAGCTGTAATGTTTGATACATTTTTTTATTATTTCAATTAGAACTATTTTCTAATTCATGTAACTTTTTTTTCTTTGACCTTGGGTTACTTAGATCATTTAATTTCCAAAACACTTAGGGATCTCCTAGTAATATTTTTGATTTGTAGTTTAATTTTATTGTGGTCAAGGACTATGTTAAACATCACTATTTATTTGGAATTTGTCGAAATTTGCTTTTTAAACCTAGCGCTTGGTGTCTTTGTCAATACTTGTGTGTGCTGGCCTGCAGTGATGTGGCTTTTGTCCCTGTCAGGGTGGACTGACATGCAGATGGTTCATACTGGGTTCCGCCAGTGCTTTGGTATCCATTGCCAAGGAGGTGTATTCAAATCTCTCAGTCTCTCATCACGGTTGTGGATTTGCTTTAACCACTTTGTGTTCCCAGTGTGCTTTCTACTTTTAAGGTTATATTTGTAGGCACATTCAGGTTTGGAATTGACCTTTTCCTGCTGAACTGCCTTTTTTTTTTTTCATATAGGTGTGGGTGGGAATTCCGGACACCCTTGAGTGCCCTTCTTCAGGCGCCACCCACTTTTTTTTTCCTTTGTGAGACAGGGTCTCTCACTAGCCTGCCCCAGGAATCTTCTTGTCCCACTCTCCAGCCATAGGATTGCAAACACATGCTACTATGCCTTGATATATTTTTTTAATGTGAGATCTAGGAAAGGGACTCGGTCCTCCTAAGACAAGCACTTTAACAGTTAGCCCGGTGCTGATACTTTGTAGCGCTGAGATTTTCATTGTCTACTCTACTGAGCCTGCTGCAGCTACTTTGCAGCTGCCTGTTTTTAGAGAGCTAGCCTAGGCTACCTTTTTCTCTGCCCTCTTCTCTTTTCTTTGTTTATGCTTTTAGTGAATTCATAGCATCATTTTTTTAATCCTGACTGACAATCATGATCTATTTAATAGAATATTAACTCACTCAAACTCTCTGCCACCTTATTCTTCCTATCCATTTTGTTTTACTATTTTTCTGCTTTCTTGTTTCACTACATGGCCTCTTTTATTCTTATATTCTTAATTTCCACCACTGTGTTGCTCTCTCTCTCTCTCTCTCTCTCTCTCTCTCTTTCTCTCTCTCTCTCTCTCTCTCTCTCTCTCACACACACACACACACACACACACACACTCACATTCTCTCCCCCCCTTTTTATGTATTTATTTACTTCTTTACTTCTTTATTTTTGAGAGGGAGACTTTGAATAAGGCTGAGACAGCATCTCCAGTAACCCAGGCTGCCTTCGAACCTCTGTGTGGCCAAAGGTGACCTGGAGCCTCCTGATCCTCCTGACTCCACCTCCCAAGTGGTGGAATTATAGGCATGTGCCACCATGCCTGACTTTTATAGAATGTCTTTTTCAGTATTTGGAGATAACTTTTATCATCTGGCGAAATCCCTCATCTTTTCATCTATTTTCTTGACTCTATTTATCACAGTTATCTTGAAGTTCTCATCTAGAACGTCTGATGCAAACCACAGCCATCTATCTGCCAGGGACTCTGTAGGTCAGACTCAGGCTGCTCTGCTGGGCTCACTGCTGGGGGCAGAACACTCACTTGGAGGCTGAGCGGTGTCAGCCTCGCATGCCTGAAGCTGTCAGCTGTCATCCGAACCCTTCCCTTCTCTTCCTTCACTAGGCTTTTCTAGCAGGCTAGCTCGGGCTTGTCCAGGAGGCAGACGTTTCTTCTGAGAGGGTAAAAGTGAAGTCTGCAGGTCTCTTGAGGTCGAAGCTCAGAACACAGGATCGGCTTCCACCATGGTGGAACAAGGCAGGAACAAGAAGGAATTTTCAGCTATCATTAAAAGCCATTGCTTCATACTCCTCCTTAAACAAAGTTCTTTCTCCCTCCAAACAGACTTCAAAGTCTCACAACTGCAAATGCCATCACATATCCCAATCTTTTGTCATCTGCTCCCCCCAACCCTTCCCGGTCCTAAAATCAATGTCAAATCTTATACAAAGTTGATATCACAATGTCCCACCTCTGAGTTCTAATTTCTTTTTTCTTTTTCTTTCTTTCCTTCTTCCCCTCCTTCCTTTCTCTTTTTTCCTTAATGCTAGAGATTGGAGCCAAGGCTTGGCTCATGCTAAGCAAGCACTCTACCGCTGATCTATGTTCCCAGCCCCAATTCCATTTGCTGAGATAGGGTCTCACTCTGTGGCCTGGAACTCACTGTTGTAATCCAGACAGGCCTCCAACTCACAGAGTGAACTTGCCTCTGATTCCTGAGTACTGGGATTAAAAGCACATACCAACACACCCAGCTCCCCTGCCTTTTTTTTTCCCCTTTTTTTCTTTTTTTTTCCTTTTTAAAAGTTTTATTTATTCTGTTGTATGTGTTTTGTTTACATGTATATGTGTTCAGCATGCATGTGTCTGATGTCCTTAGAGTTCAGAAGAGGGTGTTGGATCCCCTGAAACTTGGTTATAAGGTGCCATGTCGGTGCTGGGGACTAAACCCAGTACCTTCAGGAGTACAAGCAGCAAGTACTCTTAACTGCTGAGCCATCCATCTATTTGGGTATGATGCCATTAACTTGTCCAGGCTGGCCTTGAAATCACTCTGTTCCCCAGACAGGGTCTGAACTTGTGATGCTCCTGCCTCAGCCTTCTAACTATCTGGGAGTTTAGGTCCAGCTTCTGATTTCTTTATCAGCTATCTAGTACTGAACAGCAAACTAGAACCAAATGTTGTGGTCTGGTAGTCATTTGTCTTGCTAGCAGCTCCATGGGTCAGGAGCTTGGACTCAGCTCTGCTGGAAGGTGGTTCTGTGGTTGTGCTTGGGCTGATTCAGACAGATGCAGTCATCAGTAGCTTGCTTAGGCCCAGTGATGTAAGCCGGCTCAGTCACATACCTCCAATCAGTGCTGACTGAAGCCTGGGCCCCTCCACTCGACCCCCTCGGCCACTCCGTCTACCCTCTCGAACCTGTGGGTTCCACACATGGAGAGCTCCCCAGAGCTCCACAGCCACATGAGGTCACAAGGTCAGCTCTAATTCAAGCAGCACAAAAAAAAAAAAAAAAAAAAAAAAAAAAAAAACCCTCTGTCTCCTTGGGGGAGGGGCCTCTAGCAGTTAAGATTGCAAAATGCACCACACCTACAGAGCTCTAGCTAGGATCTTTTTTCCCCCTTATTTTTCAACTTCTATGTATGGACAAAAGCAAAAACAAAACAAAAAACAAAACCCAGAAACTACAAAATGTCTTTCTACAGATTTTCCTCTAACATGAGAAAGAAATCTGGACTAGTTTGCACTTGAGACAATGTGAGGTTTTACCAGTCTCTCTCAACTAAATCCTCTGGATACTTCCTGGGGTCCCAACCTAGAAGGGGCTGAATCCTGTCCTTTATGGCAAGAGCCTGCTGGCTTCTATTTTTACTCCCTCCCAGCAGCTACGATTGCTCTGTGAGAACCGCAGCTATTTCCAAGGGGGAATTGTGTGAAAAAAAAGATACCCTGATAGCCTTTGTTCTCAGGAATCTTGTCACTTGTCTCCTGGTGGCTCTGGAGCCTGGGCTCCACTGTTTTCTTCACAGCCCAGGAAGCCCCACCATCCCATCTGGTGTAGACATTTCCCACACTTTTCTGAGAAGGAAGCACAGCCTGGAGGTTAGGCTGGCTTCCTCTGGCCTCTTGTTTTCTGGGCTCGGGGGCCCCTTCCAGTCTAGTTTTCCCAAAGGCTCCCAGCAGCTCTCTGTTGCCAATGCGGTTTAGTCTGGCTGGTCAAATTTGAGCTTCCCAGAGAGGAGATTCTCCCAGTCTCTCCATTGCCTTGATGCCTTCCAGTCTGTTTCTGTGCACACAGATGGCAGATCACAGGCCTGTTTTCTCCAGTAATGTTTATTAAAAAAAAAAAAAAAAAAAAAAAAAGACCTTATTTCTAGAAGGAGATTTAGAGGCAAACCAACAAAGTATCCGAGCAGTCTCAGGAAACAGGATCCTCATTAACGTGGCTGTGGTACTCCCTCCTCCAAGGGCATTCCCTGATTCTGCTGCTGGAGTTGCAACCCTTGCAAACTAGGGGTACAGACAGCCACCCCACTTCTGCGATAAAAGCAGGAGAGAAGTCGTTCTCCCCATCTGTGGGTGGCAGCCCTCCCTTTCCCCTTTAGAAACTCCTTGTTTCCAGGTTCTCGAGAGACAGATCAAGCCCTGGATAGAATGTTCTTGTTTCTGGAGCGGCTATCCATGTTTGAAAGGGGGACCTTTACCATGCCAGCTGTTCACACTCTGCCCACCCCTCCTCCACAGGCTGCGGGATCACCATCGGGCCACCATCAAGGTCATCAGGCGCATGCAGTACTTTGTAGCCAAGAAAAAATTCCAGGTGAGACCATGCCCAGTGCAGTTGACCCTGAGAAGACTATAGTAATATGCCCTCACCTTTAGATGCCCACATGCTGTGACCATCACCAAGACAGCAGGCTCCTCCAAGGGTACTGTACCCAGCCCTGGCCCAGGGACCCTTTATCTCTACACTGATTGTTAGAAGTAACTTTATGTGAGCTCTTCTTCCATTCAAGGCTGTGATAGTGACAGCCGGGCATTGTCACCTGGACAGGAAGTGACGTCTGTCCTCAGCTAGCTTGGAGCTTTCTGTATCCTACCCTACCCATGCTGGGGCCTGCTCAGTGAACAGAGGCTCCCGAGCTGGCAGAACTGCAGCTATGGGATCCACTTAGTATCAGCACATCTCTAGAGCTGTTCTCCTGAGAGCCCAAAGGTAGCAGGTTATGTTCTTCCTCTACTCTGGAACAGTTGTGAGCAGACGTCATGGGGAAGAAAGCCTTCTGCCTCACTTTGAGAACATGTCAGTAGAAGCAGCAAGTGTTTGAGGCATTCTCTTACTGGAAAGCCCTTGTCACTGAGCAGAGAAGACTGGGGAGACCTACTTCAGTATAGCCCGCCCCAGGGCAATCTCAGTGGTGGCCCTGTGCCTTGTTATAGGCCATGAGATTAACACTGGCTCCCACTGCGCTCCCACCCCAGCCCTGGGGCTGCCAAACCCTCTCGACTCTGCAGGAGGTCGGAGCTAAGGTACAGTCCCCATCCCAAGTTGTCATCATTGTATGAGAGGAGCCTTGGGTGACATGAGTCTCGCTCACTGTAGTCCTCAGCTCCTCAGCTGTTCTAGCCCTAAGAACAGCCACAGGCCCTCCTTCCAAGCTCCTGACACTAATGAGAGCAGCGTGTGGCTCCTCACCCTAGCTACTCACTGCCACCTTGGAGGGACCCTATGCCCATCCAGCAGTACCACGGTGGCATTCAGCTTTACACTTATTAGCCTGCACCTCCTAGTCCTGTCACAACCCAAATAGACCAAGTTACACCCAAGCTCTCACAAACCCAGGGACTTCATGTTGTCAAAAGGAGTAAAGGTCACACTCAGCAGGGGCCAGAGCCAGGAAGTACCTGGAAATGGATTAGAAGGGTCCAAAGGCCCCACAAAGATTGCTCTTAAAGCTGTTTCTCCCCCTCCCTAGAAGCCATGTGACCCACAGTCCCACCGCTGAGGACACTGAGAGGTATAGGGAGATGAGTCCCTGTAGAACCAGCTTGGCGAGGAGCCACAGGAACCCCATGGGGAGTAATATCTTGACAAGACAATCTCTCAGGGAAAAGTAGGGCTAGGGTGTGACACTCTTACTAGGAAGAGGTGTAGCTTATGCTGCTGGTGTTTAAAGGGTCATGAGTAATTGCTAGCTGCTGGCAGTCCCCAGGCTGAGAGAAGTAGGCTCTGCAGGTGATGGAGGAGGCTCCACTTGAAATAGTATAGGAACTACTAAGAATAATAGGGTTCTGGTGGGTAGGCTCATGGCTCTCTAGAGTCTACTTCTAGACTCTGGGTGCTCAGTGGAACATAGGGACCCTTATGGTCCCATTGAGTCAGAGGTCATCTTAATGGCCTATGCAGACCCAGTTTCTATGTCACAAACAAGAGACCTGCCTGATGACATGGCTGAGGAAAAAGAGACCCAGAGCCCTGTTCTTTCTTTCAGGCCTCAGAACATTAGCCAGTGTCCTAAGGGTGGCTCAAGAAACCGCCAGAACAGGCCAAACAGCTCCAAACAGCTTCTACCTTCCAGCTCTCTGCTTCTTGCCTAGACACTTAGCCCAGGTGGCAGAGGGGGCCTTGTGGAGGACAGAGGCTTCTAAGTAGAGAAAAGTGAGGGCTCCACAATGAGCTGGCTTTATTGCTGGGGACACATGGACAGGTGGTGGCAGGCCTCCAGGAAAGAGTGAGGTGGTTGAAGGGAGCGCCCCTGTGGGGAGGCTCCACAAGGCTTCCAGGCTACCCTAGTGACCCAGATTTCTTGCCTCAGCCATCCACCCACCTGCTCCCCACCCACCTTACTGGCCTGGCTACAGACCTGCCTGCCTGCCTTGCTGGCCGATAAAGCCCTTGGCCAGCTGCCCTTGTGTCTGACCTGAAAGTTTGCCTTGAGCACCCACATCCACAGCCAAGCAGTCTGGACAGGCAGCGTTATCTAGCTCATCTCTGGCTCCTGCTGTCACCAGGGGACATTGGTCCAGGGAGAGAGCTAAGATGGTCTCTTACGCTAGCCCTAGGTAAATATTGACAAAGGCTCCTCAATCCCCAACCAGATCCTGAAGGGGAGCTTAGTGGCTCCAAGACAAGTCTCAGCAGGCCTGGAGTGCTGTTGGCCGTGGGTGGGTGGTTGATAGGGTATCTCTGGTCCTTCTGGGTTTGTTTGTTGTTTGTTTGTTTGTTTGTTTTGTGGTTTGGGATTTTTTTTTTAGACCAAGTTTCTCTTTGTAGCCCTGGATGTCCTGAAACTTACTCTGTAGACCAGGCTGGCCTTGAAGACAGAGATCCACTTGCCTCTGCCTCCCAAGTGCAGGGATTAAAAGAATGCACCACTGGCCAGCTCTCAGACCCTTCTTAACTGTTTCCTGCTTACAGTGCCCTGCCCTCCTGCAGGCTGGTATCTTCACATCTCCCACTACATAGTCAATTCCACGTAGGTTTGCAGAGGCTGGCAGAGGTACCCATGTTCACTTGGGCACAGTGGCTCTCAGACCTTCAGGCCATCCACAGACCAATATAAGGATCTGTCCTGCTCCTAATCTAGGCCTGTACCACCTCAAACTATAGTTTCTGCTTCCCTTGCTCATTTACCTCATGTGTCACCAGGCATGCCTAGAGGTGCCATACACCTTATAAAGCATTTTCTCCCATAAGTCTCTCCCTATTACTTAGGATCACTTTCGGTGTGCACTAAGGACGGACTCAGGCCCTGGACTCAGTCATGACTACCTCTGACTGACAAGGTGTTGCATCAGGATTCCTCAACATGTCTCATCTTAGATCTTATTTTATTCTCAGTCTCTGTTAGAAGTAGCAGCGTAGGCTTCAGCAACTCATTCTCCAGGAAAGAAGAACAAGACTCAGTATCCTATTTTACAGAAGACAGGAACAAGGCTCAGAAACTCACTTTGGAGAAGGGAGGATCAGGGCTTATATCTTCTTACAGTAGAGAATAAGACCTGGAGACATTATCAAGTGTAGTTCTTAGTAGAATTTCACAGTGATGTATGTTCGGAACCAAGGATCTGCTTAAGTGTTATCCAAGCTTGGACTCAATAGTCCCTGGGTGTATAGCCCACAGAAGATGTGGTGACCCTGGTGCCTAGAATGGCCCTGAACATGGCAGGTCCTTCCTTCATGGGAGCTGAGCTGTCTTGTGGAAACTCTGTGTGGCATCTACAACACATATTGTTCTACCTCCCCTCCCAGAGAAGCAGCAGGTGTGTCGACAGTCAGTCAGTCTAGGGCCCAGGTGAACTGTGGAACACTGTACCATGTCTCCAGCCCATGAGGTCAACTGTTCCTGAGAAGGCTTGAAACCAAGAGGGCCAGCAGAAGCTAGCAAGTCCTACCAATGAACTAACAGAAGGGAAGGGCCCAGACAGGCTAAGCTGGCAGCCCTTGGGGGTCAAGCCTGCTACTATGTATGTTCTAAGCCATTCCTCCCTATCTATCACTGTGCCCCACCCATCACTGTCTGCATTTAGAATTGAACACACAGGATTAAGGGGAAAGTGACACGTGTCTTTCTGGCCTGCAGCAAGCTCGGAAGCCCTACGATGTGCGAGATGTCATCGAGCAGTACTCCCAGGGCCACCTCAACCTTATGGTGCGCATTAAGGAACTACAGAGAAGGTGGGCACAGGAACGGGTTTGGAGAGACGGTCCCAGGAGACCTTGCCCCAGCCTCACAGGAAAAGAAAGAGTTCTTAGTGACATCTATCTCTAGGTTACCGGTCCATCCATGGATCTTCCTGCTTCAGGGGAGGAGCTAAGGATCCTGACCATTCAGAGCCAACATGGTCTTGAATCCTATTTCTACCAAAGTCCCTGGGGCCCAGCCCAGGTATGGATCTAGGAGGCTAGCTTCATGAGCTACCTTGCAGACCTAGCTCTGTAGATCATGGAGGGAGAATGTGACGGTCCCTTCCATAGACAAGGTCAGAAGTTCAGGACCTCCCTGCTTTGACCCTGCTCATCTCATCCAGAAAGGAAGCCTAAGGAGGCCAGATTCTGCTCCTCCTTTTTTAACTTCCTGCCTGGTCCTCTCAGGAGCATGAGCCCATAGGGTCTTGGGCGCCTCTTAGCTGGTTTTGGAGTCGCAGTAGCAGATACCCCTGGGGTGCTGTCCTCCTGGACACAATGGCCTGTCTCTGTGGTGCCTCAGGCATTGTGTGAGCTCATGTCCCTCTCTTCTCTCCAGGCTGGATCAGTCCATTGGGAAGCCATCTTTGTTCATCCCCATCTCAGGTGGGTGTCCACACTGGTACCTGGACAGAGCAACCCACAGGGGCCTCTCTCACCCCTGTTTGCCTCTTATCCTCCTTACAACAGGCCACTAGGGCTTTCTGTGTAGAAGCCAGAAGGAACAGCCCCCAAGCTAGGCAAAGTGGCTGTAGACAGGATATGTAAAGGGATGTTTTGGTAATGACAGGGCCCATTGCATCCCTCTAAATGATAGATGTTTAAAGCCTCATAGTCAAATTCTGGGTAAGGTAGTGAAAACCAAGGGCCCATTTTCCTGTGGTAGAAGGACTTGGGATGGAACATGGGTCAGATAAGCAGCCATCCCAAAGTTTCAGGGACCATGATGGGGCTGTGGTGGGTGGGGCTCCTTCCTGGCTCAGGTGTTCAGGAATGGATAATAGGAATGGGTGGTATGGGCTAGTTCTTGGCTTGGTGGGAATCCTCAGGTCCTCCGGAGGAGGTGCCAGTGCTAGCTGAGATTCACACAGGATTATGGGTCATAATCTAATGTTGGGGACCACAGAAGCAGCAGACACCCTGGCCTGGTAATGTGACCAATCCCAGTAAGTATCACAAATCAGTTGAGTCACCCCCTGGACAAGAGTGATTTGTCCCACCTAAAAGACACTGAGGGATTCCAAAGCCAGGAGGAACAAGTTTGGAGCCTAGGTACACTCTGTCATTATAGTGTCTCCCCTTCCCCTAGCTCCTGGTGTCCCAGCCACAAAGAATTTTAAAGGACAGCTTGTATTCTCAAGTATTCACCCCGCCCCCTCAGCTACTCCCTCCTCCATCTCCTGCTCCCTAGGCTCCTGGGCCTACACCCACAGCCCATACCCCTGACTTTGTGCTTTATCCCATAGAAAAGAGCAAAGACCGTGGCAGCAACACCATCGGTGCCCGTCTGAACAGGGTGGAAGACAAGGTAGGTTCTTGCGTCAACTCTTGTCAGCTCTAATCGCCACCGTCCTCAGCCAGTGCAGTATCCCGAGTGCCCTACTTAGCTCCACACCCCTCTGATCTCCTCCATGAAGTTCTTGAGAAGCAATACATATGGTGTCTGGGCCAATACACTTCACAATTGTGTGCCTGCAAAGTCAGAAACCTGCCTATTGGCTGCTTCTGCCTGGTATCCCAAGGTCTGTGACCCTGCCCCTACCCTGGGAAAGCAGGAGTGAGATTGCAGAGCCAGAAGCACAGAAGCCTTAAACATGACCTAGCTCTCCTCCTCCACTCCTTACCCTTAGAGCTCTAAGAGCCTCCTGGCTGTATCTTAGCCAGGAGGTGGCTACAGCCAGATTCATACCAGCCTCCCCATAAGCCAGCTGTCTAAGGTCCTTGCTTTGGGCAGGCCAAACCTTCAGGAGACTCAGAACCTGGCTGGGGTGAATTCCTGGATGGTGTCAGCCTCTACTTATCCTGGACCTGACTGGTGGGGAAGATCCAGCTCAAGTTAGTGTGCTAGGCTCTCCTGGCTCTGCCTGGCCAGGCTATTTTTAGTATCTACTACTGTAGGCTCCCACCCTGTAGAGCGCTACCATTCCTCGTACTCTGGCTGCCCACAATCTTATTTATGCTCCAAAATGTCACAGCTGGTATTAGCTAGGCAATTAGGCTACTCCATTGCCCCCTACCTTCTGTGCCCACCGCCCTATCTTTCATAAGCCACTGGAGGCTCTAACTCATAAGGGGACCTTCCTTAGGCACATGGTACAACCCACTGCTACTCCTCAAAGTCTCTGCAGTTGGAGGTGTGCTGTTATCTTGCCAGACAACTGTATACATGGATGTTATCTGAACATAACTAGGAAGCTAAAAATAGTGGAATTTCAGTTGAGTGGTGAGTGTGGTTGCTGCTGGGTTGCTCTAGCAGCATCTGGATCTGACTCTCAATATGGGCTGCAGCTGGGCAGGTAGGCAAGGATAGTCTGGCCCACATAGGATAAGCCTCCCCACTCTTTGCTGGCATAAATGTCCCCAGCCTGGTGCAGCCATGGAGCCCTGTGGTCAATAAATGGAAGGGGTGTGGTCTGGACTCCAGATACTCTCGGAAACCCTGAGGTGTATATGTCCAACACTGAGTTTTACTACAGGGCCTGGCCTAACCTGTAGCATCTCAGGCTTGAGCAAGGAGATACTGTGGCCCACAATCAGCAGGCCACCCAGCTAGAACAGAGATTGTGCATGTCTGCGAGGATGGAAAAGATACTTAGGGTGTTCACTTCACAAGGCCTAGGCTCAGCAATGGCTTAGGAGCCTTGATATTTGCCCATAGGATCAAGGAATACCCTTGGCTTTCCCTCCTCTTTGCATATGAGCCCTATTGGACCAGTGACAGACACCCTGGTTTGAGTCACCTATACCTCTTCAAATATCCCCAACTCTTTCCTGGTCAAGGCTACCTTTTCTGACTACTCCTACTGCTGGAAGGAATCAAGGAAGTCCCCTAACTCCAAGATAGTGCCGACTATATCCTAGATATGTGGGCCTTCTTAGCCCAGAAATTTAAAGGCAGCCTACTGTCTCCAGTCCCGGATAATTTCTCCACTGCAAATTTCTACCCCATTCTAACTGTTCCAGCTTTCTCCTTCTGCCCATTTTCTATAGGACAGGCTACCCCTCGAAACCAGTCCAGAAACCTGGTATCTCCTATAAGTGACAGATGATTGGTAATAGCTCCTAAAATCAGTGTCCCCTTTCCAGCCTCAATATATGGCTGCCTAGCAGCAGTCCGGTGTTTAAGAACCAGGTCATAGCTTTATATGACCAAGGTGGAACCTGTCCTGGCCCAGGGGCAGGAGCAGGGGCAGGGACAGAGGTACGTGCTCGTACTTCATCAGATCAGAACAACAAAGGACTGGCTTTCCAGGGTCCATGGTCTCTGGGAGCAAGGTTTAGGAACAAAGCTGGGCCGATCCTCAGAGGTCCTGGTACCTTGACCCTGTCTGGGCTCTGAGCCAGATTGTCAAGAATGCTGGGATCCTGCAGCAAACACCCAATGGATTCCACTCTTCACTTTTACTCCCTACCTCAAGATGGCTAAGATGGAGGAGTGGGTCCTCTGCCAAGACCATGGTCACACTGAACCAAGGCTCCTCCCAGGGCTCTAGCCTGGACCCCCACTGTGCATGGAGAGGCTGTCAGGATGCACTGACCCAAACGGCCCATGGCAGCCTGCCCAGTCCCGCCCTTGTCCGGGACCACTGCCCCCTGTGGGGACAGACCCTGGGAAAGAGCTTTGCTGGACTCAGAGGGCACGATGGCATGGCTGGGCCCCACGTTATCGCAGTTATCAACGTAACCATCGGGACCAGAAACAACCCAAGCGCAATCCTGCTGACCTTGGGAAGTAGGAGACAGGAAATCCCTGGGAGCCCAGCAGTCCCAGTGCAGAGCCAGTGCCAGCCAGCCTGGCTGAGCCCAGCCAGAGCCCCTGGGCTTCCCTGCTGATGGCCCCTCCCTCCTACCCCTCCAGCCAGCAGCAGACCGGCCAAAGTCAAGTCTCTAGTGCCCAGCAATTTGCCTATCTCAGCTTAGTCCCCCAGCTGTGAAGTGTGTCCCACCATAGGCCTCCCACATCACAGGGACTGAACCCCACTCGCAGCTAGATCCCACAGGAGGAGAGGATCAAGTTAAGGACCAAAGAAATGTGGGGTGTCTACTTGTAAGGGATTCTTAGGGGAGGCCAGCTGGTTCCTGACCAGGAGCTTAATAAGGTCCAGGCCAGGGACCCATACCACAGAGAACATGCCCCTGGGCTCCCTGCATGTAGCCACTACACACTTTCAGCTTTTTTTTTTTTTCATAGATTATGGATTGTTGTTCTAGAAATCAAGCAGTCTCCTGTCACACTGCTAGTTATACAAAGAGCTGGTTCTGATGGCAGTCATAGATGTGAGTAAGAGAAGAACATTTCAGAAGTGTGATAGTCCTTTGGTAATGAGGCTAGAATCAACTCTGAGAGCCAAGACTGGGTAGGGGTGGTGGCCTTGTCCACTGGCTACAGTAGTCAGGACTAGTGGCAATTCAAGATGGTTCAAGCCACCTTGTCATCCCTATAATAGGAACCCCAGAGTTCTGGTTCCTGCCACCCTCTTCTGTTGCCTGGCCTACCTAGGCTTCTCTAGGGTCTCCTGGCTCTCTGCAGAGCCCACACTTACCTCTTACCCATGGCGTTCTTAGCTCTTCTTGGACCTGGACCTGCTGCAGTGTTTATTTTACAAGCCAAACTCTCACTGTCGTGCTGATATGCAGAGAGCAGTGAGGCCTAGAGACTGACTTTCTTGTTTTCTGCAGGAAATGTTTGTGGCTCAAAGCTGGATGGACACAGGGGAGCTCTGGTTTCCAGACCCTGTTCACAGGGCATCTGGGGGCAGGGAGCATGGGTTGGGGGAAGAGGCCCCAGCAACCAGCACTTCTGTCTAGTTCGGTCCTAGACACCAGGCCATGCATATTTATTTCCTCCTTGAGGATATCACCCAGCCTCCAACGCCTGCCTTTCAGGGTCCTCTTCTATCCATGAGGCCTACAAGCTGCACCCGAGAGCTTGTCATCCCAGGCTATTCCCAGGGCCCTGCTCCATCCTTGCTCCCCAGCTGAGTATTTGTTAGGCCCAGGTCTTCATGTTCTCTGGCTGGGGGATTAGTTATAGAGCTATCACTGCAGACCTCCCTACCTCATCTCTCCCATCTCATGTAAGTCTCAAATGCTGCCCAAATCCAGGTGATCCTACGCTGCCATCTTTGCTGAGTTGTGGTGTCTCACAGGTTAAATAGCGAGGTGTTCCCACCAATCCTACATCCCGGAACACTTTCTGTGAGACTTTTCTCTCTCGGATGTTCGTTAGAATTTCAAGGCAAGACCATCCAGACTACGGTTTCCTCCGTGAGAACATTTTTAGCTGCTGATTACAGGGATCTGAGGTTCATGAACTACCAGGGCTCTTTATTTCTTCTTGTGTCAGTTTTGATAAGCAGCAGAGCTGAGGAGTTTGTGCTTTTTATCTTGGTTTTTAATTGGTTGGTGTTCACTTGGTGTCCGTGGCTTCTGTATCTTGCCCCTGTTCCCCATTGTCATTTATCAGCACCGGCACCATTTCCCACGGTGACCAAGCCCACCGTGCATTCTCCAGTTTTACTGCTATTTTCATCAAACTTTTGGCTTTGTGGGTCCTCCTGCCTGTGGGTTTTTATCTTGCTTATTCACTTCTGTTTATCTCTCTCGTTCCTTCTAATCATTTGGCCTTCATGTTTTTTTTTCTCTCTCTCTAACTTCTTAAGCCACATAATTATTAATCTCCAGATTTTCTAGATTTTAAAGGCCTGTAAAGCACAAGAGCTATTTTGTAGCATTTACACTATAATTTTTTTCTGTAAATATCGCTGAAAGTCACATGCCGCTTTGGGTGAGCCAGCGTCTCACTATGTAGCTCGGTTTGGCCTCAAGATCGTCCTGCCTTAGCGTCCTTGTCACCGGGGTGACAGGCGCACAGCGCCGCACCAGTCTCCCCCACATTCCACACACAGTACTTTGCTTTCACTTTCATCTGCTTACGGTGTATTTCTCTAATCTCCATCATCTCTTGTTTATTCCAGGAGTTATGCCACGGCAGTGTAACTATGTGGTTTCCATCATTGTTATTACTGTGGTAGAACTTTCTAGTAACATTGCTTCACTGTCAGAGAAAGTGGTCCTGGGATATCAACCCCTTGGAATGTTTTGAAGGATGTTTTATAGCAAAACACGCGCTGAGCCTTTGTAACGCGCCTTGAGTACTTGCGGCATGCTCTGCAGTCACTGGATGCAGGGCTGTGTTTACAAGCGCTAGAACAAGCTTGTTCATTGTTTTGTTCAAATCTTCTCTATCCTTGCTGGAATCTCTTTATCTATTTGATCTATCATTTCCAAGAAGTCATAGGGTACATTTCTGTTTAGCTCTCTAGGAAAACAGCTAGACTCTTTTCTAGAGTTTTGTTTTTGTTTTGCTTTGTTTTTGCCCTTGTTTTCCCGTCAGCAGTGTGTAAACGGCCCACTTTCTCTCCGCCTTGCAACGAGGCCGTATGCTCGGCCTTTCTGTTTCAGCCCTGTTAGTGAGTATGTAATGGTATCTCATTGTGGTTTTGATTTGCATTTCCCTAATGACTAATGATGTTGAGCAACTTTTCATGTGCTTATTAGCCATTCATAGTCTTCTCTGGTGAAATGTTTATTCAACTCTCTTGCCCGTTTTCCAATTAGGTGCTCTGCTCTATTGTCGAGTGGCAGGAGTTTTTAATATGTTCTGGGTACAAGTCCTCCATCAGACGTATGACTTGCAAATACTTTGTCCTAATCTCCGGCTGTCTTTTCATTTTCTGAATTGTCTTTTAAATCTCAGAAGTTTTTAATTTTAATGAAGTCCAATTTGTCTTTTGTATGATTCCTGCTTTGGACAGTCTTAGACCTCTTTGCCCCATCTGAGGTCATGAACATTTTAGTTTTTTCTTTTTTTCCTTCTAGAAATTGTATAGAGTGAGCTTTTGTATTTAAGCCTAGATTTTGAGGTAATTTAAGGGTACTCAGTGAGATGAAATCTAAGTTTTTGTTTACTTGGCTTTGTGTATATGTATGCTTATATGTGTGCAGGTACACATGTGTGGGGGTATGTATGTGTTTAGAGGCCAGAGAAACATTTCAACTGTTGTTTTTCAGCAGCCATCCATTTTTTTGAGAAAAGTTCTTAGATTAGCCTGCAGCTCACCATGTATGCTAGGCTGACTGGTGAATGAACGTGAGGGACCCACTGGTCTCTTCTTCCCCAACTCTAGGATTACAAATTCCCTGACTTTTTTACATGAGATCTGGGAACTAAGCTCTGATCCTCCAGCTTGCATAGCAAGCACCTTAACAACTGAGCCATCTTCCTAGCCTCTCACAGGTATATAGCTCAGAGGCCAAGCATCATGAACATGCCTTTGATCCCAGCACTTGGGAAGCAGAGGCTAGCCTATGTCTGTGAGTTCAAGGCCAACCTGGTTCACGTGGTGGCTTCTAGGTCAGTCAGAGCTACATAGTGAGACCTTGTCTCAAACAATGAAAATAAAAACAAGCAAAAGAAGATGTAGCCCAAGTCCTGTACTTGGGAAACAAATGCAGAAGGGTAAGGAGTTCAAAAGCAGACTCAACTGTGTACCAAGATTAAAGTCAGGCTGGGCTACCTCAAAAGAAAATCCATTTACCATGAATGTATGGGTTTCTTTATGGACCTTCAATTTCGTTCTCTTGGTCCATATGCTTGCCCCACACTGTCTTGGTTATTGGATCTGTACACTAAGTTTTGAAATTGAGTAGTGAAAATATTCTGATTTTTTTTTCTCCTAGCCTGGTCTGAGACCTAGACATTTTCATCTGAATTTTTGGATGAACTTGTATTTTATCTTATTTTTAAAAGAGAAATTTGGGAGAAGAAAGGGCAGGCAGATAGGGTGGCAGGCTTCTGGGATTTTCTGTTGAATTTATGGGTCCATTTGGGTAAATAGGCATCTTAGACCATGAACATGCTATCTCTGTTTTACTTTAAGTTCTTGAGAGGTAAGGTTATAACAGGGTTTTTTTCCCCCTATGTAACCCAGGCTAGCCTGGAACTAGCTAGCTATACCATGAAATTAAAAATCCACCTGCCTCAGCCATGGTCTAGGATTAGAAATTTTGGTAAACTTTTTTGTAGTTTGGGATGTATACATTTTGTGTGTTTTTTTGTTGTTCACTTCTGTTTTATTCACCATGCAATTGCTGATGGGATTGTTTTTTTTTCTTAATTTCACTTTGGGATTGTATGTTGCTGGAGCTAGAAACTCAATCTTTGGCTGATCTGGGAAAGTCCAAACTTGCTATTCTTAGTCTTGGTGTTTTGTTCTTGCTGTTGATTCTGTTAGATTTTCCACTCCTGCTACAGATAATGAAGGCAAACTTACTTCTTCCCCTCCAGTCCAAATGCCTTTCATTTCCTTCCTTCCCTCCTTCCTGCTCTCGCCGCCTTCCCACCACCCTTGCCCTAGCTTGGACGTCAGTAATGTGTAGGAATGACTGGAGACTCTCCTGGGAGAAGGCCTCCTCCCGGCACCTGCCATTAAGGATGAGGATGGCTGTGGAGTTCTCACCAAGGATTTCTGTCAGTTCAGGATATGTCCTCCTGGGCTGAGTGCACTAAGAACTGAGCAAAAGGAAGCGTGCCTCTTTCCCGGCTGTCCTTCCTGAGTCTATCAAGGTGACCATGTGATATTTAACCCCTTAGTCTACTAATACAGTACGATATAATAACTAATTTTGGGTTATTTAGGGTGCTAAATCAATCCCACATTCCTTGGATACACCCCATTTGGTCATGGTAGATGAAGGATTTTTTAAATTTTATTTTACAGGTCTCAGGCTGTTATACTGTGGCAAGAACATTTGTATTTATATATACAAAGAGATACACAACACACACACACACACACACACACACACACACACACAATGAGAGGGGGAAATGAGGGTTAATACAGAGTCTCCTCGTATAGTCCAAGCTGGCCTGGAACTTACTGTATAACACAAGCTGGTCTCCAACTCACTATGATCCTCCTGACTTTGTCTCCCACATACTGAGATCCCAGAACCACCATGCCTGGCTTGTATCTATAATCATAAAGGATGTTGTACTTTGGGTTTTGTGTGTGTGTGTGTGTGTGTGTGTGTGTGTGTGTGCGTGCATGTGTGTGTGTGTGTGTGTGTGTTAAAAATACGATCAGCAGTTTTATCTACTTCTTTCTCACACCCGCTGCCTTGTCTGAGGTGCCTGATTTCATTCCCTCTCCTGTGCTACACATATGGGCATACATCCAGCCTGGCCTTTCAGTCCTAGGCTCGGAGATTTTCCAGAGCACTCAGATGATAAGGGTTGGAGCTCTAATCAGAGCTGTAACTAGCTTGAGGATATAACTTCCCAGAGCCAAAACTGTTCCCTTCCTCTTAACAGTTAAAGCCATCTTGACAGTCTTCTCAGGGAGTGGGCTAATTTTGTTGACTTTCCCACTGAGCTATTTGAAGGTCTGAGCTTGCTGACAGTTGCTGCCTTGAGACTCCCAGGTTCTAATGCCCAGAGTCACTAGTAAGATTGTAGAAACTAAAACTCATGGTGCATGGGTGCCTTTGGGAAGCTCTTACCGCCAAGTCCTCAGCCTCTAGTCTTCCTACTGTCTGGTCAGCTCCTGGCTGCTAAACATGGATATTTTATTTTCCAATAGCTGCTCTAAAAAGTAATATGATGAAATTAAAATCACAGTCATTTATTTCATTTAATTCCGAAGACCCCAAATACTATGGTTTTAATATAATCAATACAAAAACTATTAAAACAGTTGCCTCTCTTCCCTTATTCTGAGTCCTCGGAAGCAAGATGAATTTTGTACACATGGCCCATCTCAATTTGAAAGCTGGGTTTTCATGAGAGCTTCTGGGATTGTATTAAGACTTCATAAAATTTACAACTTGGAAAGGACATTTGGGGCGGTTGTCTTTTGTTTTTAAGACTAGGTTTTGCTCTGTAATCCAGGCTGGCCTAGAACTCACTTTGTAACCCAAACTAGCCTGTAACCTACTGTATAGCTAAGTCTGACTTTAAAAACAGTCATTCCCCTGCTTCAGCCTCCCAAATGCTTGGGTTATGGGCATTGAGTTACCATATCCAGCCTAAGAAAGGAGATTCTTTAAATTTTCTTAAAAATCAGTTAAGGATCTATGTGTAATTAAATTTAGATGTATTAAAATTAGGTCATTAAAACCCACTTCTTCTGAAGATAATATGGGGTAGGGGTTAAGCTGTTGGCTGTGCTGTTTCATATGACTTAACAGGAAGACCAGAAGCTCTGCGAACACCAGCAGGAGAGTGGGAAGGCCAAGTGGGAGGTGGCATGGAGGGGAAGAGGGATAAGAGGCAGCATCTTTGCCTCTGAACCCCCATCTACTCAGGAAAGCATCCTTGTAGGACTTCTCTGGGCTCCCTCTCATAAGCCTCCTCCCCAGTCCATGGCCCACCCTCTCCAAGTCTCAGAGGACCATACAGAACCCACAGGCCATATTCCAGGCTAATTTGCCAGCCGCCATTAAGAGCCTTGCTACCTGCACGGGCTAGTTACATTAGGAAGTGGGGCAGCCTAGGACACACCACAGCCCTGCCTCCCCCACTGAGTTCTCCTTCTTACTTGTCCCCCAGCCCCACTCCAACACCCCTCTTTGCCTTGCTGCTGGGCTACTCTTGAGTGACAGGGCCGTAAACAGGCAAAGGCATGGGGCTCCAGTCGATCAAAGAGCTCCCTTCAGAAGCCGGCATTCGTTTGCTATTCTGGGAACTGGTTATTTTAAGGTTCGTGTATTTTTTCTTTCCTGAGGAGCCGTCTTAGTGGATGGTGAAGTCCTGAGGTGCTGGTCCTTTAGTCAAACCACACAAGCCCTGTTTTGTCTAGGGTTTCAAAGATAAACCTATAATGAAAGCACCATTTACACAGCGCCCCACCACCCCGGTCCTGGGCGGGAGTGGGCAGGGCTTCTGGGGAGTCCCTGTGCCCAGCTAACACTCTGAGGGAGGCCACTCCTGAAGAGAACCTGAAGTCACAGTGCTGGGCCATAGGAGCCAGGCCTGTGTCCTGTAAGCCACTCGTTTGTGCCTTCAGGCTACCCCGGAGTTTGAGAAGGTTCCTTGCAAAAGATCCCAGTAAGGTTATAGGGAAGTGTCTGCTGCTAACTTCTCCCAGAAGGAAGTCAACATGTAAGAAAATGACCACAACCACAATGGGTAGCATAGTGTGAGTCACAGGCTTCCTGTCTTTTTTAGTGGAGCAGGTTCCCTCCAGACACAGGCTCAGTAGGAAAGCATAGGGAAGCCTGTGAGAACTGGATACTCGTGTACCTTTTCAATCTGTAGCTTGAGGAGAAGTACCAGGTCCAACAGAGGGCTGGGTGTACCAGGGCACGGTTGACTGTTAGGTTGCAACCTTGAGAAGCTATGGGAGAGAAGGAGCTGGTCACACTGAATTCTTCCTGACAGCGTTCTACAGTACTATGGCCAGCTGGACATAGTATGGAGCACTGTACGATGTTGCTCTTACCCAAGACAGACCTGGCGGGCATAGCTGGAGGCCTCGTGACCCCTTTCTTCCCGGATGACTGTGCCATAGCAAACCATAAGCAGAATATTAGGGCAGTAGATGGTTCTCATTTTGCTCAAGCAGGAGATGCGGATGCCTAGCGACCTCTGGATGCTTCTCCCTGGACTGGCATTGGAGGGAAAGCTATGTCTGACTCACAGAGTTGCCTCAGAAACATGGTAGCTGCAATCTCCAGCTGGTTCCCTTGCTCTGGTCCGCTAACCATCTGACTGCAGTCTGCCATGGTTCCAGGACTATCCCAGGCTGACGCCTTATGTGCTAGGCACTCTCTGTCCCCTGTTCTTCCCAGGCCTACAGAATAGCCCAGTATTCTGTACTAATAACAGTCAGCATGAAAAAGGCCTTATATCCAGCCTATCTTGACAGCAAGTCTCAGAGGCTATTTCAGCCTATGACAATCTTTTGAAGGGACTAGGACCCTTCTCTCTCATCCATATAACAAGGATAGCACCTGGACCCAAAAACTGCAGACAGATATGGGACATTGATGGTCTTTAGCAACCCCCACTGTGCTCACTGAGCCTAAGTTTTCTTCTCTATCCAGGGCAGAGAGGCTACTCTGTGTCAGTTACCATGAATTTGGAGAAATTAAGAGGAAAGAGTATGCCCCCCCAGGGTCCTCTGTCTGGCCTGATCTGGGGGTCATTCACCTGTGGGAGAACCACACTGGTTTGCTGTAGGCATAATCTCGGTGCTCACCTCAAGCCCCTGTTAGGCTCACCCAGCCCCTGAGCCCCATGCCAAGCGTCATCATAGTTCTTTACTTGGACTCTGCCCGGGCATACTACATCTGTGTTCTGTCCACTGTGCACACAGGCACATCACAAACCCGGCACCAGAGTCGCCTGCCTGTGCCACGCAGGCCAGAACCTGGGCCTCCTTTAATGCCTTTGGAGCCAGCATCTAGGCTGCAAGCTCTGCTGCTGACACTCGGTGCTGATAGAGGATCCCCGGTCAGGCCAGAGATTATTGCAAGGCCTTATTATATGCAAGGGCCTTGTGGTGTGGGCAATACTGTGTGAATATTCTGGAACCAAGAGGCCCAAGTGTGACCACTGAGCTGATAGCTAACCACTGAGCTCACAGTGTGAGTGAGAAGGTGGGGAGCAACTGGCTCCGCCCCAGACCTCCTATGCCTCCCAAATCTGGCTCTCCGTTTCCCCCACTGTGACAGTGACCAGTCCTCAGCAGCCCCCACCCCAGAGTCATCCTTTCCCTCCGCACTCCTTTCTCTTGGGATGGATCTCTCCCTGTCTGTGTGGGAGACACTTCCCGCCCTACACCAGCTCTCCTGAGTGACTCTATTTATAGGCCTCAAATATTGGCTGGAGAGGAAATTTACATTTTTTGAAAATTTAGCTCAAGCCCGTGTCAACTTCTGTGGGTGTGACTGCTTCTGAGAGGCAGGGAGAAGGGCGGGCAGCAGACAGAAGCACATGTGTCAGCCTGCAGCAGGCAAGGGCCCCGGGCCTCAACAGGGCTGTCGGGTGATCTGTAATCAGTAGCTTCTGTAAAGGGAGGCAGTGGGTACAGTCCACAGGGGATGGGGCGTGAGGGTGGTGTGAGCCTGCGTCCGTGTGGCCATCCCTGCCTGGCCTCCTTGGCCAACCTCAGAAAAACATGTATTTTGGTCAAAATGAGCCTCTTTTTAAACTTGTCACCCTGTGGGCCAGGGCCTAGCTTGCCCCAGCTCTGCATATTAAGCAGCAGTTTGGTCACCACCAAAAATAGATCTTCCAATCTAGAGCTATCCCTCCCTCCCTAGGAAAGGACCAGCCTAGAAAGGGACAGCCAGCCGTGCCTGGCCCTGGCCTTGTCCCTGGGAGCTCCGGAAACCATGGGCTGGTTAAGGCAGGAGGTGGACAGGGAGGGGATAGCAGGCATGAGGCACACTGAGGGGCACCCCTCAGGGCACACAGAGACATTGGGAACACCTGGTTTAGCAAATGACAGTCAGGGCCGGGCTTGGATGGTTTGTCACAGTGGGCCTCACTTGATGGGGAAAGCTTCCTCAGCCCCAGAGGAGCATGCAGCTCGCATAACCGCTACCGAACAGCAGGTGTACCCAGTAGGTCCTTGCCAGTAAAACCTGCTAACACAGCAAGCGCCTTCTCCATGCTCACCCGCTGAGGGCCTGGGGTGCAGGTGGGACCTTGCCTGGCCTGAAGGGCCTCATCTACAAAATGGCTGACTCTGCCTTTCGGCTGGGGCCGCAAGCCCAGGGAGTCGCTGCGCACACGGAGGCCTATTTGCTTTGCTGAGGGAACGGCCTTTCCTTGCCTGGGTTCCAAGGGCTCCAGAAGCAGATGGAAATTTTTGTGGATTAAATGCCGGGCTGAGGCACGCTGGGCTGTTTGGGTTGGCAGCATGCTGCCTCCCCGCCCGCTCCTCATCCGCTGCTTCCCGTCCTCGGCGTATCCATTCATGCCTCCGCTCCTGGGTCTCCCTCCTCCACTGCTCTGTATCCCTTCCCTCTCCTATGGCCTCGAGGGATAACTGTGCTGGCCCAGATCAGGGAAGGCCAAGGCCCTCCACAGCAGCTCCTGCAGGGACCCCAAGCTTAAGGTACTCCTCACCTCTGATCTCAGTCTGTGAAATAGCAGCCTGAGTCTGCGTCAGGTGAGGCAGAGTGCCTGTGGTCTAGCGCCCAGAAAGCACCAGGACAGGAGCCTGTCACACTGTCTACTGTGCTCCCAAGAAAACAAAAGGCCCAGGCTGATATGGGGAGCGCCACACCCTTATCCCTCCTTCTCAGAAGCTTCTCCCAAGAAGATCTGGACTTTTGCAATGGGGTTCTGAGGGTGGGCAGGTCTGTTAGGGAGCCAGGGCTCTGGGGACAAAGCCAGGTACTGTCATGTTGTCCCACAGCAAAAGATGGGTTAAGAGGAGCAGAAAGTGGAGCAAATGCTGAGGGTGGTTGTGCACGCTGGAGCCACTGAGGGTTTCCCTCTGAGGAGTCTGAGGTGGCGCTTAGGCGAGCAGTACCCCAATCCCACGTTCAGCAGGCCTATTGGACATGTTACTATGAGCTACAGAGGGTGAGGCCCATGTGTATCCTCCCTACCGACTGCCCCACCTCTACCTCCCCCCCCCTCACTCCACGGCCAAGGACACAGGTTGGTTACTGTGCACAGCGCCCCCTCTGTTCCCAGGCAGCCAGGAGCCACAAGTCAGGTCTGGAGCATAAAGAGACATCTGTGTGGGCAGCGAGATGGCCAGCTGCCTGCTGCCCGCACAGAGATGCTATATCCAGCCCAGTGGACGCCCCATCAGACCACCGGCACCCACCCCCAAGGGGTGGGGCTTCTGAGGAAGGTGTGAGGTCCTGGCCTAGGGCCTAGGGAGCCTATGTCACTGGGTCACTCTTGGCTGCTTGTGTGGGAGTGGTGAGAGGCCCACGGCTACAGACGGGGGTCAGCCTACCAGCACCATGTAGGACATGTCTGGGTGTGCCCAGCAAGCCCACAGACTTGGTTTACATGTCTGTGACAACCCCTCTGGCTACAACGGGCCACCTCCAACAACCAGGGTAGACATGTACTGTCAGATCATGTGGGGTACTTCTTCCCCAGAGCCACAGAACTCTCTAATGCAGCCTTTCCAGCCAAGCTAGAGGGGCAGAGGGCCCAGGAAGCACACGGGAACCCTCTGTGCACTGGACGAGCTCATTCAGTTGGCCGGTCATCTCGCACCCACTGATACCAGCTCCATAGCCAGTGCTACCACTTAGAGTAGAGTGGGCTGGCTCTTGTCCTTGGAACGCACAGTCCATTGGCAAAGGAGGGGACACCCATAGTGACCTGTAATTACATATTTCCCATGGTGAGAGGAGAAAGTACTGAAGCAGGGTTTCCCTGGTCAAGAAGTCAGGAGCCAGAAACCAAAAAGAAGAGGGCCCGGTGGAGGGCCAGATAGGGCAGGGATGGATCTTGCGAGCAGCCTGTCCAAAATCCCTGGGACATAAAGGCTGTGCCCCTCTAAGACAAAGAAAACAGCAAGATAGAACCTAGTCAACAAGGTGCAGCCTGGCCAGCTGGGCCCCAGGAGAGTTCTCGGGGGACACCCCTGAGAACTGTGAAGGGCTGCGATGGTGTGTTAGGTGGACCAGTTCCACAGACTGCTGGCCCCTTCAGAGACTGGATAGGCAGATAGAAGACAGAGTGTATCAAGGGTCCCAAACCTCAGACATAGGCAGCTGGACCGCCAATGTCTGGAGCTTAGGTGGAAAAGAATGAAGAGAGTCAGTGCATGGTAGAGAGGCAAGAAGGGTCATAGCTAAGGCCTAGGAAATGGACTGTACCTGCTCCTCAGAAGGATGAGAAGAGGAGGTTGGCCCTGCCTCAGGCTGGTGCTCCCAAGTCCAATCCAGAGCTGAACTCGGGGCTTACTCCAAGGAAGGGGTGAACCAGGTTTGTGAGAATCTAAAGGGAACAGACTCCAGGCATCAGGTTTCCTGAGCAAAAGGCTCTGGGACTAGCTGTTCTTAGGAGGACGACAAAGTCTGGCAAGATGAGGAATGAGGCAGGCTCTATCTCCCAATAGTGGCTGGACCATAGAAGGAAGGCCAGGTGACCCATGGCCTCCACAGCTCTTCTATCCCCTCCTTTTTTAACCCTACTCTTCATGGTGGGTAGAGATTCAGGAAAGTGTATGGAGTACATATAAGGCATGACCCCAGGACCTGTGATGCAAGGCCAGTGGGGAGAAGGGCAAAGGATCCAGGACCCATCCTGGTAAGGAACATCTACCCTCCCCTTTGTACCTATAACCCTGAATGCATCCACAGACACACACCCCCCGCACCCACAGTCAATATGCATACTCCCATGGCTGTAGGAGAGACAGATGTGGCCCAAATCCAGTGCCAACTCAGAATCCCCAGCCACGATAATAGCTGAGGGAAAAGGCAGCCCTTCTCCCCCTGGGCCTTGATTTCCCCGCCTTTCCTCCTTGCTTCTTGTCTGTGATAAGGATAAAGGACGAGTGCTACCTCCAGCTAGGGCATGACGGCTGAGTTCACAGAGTTCCCCTCCTGTGCTTCAGGTGTTCCTGTGGTCGTCTGTCCCTGACAAGGCCTCCAGGCGGGACAAGCTATCCATCTCAGTTTTCCTCTATGTTAATCTCTCCTCTTGTTGTGACAAAGTTCTCAGCAGAAGCAGCTTAAGGGAATCGTTTATTTTGGCTCACAGTTTGAAGAGTTGCAGTCTAGCATGGCTGCAGGAGTCTGAGGCGGCTGGTCGCAGAGCATCTGCAGTTAGGGCCCAGAGAGGTGAACACTGGTACTCAGTGCACTGTCCAAGATTCCAGCCCATGGGCTAGGACTGTCCACATTCAGGGTGAGACTCCCCTGAAACGTTCTGGACACACTGTCACAGATATGCACAGAGGTGTTCCCAAATCCCATCAAATTGACAGTCCGAATTAACTATCACGTACTTTTTGCCCTCAAATTGGAATCCTGGACCTGAGTCATCTTAGGCACTGTGACCAGTTGTCACCCAGTTATAGAGCAAGTCCAGAAGTAACAGCGACTTGCAGGTGCCAGTAAGCACCCGTTCCCCAGTTTAACCTGGCTCCCAGCCTGATGAGAAAAAAAGAAAAGAGCTAACAATCTTCCTAACCTCCACCTAGTGGGGTTCACCGGGGTTTAGTAATGGTCTCCAGAACTCACTGTCTTGACCCTAATTCTGCAGGCTTCAAACATTCAGTTGTCGCAATGACTTTAACACTCAAGCCCCAGAAACCACCCAGTGCCCACAGCCATACTACAAGAGAAAATATTTCTCTGCTATGTAGTGGCAGTGCACCCATCTTCTGTCAGTTGGTGAGGAAGCTCATGAGCTTCTAGTCCTGGCCTCGCTCCTAGCTTCCTTCCAGTGACAGGGTGGGCAAGGAAGGGAGGCTAGATAGAGGCCCAGGACAATAAGCCTCTGCTGTTTCAGGTCCTAGAGCTACAACAGAGCATCAATCCTTCTGTGATGTTCTGAGTGCCTCCATAAACACAAAGGCTCTACTCTCCTCATCCCAAGAAGAGACACCCAGGAAGCCATAGCTTTCTGACTCAGCATGGGCTTTTGTATCTTGCACTGAAATGCAACTGCAGATGCTAAGATACAGGTGATGGCTCAGGTACCACCTAAAGCCATTATTCTGTCGCCACGGAAGACCAGCATAGCCATGGTGGCCACAGCCTGGGAGAAGCTTTTCTGTTGACGAATAGCCAGGTCAAGTCCATGTTGGCACTTAGGTCCGTGTTCTTCCTCCAAAGCTTGATGGAACAGAGACCCATCTCTGGCTCAGAACTAACAGGGCAAGATGGTGGGACACAGCCTCCCACTGATTGCCCCCCATCCTCTTCCAGGTGTCCCCAGCTCCTCTGCCTCTCGGACTTTTGAACTAGCAGCGCCTGGCAAGGCCAAAGCCGAGCCGAGCCTCCTCCACCCTGGCTTGCTCGTTAATGTATATACTAACAAAGGGCAATGTCTCCACCCAGCCTGGTCTGGTGTCCTCTCTGCCAGCCCCTCAGGATGTGTGCTCCCCACCTCAGAGCTGGACCCTGCAATAATATCCCACTGAAGCACGAGCGGGAAGCCAGGAAGGTGCCGTGGGCCTCCCACACAGGAAGAGGAAGACTACAAGCCCTTCTTCCCTATAGTGGCTGCTGAGGTCCTTCCTCGCCCTCCCATGAGCCCCCACTGCTGTGCATGCCACCACCTGACAGATGTGGTGGTGACAAAACGATGGGGCCGGGAAACGTTGGCCCTTCGGTGCTGATGAAGGCAGCCTTTATCCCAGCCGTAAATGGTTTCTGTGTGGAGTGGAACTGCGCCTGTCCCGGGCCTAACCCCTCAAGGGCCGGAGAGGCGAAATTGGATCCGTGGGGAGAGATTTTACAGCATAGGGGCTGGTGGCAAGTGGTGGCAGACCGTCCCCACGGGGCCACAATGGGGCATTGTTCCCAGCCTCACCTGGGCTGTCTCCAGCATCCCAGGATTTACGAGGTTCAGCCGCAGCCTCAGGCCGGCTGCTCTGGGCCGACTGGGGGTGGGGGCTTGCAGCGAGGAAGAGGACAGTGCCCATCCCCCATCCCCCTAGTGACAGCCAGCCAGGGACAGGCCATAACGTGTCTGCAGACCACAGCGGGCCACTCTATGAATGGGCCCTCTTTCTCCCGTAGCCCCACAGTGCCCAGGAGGGCTGGGAAGCAGAAGACTGAGCCAGTTCCTTCAGCCCACCTTCTCAGGGCTCCTGCCTTACAGAGGTCTGGACCAGGCAGTTTCTTAGACCCCCAAGGATTTCCCTAGCACCCATGTCCACACAAGCAGAACCTCTCCCAAGCTGCCCACCATGGTCCACCCTAACTCAGGAGTCTGTAGGATCTCCTATAAGCATCCTTCCGTCCTTGTCTGTTCTCTGTCTTTATGAAGGGTACGGCCTTGGTAGCCTGGCCCGGATTCTTTCTCTGTGTGCAGCCTCCTGTGTGCCTGCAAAAATCTCTTACAGCCTCTCATACTGCCCTTGCTCATACTGCCCCCTGCTCCAGCCCCCAGCCCTAGGGCCCCATCCTAAGAAGGCAGCTGATCTCTCTTTCCGTCCCGTGGATGTATCTCCCAGTCTTTTTGCACAGTGTGGGCTGATGGAAATCAGGGATGACCTGCAGGGTGCCCTGGGGGCAAACAGAACTCTTACCAAGCATCTCAGTGCCCCTTGCCCCACAGTCCTGGGACAGGACGGCACTAGGTCAGAGTTAGGATGTATCTCCTGCCTGAAAGCAACCTCTTCTCCCTCTCAATGTCCCCACCTACAGTCCCCAGCCTTGGCCAGTATGTAGTGTGAGCAGAGGTCCTTTCCCCTGCCTATCTACCCAGCTCATGGCTCACAACCCAACCTGGGAACACACTCTAGAAATCGCCACCAGCCTGAGAGCCATTTTCCCAAAGAATCTTCCTCAGGGCACCTGGCTGTCTACATGGGTTCCCTCACTAGGTTCACCCTAAAAATAGCCACACAAAGGTTTGTGGTGGCCATGGACCTTTTTAGACCAATTCATTGGTAAGGACAAAATTATGCTTGAGTTCCTTGGGGGGGAAAAAAAAGTGGCCACTCTCCTCATTAACATAATTGCAAACAGAACGAATCTTTCTTGATTTCATGTAAACAATGGATTGAAATGGTTTGTAATCCTTGCAGGTATCAAATTAAGTTCTTACTTATGGTCTGGAAATTAATTACCCTTGCAGTGAGATAAATGTGAAAACTGTGTATTTTTGACAAGAAAATGGAGCAGCTATTGGGGAAAATGTAACTTAATCGTTGCAGAGAAAATTGTTTGTAAATTGGCCACATTGTTTGAACTCTCGCCTCTATGCTGTGGGCAGGGTTGATTTGTGTGTGCCCGTTTGCCTAATTTGGGACAGGAGAAGAGATCGAAGAGGCCAGAACCAAGGCAGGAAAGGGAGGGGTGTTGAGAGAAGGTACCATGTGCAGAAGGTATGAGGGGCGGCAAACTGGGCACAGGTGATCAGACAGCCTGGCCCAACAGAGGACATCTAAACTCTGCAGAGACAGGGGCGCACAGGCCCTGGGACAGGTGGGACAGAAAGAAAGCCAGTACCTCTGCATCCAAGTGAGAAAGAAGAGCTATGCAATGGACCTGCTCTTAATGATGGCAGTGGAGCTCTGCCTGGGGAGGGAGGCTGTCCCGAGAGGGCCCAGAGGCCTGTAGTCTAAAACGGAATGCACATGGTACATCTATACATCTGAAGGCACTGTGTGTGTTTATACATATGAGGGTGTGGCGTGTCTGAAAATATGAGGATGTGCTTACACACGTGAGGGTGGTGGGTATTTGCATATGTAAGTGTGTGTCTGGTATGTTTGGTTGGGTGTTTCTGAGTATTGTGTGGTATGTTTGCATGTGTGTAGGTTTGTCCTTAGGACCTGTGGTGTGTGTAAGAACCCACTCAGAAGAATGAGCTTTGTGACGTGCTGGGTACTGATGTTCTAAGTAAAGTTCTCTCTGGTTTTAACCCTATAACCTCCACCTCAGTCTTCTCAAGAATAGAACATCAAAGCTACAGTCAGATGTCCTCATTCATTTATGCCAAGTTAAGTAAGTGCCTGTTTGAGAGCCGTGCTCAGGCCAGGGGCAGCGGATGTGAGGGCTATGTTGCCTGTGTCTTTGTCCTAAACAAAGTTTAGAGTCCCACATCTGGGGATAAGTTCTGTGTGTCCATCCATGTGACCCTATATTAATGGTGAAGAGCTGGATCCCAGATAGGTTAGGTCAACTATCCAAAAGCAGCCTGTCTAGGGCCAGCAGAGCCATTCCATCTAGAGATGGGATCTTCAGGATGTCCTTCTAAGAGAGACTGACCACCTGACCACTCACCTCAGACTCTGTTATGTTGAGACTTAACAGGCTCTCTACTGGCCCTCCACTTTGGAATGTCTGTCTGTCCACAGCAGGCCCTAGGGTTCCTTCTCTTTCTTTGAGAAAGAACCTGGTGGAGAGGGTACCAGGGGAGGCCACAGAGCTCCCAGTGTGTGATCTACTTTTCACACTGTGGCAAAATGCTTTACGAAAGAGAAACTTATGGGAGATTTTATTTTTAGCTAATGTTTAAGGAGGAGTACAGTCCACTCTGATGGGGGGCGGGGAATGGGCACAGATGCCTGAGATAGCTGGTCACATTGCATCCCGAGTCAGGAATGAGGGAGCCATGAGTGCTGGTACTCCTCTCACTTTTTTTAATTCAGTCTGGGGCCCCAGCCCATGGATGGTGCTACCCACATTTAGGGGTGATCTTCCCTGTTAACTTAAACCTCTCTGGAATGTCCTCCTAGTCATGGCTTGAAGTCTGTCTCCTAGGTGGTCCAAATATAGCCACATCAGCAATAAAAAAGAAACATGGAGGCTAGACCTGAGAACATGGCTTACCTCGGCAGGAGTCAACGCCCCCTGAGCAGTTTCTGGGGCCCTCCACCAGGCACCCAAGGGAGTTCAGGACCCACGATCTCAATCGATGATGTGTAAGGACTGCCTAGGAACAAGGGCTAGTTACAGCCCTTGGCCCTTGTTTCCGGTCATCTCCTAGGCCCACACCTGCCTGGGAGTCACTCGCCACTAACTCTCCATGAGATCACAGGCAGCTCAGCTGATCCTTCCAGATCCTGGAAGCTTCTGTTTTCTCACCTATGAAATGGGCAGAAGAGAAGCAGGCCTCCAGAGTAACCCTGCTCTGGCATAAGGAGGGGCTCTCTGCCATCACTGATACACAGGAAGTTCAGCTGAGGACCATTCTCTTCTGCCTGAACCTCATAGACCCTTCTGAACTTCATAGTGTACTGGGTATTGGAAGATACAGCCAGCAGGAGGATGAGCCCGGCCCTGACTTCAGAGCTATCCTTGTCTCTATCCCTGTCCTCAGCCAGCAGGACTTCCCAGATCCTGTTACTATCAAGATCATCTCAAGGGGAACCTAGAAGATGGCATCCTTCATGGGCCACCTCATGCATGTTAAACCCACAAGGAAGCTGCCACAGCATGAACCCCCTTGGTCTTGGTACACTTTCCTTGAATTCTACTCTTTGGGGTTGGTGGCCCTCATGACCACCCTGCCTCTCAGACACCATTACAATGCCCCAAGTTCTTCAAGACATGGGTAGAACACAAGCTGCCTGGCAACACACACCTTAAAATACATATTCCCTAGCCTCCTCTTGGGCCATTGTTTGGGGTCACAGAGAAGTGGAGTGGCCACCACCTACTTTCAACCATCACCCTAGAATCCCAGGACAGGAAGGCTGGGTCCACATCTATCCCTCAGTATATCATAACATAGCTAGTATAGACCAGAGTGAACATGTAAGCACCCACAGGGCAGGCCAAGAAGATAGGAACATTATCCCCTGGACTCCTCAAGGCTGAGCCCCCAGCCCTAGGCCTCAAGTTCTCACATAATGGAACCTTAAGCAGAAAGAAGACCGACCAGGGTTCCTGGTCCAATTGTAGCATAAGGGGTGGCCCTGCCTATCAGTGTGACCTCCTGTAAGATCAGAGCCTGGGGAAAGTCACCTGTGTAAAGCAGCTCTGCCGGGCAGCTATGCTTCCCTACAGAGCACACCAGCAGTCCAGCCTTGGCCAGAATACTGTTGCATATCTATCCCCAGTAAAGAAGCAGAGTTCTCAAATGAGTGAGGATTTCCTGAAGGGCCAAGGCAATGTGGACATGAACAGATTATCCTGAGCAGAGCTTCCCAAGTTGAGAGTGAGAAAGGACCTGGAAACCTTAAAGATGAGTAAGGAGAGATGATGATGTCTATAGTGTTTAATTAAAAAAAAAAAAAAAGATGTTTCCTCTGTGCTACAGTGTCCTGCAGACATCAGAGAATACATCTATGTCTCTAAGGTTTGGGGGGGTATTGGGGGGGTATATGAAGCCATGGTACCCCACCTTGTTCCCACAGGCTCTGGCAAGCTGTGGGGACATAGGACTTAAGAGATGCCCGCCAGGCCTCAGGGACACAGGATTAGGCCTGCACCCCTCTACCAGCCCCCTTCCTGCTGCCTGCCCCAGCCTGCCCATCCAAGCCTGCCCCCTGAGTGCCCGGAGCTACTGCTTGCCCAGACTTGCCCACAAACTCCTAGGGCCCTCTTTCTTCCCAGCATTCCCTGCTCCTCTCCTAGCCTCTCTCCTCCCCACTCATCTCCTATTCAGTCCCAGAATCTCCCACCTGCTACCCGTGAGAATCTCAGAGTCAGCTCTCGCATACATGGGGTATTCAGAGCCCTACTGCAGCCATTGGCTGCGGTACCTCGGATCACCTACCCCCATCTGTCCCTCTCAAACCTGCCCACAGCCTCAAGGGAAAGACAGGGCTTTGAGAGGTCAAGACCAAGGAGAATGATGAACCACTCAAGGCAGGGACAAGTGTGCCCTGAATGGAGACAGAACCTGAATCCATCTGCATCCTAAATAGAAGTACTGTGGCTGTCATTCATTCTCTATGGTGGCTGCTGGCTGATAAGTAGGTACAAGGGACAAAAATGTTTACAGGGACAAGAATAACCACCACTCAGCAGAGACAAGTGGCGGCTTTCTGTAGGCTATGCAAATGCCCTGAACGCATTGGCAGGCACAGATCTCCAAGAACCTCACAGTGCGGATCGCCTGCAGTATCATTTTACAGGAGGGAAGCTGAGGCACTAATCATTTTACACCCGCGGCCCTGTCGTCTGTAGGTCCTGCTTATGCTGGAACTGGGGCTTTAACTTCCTCCCTAAACAGTCAATGTTGCTGGGACTACACTGGTTTATGCTTTGCTTCTCTGCCCCAGCAGTCTGTGGGCAAGTCTGGGCAAGTTTGGTGACGGTAGATGACTGATGCAAGGTGAACAGTTCCCACAGACCTTGGGCTCCTAGGGTCACAGACAGCTGCTGGGACTTTGGAACTAACTGGAACAGCCCCTCATTATTATTCCTCCGAACTGCTTTCATCTTTCTGGGCTACTCTGTTGTCTCAGGAGCCAGCCAAGGGGCCACGGGTGCTTATGTGGATGCGGCCATGAGGAGTACGTGGCTCTGCTCTGGCCTGCGGCTTCCGACCTTCGTCTCACCCAGTACCATTTCCAGGACTGTTCCCAGGTTGGCTGACTGCGGCAGGCATGCTGGCACCATTTGGGTATATTTGCCCAGCCAGCCTAAGTTGAGATCAGCCCCTGCTTTGACAAGCTATTAACAGCAGATGGACATGCCCACTGGTCTCAGAAGGTCAGGCTGAGCCTGATTGATAGCTCGGACTGACAGCTGGAAGCAGGCCTTTGTCTCTAAAGGAGAATGAGTTCACAGATGCTAGGGGCTGTCACAGAGTCCCCTCCAGCCTCAGCCTCAGCCTGGCTGGCAGAGCAGAGGGGCCCTCTCTGTTGACTAGGCTGAACCAGACAGCAAGCCGTGATGGAGAAGGGTCATCTTTAATATATAAAGACTTCGAATCTATGGGAACCTACAATGAGAAGGCCCATGATTGAAGAAATACATCTCATCCCATTTACCTAATGAAAAAAAAAAAAAAAAGCCAGAAAAACACAGTTCATGTTCTTGATCCAGCCTAACATCCATCTTTGTAAGTAAAGTTTTATTGGAATAGAGCCACACCCACTCACAGATATGCAAACTTTAGCAGTTGACATGTTTCAGTGATAGATTTGACAATCCTCAACTTATAGCTTGGCTATCTGAGAATATGAGTGTGATGCATGTTAGTGAAAGCTGTGTACTCAGTGTGTGTGTGTGCTTATCGTATGTGTGTTTGTGTCTGTGTGTACATGCGCACATCTGTGTGTGTGCATTATGTGTGTGCTTATGTATATATGTATGTATGTGTATATATGTATATGCATACTGTATGCATATGATTGATTATGTGCGTGAGAGTGTATGTGTATGTGCGTGTATATAAACACGTGTGTGCATGGTCGTTGTACTTTAGATTTTGAAGTTGGATCTTTTCCTGAGCTACAATTATTCAATTCAATTCTATCTTTAGGTGCCAGGCAGCTTCAGGAGCAGTTTCTCTTCAGTCCCCTGCCTTCCAGGGTGAACCTCAGACCCTCTAAAATATGCTGCAGCTAAGCTATGATGTCATGGGTCTGGCAGACTCGGTGTATTTCCAGCATACTTAGGCTTTTCAGACTGGATCCCACCATCAGAGTAAGAGTACCGGGCTCGCACAGCAATTATGCGGCCCACAACAGATCTTCACATTTGTGCTCTGTCTGCAAAGGAACAAAAACCACTGTGATGAAGACACTGAGGCTGCAGTGGAGAACGGGTCTAGCCTGTTTCCCATATTGCAATGATGAAATATGTCCAAGGTACAGATCCTCCTTCCCCTAACTCTGTGACCCCTTTCCAGGACTCTGTCCCCAAGCAGAGTTGCTCAAGGAGTTATATGCAAGCAAGTTAGTGGCAGTTCTTGTCACAGAGAGGGGTTAGAAAGAGACTCCAAGTCTTCCCTGGTCAATGGTTGGTTGTGTTACACCTATTATGCTTGCGGGTTTCCTTCAGTGACCATGGGAAATGCTTAGGTACAGAATTTTAGCAGGGAAGGCAAGTCCCACGTTGACCTGTGTGTGCGTACTATAGCACTTTGTAAACGGCACCCAACTGTGCATGCTATTACTTCTGTTTTACAAAATCTCCATCATGAGTGTCTTACTTTACAAACAACAAATGTGGAATAAGAAAAAGCGGAAGAAGCAAAGCAAGGTGGTGTTGGAGGCTCCCGCCGAGGCCCACTCAACCTTTAGATTTAGCCGCATTTGAGTTTGTCGCTGCTCTCTGGATTGTCCAGGCCTACCTTAGGCTGCTGTCAGAAGTGGAACCTCCCTGTTAGCAGCATGGGGGAGGGTGGACGACTCTCAACAGGAGACCAGCTAGACAGGTAGCCTACCTATGACCCTCTTGTCTGTCCCATGCTTGGTGCACCAAGTGGCCTTATACCAGATGAACTCGCCACTCTGCTTATTGGCCATCAATGTTATCGGCATCTAGGGACACAGCCCCTGGCTCACTCTGAGCTCACCCTTCTCCATCCATTCAGCCCTCAACTCACGGATTCCCTCAGTCTCTCCCTAAGCGGTACCTTCCCACTTCCTCATCAGAGTCCTTGATGTACCAGGGCTCTGCCCTCGAGTATGCTAAGGCTCAGATCACCTGTTGGAGTTCTCTTTGTCTGTGCCTGTCTGAAGCAGAACCTGCATCTGATACCCTCATTCTCTTGTACCTTAGAGTTGATATTCTCCCAGCGTGAGGATGCAAATCCAGCCCTGGGTGACAGCCCTAACCCTCAGGCCTCCAGTCTCTAACCAACCTGTTATTGATAGATGTGCAAGAAGGAGGGGGCCCACAGTGGCAAAGCAAGGGAGGTAGCAGAGCTAGGCAGGGTCCCAAGTTGAATACAGCCCTCTCTGCAGCCCCCCACCCCCAGCTCCCACCCAGCCCCACAGCCCTGCCGTCACCACACAGAGCCAATGTGGAGACTCTCGGCTCCTCCCCAAGGCGCCAGAGTTTCCTTGTCACAAAATGGAGTAAATGGGACGATTAAGGGGGGCCACTTCTAAATTGCTGCTTTAACCCATTTGGAAGTCTGCTAATTATTCTCTTGAGGAAAGAAATGCAGGTTCATTATTTTAATGAGCTTTGGGCAAAATATTTCATCGAGTTTGACAAGCCGCTGCGACTCCTTCAGAAAGGGGCTCGTCTCTGAAAGGCCTCTCACCCTACTTAGAGCTAATTGGCCTGGGGTCTTCCGCCCCGGTGCTGTGTGTATGCTATTTTAATTCATTTATGAAAGGCCCCCGCTTTGATGTCCAGGACCAGATAAGGACGGGAGAGGACGGCCGGCTAACGAATAGGCCTGTGCACCCGGCCAGCCGTGCGGGGCCTCCTCGGCCGCTCCGCTCTGGGCCCGAGGCCAAGGCGATGTCATGAAATAACTGTACAAACAGTCCTGCCTAAAAAATATGCTTTTGTTTCACTAATAAATCTCTCCTTGGAACATTCCCCGCAGGCCCAGGGCTCTCCTCAGCCTAGCAGCCAGCCTTCCCGCTCAATGCGCGTCCCCAGATCCACCCCAGGGACACACGCATACATGTGCATACACACGGGCTCATTGGCAGGCACGACACAGGCCAGGGAGTGCTCTGCCCCTTCCCTCCCTCACCCGCTGCTTAGCCTCCTACTCCTGGCCATGCCCCAGCCCCCTTCTACCTCCAGCTGCCCCTCCTCCCCCTCACTTCCTCCCACTCTCTCCAGAACTCTCTCTCCTCTCTCCATCTATCACACTCTCTCCACAGCCCACCACTCCTGCCCACCCCATTCCTGGCCCCCTGAGACCCTCTTATGGAAAGCACAGCCTGAAGCCAGCACACCACGGCACCTCCCGCCTCTGATCTCTCTGCCTTACCTTGCCCACTGACTTTCCTCCCTCTGGAGGCCTGAGGGGTGAATGCTGGTACTGCTGGCTAGAGCACAGAGGGAACTGGGTGGTGACCCCAAGGTGACAGACCAGCCAGCTTGCCTCAGCCACCATTCTGGCTGAGATGTCATACTTGATCCCTTCTCCATACAGTGAGATCTGCTGGCAGTGTGGGTAGCTCCAGCTTAGGTACGCCTGGGGGCTGGCATGGCTCCAAGCTTCCCCACCCCCTCCTGGCTCTCTGCCCTTATCTCAGGAGCATCCCTTCACCATGGCCCTCCTACTAGCCACCACCCACTAGGATTCCCCCTTTCTCCCCCCCTTCTCTCACCTGCCCCTGATCTAGTTCCACATCTCGAGGCCCCATCTGTCCTCATCCCATGCCCCTGCCTCACTGCAGCCCCTAGAAGTGGCTGGAAGACAGTTACAGAAAAGAGGGCCAAGTTTGGAGCCCCCATGAGTCCCTTGGCATCTCAGTTCCCTCATCTAGAAGAAGATAAGAACACTTCCTCCAGGCTCATGGGCTACATTACCTGGAACCCTCCCTGCTGAGCACCTGGCCCAGTGCCCGGCACGTGGCAAGTGGAAGCACCTGTTTCCGCCTCCTCTTATGGGCACCACTACGGGCACTGTCGGGCGTTGGTTCTCCCCGCCCACTGCCAAGGACCACACTGAGGCTAGAGGCTGTCTGCTTGGGTGTTGAGGGAGAATCCCAGGCTGCCCGTGGTCCACTCCTTCCTTCCCACAGTCCCCACTGAAGCCCCTACTATGTCCCAGACAGCAGACAGCGTTGGAGGTGCCACAGGGACAGGACAGAGCTCCTGGCATTACAAAGCGGCCCCTGGTTGAAAATACACCACATAATTATAGACTGGGAAAATTACCATGCAGAGACAGAGCAGGGCACTGTGCCGGGAGGAGCCAGGGTGGTCAGGGAAGACCTCTGAGGGAGGGGTGTCCAAAAATAGTGTGCTGAGGTGCTATTAATAGGCCTCATTGCAAAGCCAAACAGAGAAGAAAGCAAAAGAGGACAGGAATCTTCACAGGTAACTGTTATTCATGTCAAAAGTAGAGGGGGATGGATGATTGACAGATACATACATACATACATACATACATACATACGTACATGATAGATAAATGGATACTTAGATGATGATAATGAAGACAGAGTATTGATAGCTGATAGATGATATAAAGAAATTTTGTTCTCTTTCAAATTCTAGCAGTACAGCAAGGTCTTAATAAAAAAAAAAGTGAAAATCCTCATGACCCTCTCTTTTTCCTAAAGATGGTCCTTGTTTTTCCAGAAAGATCCATCTTCAGCATGAAAGATGCAGAATTTCTGATAATTCTCCACATGTGGCACAGAAAATAATACATTGTCAGACAGGTGAATGGATGGGTAGGTGCATGTGCAGAGAGCTGGAGGATTGAGAGATGAATGGGTGGACACATGGGAGGTATGTGAAAAGGAATGAATGAGCATGAGCATGTGTGAGGGTGTGGTTGACTGAGGAGACAAGCTGAAGGGTGAATGGGTGGGTGGATGGGTGGATGGACAGGTGGATGAATGAATGGGTGGGTGGATGGATGATTAGGTGAGTGGATGGGTGGGTAGGTAGATGGGTGGGTGGGTGGGTGGATGGATGGAAGGAGAGCCAGATAGATGGATGAGTTGGTGGATGAGTTGATGAACGACTACATGTGTGTATAAGTACAAAGATGCATGAAGAAATGAAGGAAAGGGCAGGTGGACAGATGGACAGATGGATATATGAATATGTGGATAAAGGGACACATACCACTGGGAACTATCTTAGGCTTGGTTTCACAACTTTTAAATCAATTGTTTTTTTAAAGAAAATTGTAAGTCAAGTGGAAGAAATGCTGAGTTCATATAAACATATCTTTATTAACAGAAAAAATTGTCACTCCCAGGTTATGAGGGAGAACTGTAAGATGTGGGAAATGGAACTCACCATGGGGTTTCAGGCTTAGCCTTCCATGGTAGCCAGCTCTACTGTGACCAAAGGCTATATCCTCCTGTCCTTAGTTCTGAGGCCCTGTTTCTCAACCCCATCTGTCTCAGCTCTATGCAAAGCTGGAGACAGGCTCAAGTTCATCACAATCCACTGAACGGATATATTCCCTTCAGTTCTTTGTGTTTGGGAATGTTTGTTTTAGGGGGTTGAGGGTTTTGGTATGTGCATGTATGTGTCTGTCTGACTTTGCATGTATGTACATGTTCATGGGACAGCTCATGTGTATTTGTAGGAATGCATGCATGCATGTGTTTATGGAGACCATATGACAACTTGGGTTGGATGGCTATCCATCCAACGATGGATATCGTTCCTTGGCAGCTTAGTTTTTGAGACAGAGTCTCTTATTGGTCTGGAATGCATCAAAAAGGCTAGGCTAGCTAGCCAACAAACCATAGGGATCCACTGTCTCCTCCTAGCCAGTGCTAGAGTAAGAGCTGCATGCCATCGGTCCCTATTTTATTGACACAGGTGCTGGGAATAAAACTCAGGGCCTCATGCTTTCACAGCAAGCACTTTGCAGATAGTTGTCTCCCCAACCTGTACTTTGGTTTTGACTTAGCTCATAATGGGACAGAGTTCTTCCTCAATAATTCCTTCCAAAAGACCCCTTAGTTCTTGCTTGCTGCCCACTGACCACTCCCTTCACTCTTTGGGCTTACTATTTTCATTGCCTGGGTGACCAGATTGATGCATCCTTTCTCAAACTTCCTTTGTCCCCAGACCTCTTCTTTCTCTTGCTTTAATTAGCATTTATTTTCTCCAGAGACATCCTGATCAACAACTCTTGGGTGTACAGCTGGTTTTATCTCATACCTCCTACTTGTTCTTTCATCTTCCTGAGGAAATTTCAAGTGCCTTTCTAAAAAGTATATGAAAGACCACTGTTCTGGACTCTGGGTCCTGAAAACATCTTCATTACATTGACATGTCCTGTTAATAGCTTAGCTGGGTATAGAATAGGAATTCAAATACGAATGGATTTTCCTTCCGAATGTTAAACGCCTGGTCCTGTGGTCTTGTAACAGCCAGTATTGGTAGTTAGAAGTCTTATTCACACACCTTCTAACCTGTCTCTTCTTTCCTTTTTCCTGGACATTTTCAATAGCTATACTCTTGTCTTGGGTGTCTGAATTTCCTAGCCAAAATATTCTGAGTAACTTTAACCACAGGTTGCTCTGAATATTTGGTGAATTCTTAAGTTCTGGAAAATTCCTTTTATTATTTATGAAAATTTTCTTCACACAATGATTTCTGATGTGTCTTTCTAGGCAGCCTTTTGATTGTGTTAAGGACATTTCTAATTAGTCTTGCATGCCCTTCCTAATTTCCTTTCTGTGTTCTGGTATTCTGTTTATACCATACTACAAGCACTTTACCTACAGCTGTCTTTTTAGCCTTCACCTTGGTTTTGACTTGTCTTCTTTTCTTGACATCCTGTAGCATGTACTGCCCTTTAACATTCACCATGGCCTACAGGGCCAAGCAGCTCCCAAGCCTTTCTGGAGATTCCAAATATGGCTTATATGTCAACAGACCTTCTGTGTCTGTTTAGCCCACCTGTCCCCACCCTCTTCTAGTGTTACAGAGTGTTTTCTCGGGGCCTACATGGAGTCAGACCCAGCCATCCATCATTTAGATATCAACAGTGATGGGAATGCCAGTCATTACACTGAGGTACCCTGACATCAGACCAGTAAGGCTGATCCCAAAAGACTGCCTCATTGGCAGAAAAGTTGGGATAAAGATCGGTGTGTTTATACAGAGTAAGGCCCTGCCCTGGTGGAATGGAGAGGGAGCCACTGTCTAGATCTCAGCCTATCTTAGCACGAATCTGACAGAATATACAGCTTTGGATGTTGCCCTGCTTTTAACTTATTGCAGGAGTAGTGGTCATAAGTTCTATAGTTTGCTAAGTTGCCTTTTAAGGTTCAGTCTTAAGCAATAGTCAGTTTTGCTGAGTAACAAACACCAGATTTCCTATTGTTTATATTTGTTCGTGTGTCTACTGCCTGCTGTGGGTAGGCTGGACTCTGTTAAGCAGCTGTTGGGCTAGGTCTCTTGTTGCCTTGAGCAAATAGGGAAGCAAAAACACATTATCAAGTTAACCTCCAGTGGCCTTTATAACCTCTCTCCAGCTATTCCTAAACCAAGCTCCTTGGGTGAGCTTCGCTGTTCCTGACGAGTGGCAGACTTTAGACAGGGGAAGTTTTCTGGGTCTCAGTGTCCTCATCATCAGATGTGGGATACTGCCTAAGTTCCCTCTTAGCAACAATTCTTAGGAAAGTGGGGTGACAATCAGATGTATCCCATGAGTCTAAACTTGAGAGCCCTAGATGTTACCACTCTGCCAGTTGGATGGCCTTGAAACCCAGGACCCCCACTTAACACTATAAGAGCCCTACCTTTACATTATGCTGGTGTCACTTGCACTGTGTCTGGCCCTTAGCTGGCCCACCATGGCCCCTCTAAGCCACTGCCTCCTTCAGAAAGCATCCAGGCACTCTTCCCCTTACACCAGACCCCAGCCTCTGGAAATGGTCTTCATGTTCTCTCTCACACACACTGGTTCCAAAGCTAGGAACCCTGCTCTAAAATGTGTCTGAACAGTAATGTCATGTATTGACTCACGCAATTGAAAAGTCACAAAGATTACAGCTTCCGGTGTAGTGAGATCCAGAAGCAAACACCATAGCTTCCATGACTTGTCTCTGGCCTCAGTAGCCTCTATATGGTGGCCAATGACTCTTAGTTCCAGATTCACAGTCTTGACGGTCACAACTATAACTGCCTACATTCCCAGAAAAAAATACTACCAGCAGACACTCACTGGCCAGCTTGAGTCACAAACCCAGTACCTACTATGATTGGCAGACAACTGTACTGTGTACCTGCCTCAGAGTCGTGTACCCAGCCTGAAGCTTGGGGAACCTAAGGAAAAGGATCACCCAAAGAAGAAATTCTGCTAGCTCTAGAGGACTGAAGGAGTGGCAACGGCCATCATCCACACAGCCTCCAGTCACCATCCCACATAGGAGCAGTAGTTCTAGACAGGCACAGCTCCACTGCTGTCATAATGCAACACAAACATGGCAGCCTATGAAGACAGCTACCTCCCGTGATAAGCATTTGAAGTCCAAAGTACAGCTTCCTCTTTCCCTCCTGCCTCCTGGTGTCAGGACTCTTTTCACAATCCCACCCCTTACAGTGTGCCCAACTAGATCGTAGGTGTGGGGAGATATGGTCAAACCTCTGTTTGCCCTGCTCAGTCTTCCTGTTCTTCCCACCATGGACTCTGCCAGGGCCAGAAGGGCATTTCCGGCAGTCAGGAACGGCATGTACAGAGAGACAGAGTTCTTCCCTATCCCAAGGGGCACCCCGGCTTCCACTCTCCCCCCACATTCCTGTCTCCATGCAGCAGCCAGAAGGATGTCTAAAACATAAACCAGACCCACGGCACTCCCGCTCATGGCCTGTCGGCCTCCCTCCTCCCTGGAAGGCAATTCCAGTGCAGCCCCACCCCTAGCCAGACAGTCTCCCTCGCAGCACCTTCCTGAAGCTCCTCTCATCCCTGGGCCCCCGTGGGAACAGCAACCCTGACATCAAGCTGCAACAGCTTCATAGAGGCACTTTGACCCCTTCCTGGTATGCTGTCCCTCCAGTGCCCTGGGTTCCTGATCCCAGCACCAGTCTTTTCACCCAGCATCCCTGTGCTTGGCTAGGGAGCTTCTGCTTCCCCATGAGAACAGAAGCTGTTCCCATTATAGTCCTGTGCCTGCACAAAACCTGACACATAAAACAAGCCAGAGAAACTTGGTAAGCTCTCGTCTTCCCCTATTAGAGCACAGTCATCTGCCTAGGATGAGGACCAACTCTGGGAATGGGCAGTAAGCCGCAACACCTACCTGGGACTCAGCTCCTGCCTACAATTACTTGGGAAGAGTAGGCACAAAGAAGAGGTCTGTGTCATGTCCAAATACATAGTGGTAGCAGTGGTTGATTTGACTCCTGGTGGCCTAAGTTATGTGTCTGTGCACATCTCCAATCAAGGAACACTGGATCTCATGTTTGTAATACTTCCTTCCCCCAACAAACCTGACCCCTTGTTAAACTAATTCTCTCAGAAATGTCCCCTGACATTTGGTACACTTCCCCAGCCCCATGCCTAGTCACCTAGCCCTGAAGATAACCCATCCCTGTCTCTGAAGTCCCACTTGACCTAGACCCATCGCCACATGAATATGTGCCCTTTTGATAGGAACATGAGCTCAAGAGACAAGAGAGAGCACAGAGAAAGAACTAGCATCTTGGTTGCTCTTAATGTATTTTTAGATTATGGTAAACTGTTACTCCAAGACCAGTGACTGCATCATCCACACCATTTGATCTTGTCATTGCCGCAAGATACACAGGAGACAGAAGCAGTGGAAAGAATGGAGGCAGGCATACAGCCTGATGGGGAGAAGTGGATGAGAAGATTGACAGATGAGATAGCAAATGAGAGGAAAAGGGTGAATAAAGTAAAACTGTGGGTGAATGGATATCTTATGGATGATAGATAGATAACTGAGTGAATGAATGGATAGATGAATGGAAAATGGGTGACAGATAATGGAAGGATGAGTGGATGGATGATGGGTTGGGTGAATATAGATGGATGACAGATGGATGGATGAATGGATGGATGGCAATGTATGGATGGTGATGGGTCAATAGACAGATGGGTATGTGTATAGATGAATAGATGATGGGAGATACCTGAATGGGTAATGAATTAAGTGGATAGATAGACAGCAATGGTGGATGGATGGATAAGTAAATGAGTGCTTGACAGAAAATAGAAGGATGAATGGATAGCTGGAGATATGTGAGTGGGTAGTAATGGATGGATGAAAGCATGGATAGGTGTTAGATGGGTGGGTGGATAAGTGGGTGGATGAATAATAGGTGATTGGAAAGACAGATCTGCGAATGGATGACAAACACATAGATGAGTTTGTAAGACAGGGAAGAAGTGGGAGTCACTGAAAGAACAGAAGGAACACATTTAAAGGAGTAGTAATAACTTTAAGCAAGGGTTCTACTCTTTGGAACATGTAGACCCCAAGTCCTCACTGCCAGCACCCTTTCTTTGTTCCATCAGCCTCTGGCTATCATTTTACAATCCTGCCAAGGCCTAGATCATGGACCTTCCCTTACAAGCTCATCCTTGCCTATGAGAAGATGCTAATAAAGCCAACCACCTCTCTCTGTTTCCCTAGCTCAGTGTTCCTTGGGCCTAGTGTATGTGGAGTTTGGTGAGCAAGAGCCCATGCAAAACTGCAGCAGGGTCTATCCGGTGCCAGCTGACTACAAACTCAGGTTTTCTTCACCTTAGCCTCATGGACCTTGGGAAGGCAGATGTCATAGTAACTCTTCCCCCCCCACACCTCTTAGCCACTGGAGAAAATCCTGTCGATGCTATCTGTACCTACTCCTTCTTATCCCACATTAGTCAACTTTCTGTTTCTATAACAGAATTCTTGAGGGAAAAAATAACTCAAAAGGAAGAAAGAGTTGTTTTGGCTTGTGGTTTGGGAGGCTTCAGTGTACAATGACTTGGTGCTGTGGTTTGTGGGCTGCAGTAAGGCACAGTGTCATGGTGGTAGGAGCGTCTGGTAGAGGCAAGGTTATTCCCCTGTAGCAGCCAGAGAACAGAGAACAAAGGTAAGGGGCTAGGGACAAGATATGGCTTCCAAGGACCCACTCCCTTCAGCTGGGTCCTTCCTCATCAGTGCCCAGTACCTCCCCTCAGTCCACTCAAAATTAGGATCTATCTATGGGTTTGTCTATCTGCAAGTCTATCACTTCCTTAACACACAAGTCTTTAGAAAACATTTCAGACCCAAACAATACTAAGATCAATGAAGGACCAAAGCCCACTATTGACAGGCCATACCTTAAACTTGAATAGCCAGCCGTCTCCAGGACCCTGGTCACAGGCTACTCAGGAGGTGGGCATCCAACTAGCATTCTCCTTAGAGGCCTATGCCTGTAACAACTAGACCCCTGGATTCAAGGATAGACTGCCTCCAGATTTGCGTAAAGCAGCCCAAGGTCCTACAGGTGGTTCTGAATTCAGTGGCCCTTCAGCAGGAGCCTCGCTTTCTGTAGACCACACCCCCAGGCCTAACCTCAGGCTCCCACCCTCGTTCCCCTTATAGAGCCTCTAGTATTATGAACAGGGTTGCCAACACCCAAATGATGGATGCTTGGGATACCTATGTTAGAAGCACCATGGTGACACAATTACCAGCTGTCAAACAGAAAGCCCAAAGGCCTCTGTACTGAGCTTACCAATGGAGTACTAGACGGAACTCTTCTGCCCTTCTGTTCGCACACCCCAAGTCCCTGGCTTCAATCCCTATTCCACCCCAGACAAACTGTACAAGGGTCCCCAGGCTATGTCCAACAGCTGCCTGTGCCTCTGAGTCACCACCCTTCCTAGAGTGAAGGAAGCAGACAACCTGGAGAGCAGGCCAACTGGATGCAATCTTTGGTAGGCAGGTTCTGGGCACTGGAGAGCCCTAACATATACACAACCCTGGGCAATAGGGCCATGAGATAGACATGAACATCTGGTGTGGGAATTTGCAGTAAGTTGAGCTCCTAATGAAAGGAGTAAGAACCAGGGATATGTGGCCCTCCACTAGCCTGGGTTAGGGTTATGAGGTTCAAAACCACAGAATATAGAAAGCTCCCAGGAGGAAGCCCTTGTGTCAAAGATTCATAGTTGGAAATCAAAGAATGGGCAGTCTGAAAACTCAGGTGGGAAGGGAGATCCCAAAGGCAGAGGTTACAAAGTAGAGGAACACTAAGTGCTGGAGACAGTGTGAGGCGACAGAGCCTCCTGTCTCCAGACAGACCAGTCTGGAGAGTGTCTCCATGGTTCATGACAAAATGAAGGCTGCAATTACCCACTGACCCAAACACCCAGCCCTCTGTGTATCCGCCCCTGAGTAGGAACCAGCTTCATGGATCCTCATAATGATTAAAAACTGACCACAGACTGCCTGTCGTGGTAAAGGGACATGAAGGCCCCATCATAGTAAAAGGCAGCAAATAGGGGCACTATGGAGTCAAGTCCTTGACTTGAAGAGTGTCTATGATGGATTAAGAAGCAAGAAAAGTTGTCTATTGTCTCTTTCTGGAACATTCCAGCATGTTCCCTTCTCAGTCTTGTCACCTTCCCTTGACTCACTGAGGTGCTGCTCTCCACTGACACCCCGGAGCTTGTGACCCCAGAAGCTGCTTGCAGGCTTCTGCATCACTGTCTAACACATGAGGCTGTGGTGCATGGTTACTGTCCGTCTCCTCACAAACCTAGTGGCCACCTGGGAGAGGTCAGTGCTTTATTGAAGACTATGTGCCTTCCTCAACACCTCAGCCAGGTAAGATTTGCTCCTTTCCATGAATAAACAGATACATGTCTGCCTACTGCATCTAGACCTTGGGAAGTGCCAGCTTTCTGCTCCTGGAAGTTCCTTCTAATACCTTAGTTCTTATCCTCAGAAGTCACTGAAGCCTAAGATTGATAGACAGCCTTAGGCAACCATGCCCAGTGGCACCAAGAATACTCAAGAATCAGCCCCCTCACTCATCCTGGTCTGGCCTAATTCATAGCAGAAGTCTGTGGCTCCAGTCCTGCACGGGCTCCTGCACACGCCCTTCCAAGGGTTAAGGCAAAGCTCTCCGCACCGCACGTTTGCTGAGATGAACGGTCTCGGCAGTGGCCCGGGCGCCAGCATTTTTGTGGTCACAGTCAGATGTTTTTAACCACATTGGATGGAACCCATGACGGGTCTTTCCGCGGTTTTAGCCAGATTCTGAACACTACCTTAAAGCCTTGTCACATCCCAGGATGAGGGCTGTGATACTGCCCAGCTCCCCCAGTTTTACACAGATGTAGTTACCCCCAGGTACCCAGGAAGAAGCTGACCCCAGTGGTGGTAGGCAGGAAGGCAAGCCCAGGACTCTGCTGTGCTGAGAAAGCAGGCCCTAATTTTGTTGACTGGCACCTGGGATGCCGCCTTTGGAAGATTCTGACACAGTCCTCAGCCAGGAAGGCTCCACGGATGGCTGAGGCGCATGGTATCTTGAGTACTAACAGGGCTGCCCGACTCCACAAAAGCTTGGAGCCACCCTGAGCCAAGGGATCTGTGGTTATAGACCCAACCAGGGCCCCTTCCCTTGCCGGGCTCCTCCTGGGGTTCAGCCCTTCCTCCCTGGCAGGGGCCAATCACTAGACTTAAAAAAACACCCAATCCTGAGGATACAAGTGGCGTCCCAAGGAGGGATGCTGGAATCAGAATCTAACATATTTCAGAAACCTCTATAAGTTAGGGAGATGGCACAGTCAGTAAATGTTTTTCCGCACAAGCCTGCATGAAAGTCTGAGCTCAATCCCCAGGACCTAAGTTAAACATTGAAAAGCAAAGCAGGCAGGAACGGAGGTGGCACAAGTCTGTATTCTAGGCATTAGGAGACAAAGACAAGCAGCCCCTTGAGCTCGCTGCAGAGCCAGCTAGACTAATGAGTGAGCTCGAGGCCTGTGAGAGACCGGGTTTCAGCAAACAAGGTGGGTGGCGCCTGAAGAGAGATACTCAAAGTCGACCTTTGGTCTCTACACACAGCACACAAATCTATAGGCACATACGCTCGGCTCTAAAGCTCTCTCTCCCCATTGGGCGCTCACCAGCTTTGTAGAAATTGTGTCCATTTGCATTTTAAAGACCTTGAAAGGGGACCCCTAAGGACCTAAGCAGTGTCTAAACATCTTCCATCCCCCCAGGACTTTCTTTCAGAATATGCAGATATCTAAAACCCACCTGCCCTGCGGGGAATAGCAAGACTGTCTAAAACAACATCCACCAACAACTCCACGCCACTTATTCACACATTAAACCTCAGCATCTCGGGGTTAGTGTGAACTGAAACTGCCTGCCTCCCCTGCCACCCTCAGGGTCTGTCTGTTCATCCCTTCAAGTCAGATAGCTGAAGCACGTGGAAATCAGAACCAGTGCCCCAGGGACATCTGTGAACACATATGTGCAATTCAGGGCACTGAGGCTGTACCAACCAAAGCATTTGCTCAGAGTCAGGCTGTACTTTGTGGTCTTGTGGACCCAGTTTACCCAGTGTAGAGTGCCCAAAAGCCCTCGGAAAAGACAAAGAAAGAGGCCTTTCAGACTACAAAACAGAAGCAGGATACTTTGACATATGTCACCATGTGCCTGGGCCACTTGGCTTGGCTATCCGAGCGAGGGGCCAAGAGAGTGCCCCCTTTGTCTCTTCTTCACAAATGCCACATATCCACTCCACACATGTGCACACAGCTCAGAGGCTCTTGCCTTTGGAATGCGGTCCACCCCACCTCCAGTTTTCCCCTAAGCAGTTCAGCTGCTAAGCCCTGAATTCTCCCACCTGTCGGGTCCTTAGCACCAGCTGCCCAGAGCTCCTGGGCCCAGGCACAGCTGGATGACCACCCCTCCGAGCTGGCTAGGCCTGCTGTCAGCTGCCAGTAAAGCCCTCCATCCTTCCCAACAGGTGTCCCCACAACTGCTGGGGGATTGCCTAGCTAGGCAGCTATTCCACTGTCCCAGGCCTGCAGGATGATGTCAGATGAGTAGGTCACTTACCACTTTGGAAGAAGGTAGCATGAAGGATCCAACAGACCCCATGGAAGTTATTGGCACTAGAGGAACCCCACACCAGTCATACTCAGCTCAAGTCGGGTTAGGTCAGACCTTTCCTTTTAAAGACCAACTGGACATTGGTCAGAGAAGTTTGGCCCTAAAGGGTCTGGGGTGTCTTTACCTGGCATTCATCCAGCCTTTGACCTCTGTTCGGACAACATTGCTCAAGCACCCTCGTGTCCCAGGCTCCCCCACAACGGGGCTGAACTGGGTGGTACTGTCATTGGAATTATTGAAGAAGTCTGGCTAATCAAGAGGGGGATGCGGGACTATCTCAAGGTGATAAGCAGTACCAGCCATGTGGCTGGCCACATGCTGGACTGTAGACAAGGAAGACACTCAGAGTGCAGGAGGCACAAGCCCCTACTGTCTAATCACTGAGCAGTCTGCAGTCTCCAAATGGGAACTGAGGTCCCTGTGAATGACATTAGAATCAGGAGCCTAGAGCATTCCTGACCTAGAACCTTCCAGGCATTCCTGAGAGGAACCCTACCTGATCTTAACTGTCTATTGCACATCACTTACTGATAGGAATTTGTTCTGAAGAATGTGTCATTAGACAATTCCATCACTGTGTGAACTTCATAGTATGTTCCTACTCAATCCAAGACAGCTACAGTAACACTAAGCTAGTATCTAGACAGCCACCACACATCAGAAACATCCCTCAGAGGCATGACCATAGGCTGTGAAAGTCCATCTGCTCATATACTTTAGGGCTTATATTCAGACATCATTTACATCCAGAATTTTCTTGTATTTCTGTACCCACCTCTTGCCTCTGCTTTTGAGTTAAATGTTTTTCTAGCTTAACCTGGGCCCTGAAGCACATTGTATAGGTGGGATCTGCTTTTGAAAACATCCTAAAAATCATTGTAAAATCTGGTCCAAGAACATTCTAGGGGTTAGCAGATGGTAGAACCATGACCTCTCCAGCATCCTTGTGTGTATTAAGATTTTCTACTTCACAAACCATGTTTACCAATTTTTTTATCCTGAAATTTATCTATCATTTTAAGTTTTCAATTTTATTGCTATAAAATTTTCATCAGTACTGGGTTTGGTGGTGCATCTCTGATCTCAGCACTGGGAAAGTAGGGCAGGAGGATCAGAAACTCAAGAGTAGGCTGGGCTGCCAAGCAAGACCTTGACTCAAAAACAAACAGTGTTTCATATCAGTAATAAATAGACACCTCCGTCACTATCTGTAATTGTTACTGCCTTTGAGTTTCCAATTTGTTGTTATCTTACTTGCTTAATGTTTATTTCATTGACCACTCAAACAGCTAGCGTTTGCTTTCCTCGGTGATTCTGCCGTCAGAATTTTTCTCTATTTTGCTAGTGTTCTCCTACATCTTGATCAGTTATTTCTATGTCCTTTCTTGGCATTTGTTTGCTATGCCTGTTCTCTTTTAGATTCCTGAGTAAAACCCGGGAACGCTTGTGTTCAGTCCTTCTGGTCCTCTAACGTGGCTGCGAGCATTCCTCTAAATGTCCCTTTGGCTGCCTCACACACATCCCTCTGCTACGTCATGCTGTCATTGTGAGCCTGTCTGCAAACCAACGTACCTCCCAGTTCATTTTCTTTTTTAAGCATAGGATTGTTGAACGTCCGATGTGTCTGTTGGTGGCTACTTTCCAATTTTATATCAACGTTCAGATTTTCTTTTCTCTTTTCTTTTGAAGTTTATGGAATTTTCCTTGGATGCCCAGGGCTGCCTCTGTGACCTTCTAGTGTACACGGGAGGCAGTGGACTCTGTCAGGAGTTCAACTTGTCATGAGTCACCCTCCGCCTGACTTCCTTTCTGAGCTTATTTACTTGTTTGCCTTCCCCTGTAGTGCTAGTTTCTCAGGTATGGGTGTGAAAATTCTCAGGAGTGTGGTGGATTCCTTGATTTATTGGTTTCTTTGATTTTCTTCTTCCCCTTCAAGCTCCAGACACCCTGTCCTTACTGCCCCCCCTCCGCAACCTCCCCCAGCTTCTGGAAGATTCCCTTCCCCGCCCCCATGAGGTCTGCACTCTCAGTCTCTAGTCCCTTGAATTTCTCTTCGTTGCCCAGGGCTTCTTGGCTCCCTGTCCATCAGTACTCACATGTTTATAGCCATTCTGCACCTGGATATCTCTGGGGCCTCTTTCAGCTGTCATGGGGCAGGGGAGGTCCTTAGGCTCGGGGCTCCAATTATGCCTGACCTTTGCATCTCTCTAAGGACACGAGAACAATTCCTGCTCAGCTAGCCCTTCTGAGTTCTCCTCCTGGATAGGGCTTTTGGCCCTCTGGGTGGCACAGACATTGTGACCTCTCCTCAAGACTGAGTGAGCTCCTTCCTTCAGCACTGTTGTGGCTACAGGGTGGGCTCTCTATGCAAATCCTACCTCCTCGTTCCTTAGCTGTGTCATAGGTGCAGAAGGAACAGTACATGCAAACCCGTGCAAGGCACGAACACAGCTAATGAGAAGATAGAAAGCCTGCTGAGGCCTAAATGGTCATAGCTATCATTACAAGGGTCCCTACTTGAGGGCATATAAGAGATGGGTGCTAGAGCGAGTCCAGAGAGGAGGAACTGTGGGCTGCTAGCTTATACATAGAGGAAGAGCCATGAGCCAAGGAGTCAGGCCATTCTGGATGCTGAAAGGGCCAGAAAATACTTGCCCCAGACCTCTCAGGAAGCAGTCAGCCCTGCAATTATCAAACTTCAGACCTCCCAGACAGGAAAATCAAGGTATATGCCCCTAAGGCCTTAGTGACTTGTTAAGGAAACAAAAGAGTGGGACAATGACAGGAGCCCGGGCCACAGCAGAGGACTAGGGCTCGGCACACCAAGCAGCTGTTAGTCACCACAGCAGGGATCATGTATGCACTTAAGTATACTACATGCTATAAAGAGCTATGAGAGTGTCAGGTGGGCTGCTAAACCAGTGAGGAAGTCAGCAGAGGCTGACTAAGGAACCCCCATGAGCTGTATACCAAAGGATGCAGGCAAATGGGTAAGCCAAGTACAGAGATGAAACAAGCCCTCTAGGCAGTGTGTAGCATACGTAAAGGCCCTGGAACAGGAAGGAAGGGGCCCAGCTTGAACTGAGAGGAAGTGGAAGGTTGAATGGGGTTAGGGAGGGCAGAACACTAGGCAGGGGCTAACCTCAGCGCATGGGTGCCAGAGGCAGGGAACTGTGGATGTCAGGGGTGCATATATAGGATCCTTCTGCTTTAAAGCCATGCAATCATTAAACATATATACATATACATAAACATATACATATAATGTATACATACACACACGCGCGCGCACACACACACACACACTAAAGCAACTTGATTTTAAATACTCAGAGCAAGGTTGAAGTGAATCTCCCCAGAAATGGGATTAAAGGAGAGCGATTGAAATAATTAGCCAAAAAGCATAAACACTCAATAAATAAATATATTTTTAAAAGAAAAGAAAAATTCAAAGGCAACTTTTAGCCCCAGAGGAAACAAAAAGTTATGATCACAGAAAACCCATGATCAAGGAAGGCTCAGGAGATGGTAAGGCTCTTGCCACACAAATATAAGGACTTGAGTTCAATCCTAGAACCAATGTTAAAAATAAAAATAAAACGAGGCATGGTTGCACATACTTATAATCCCAGCACTAGGGAGTCAGAGACAGAGGGTCCTTTGGGCTCAGTGACCATCTAGCCTAGATTAATCAGTGAACTTCAGGTCCAGTGAGAGATCCTGTCTCAAAAAAAAGGGGGGGGGTGGGCAGTGTCTAAGGGATGACCCCCTGAACACTACATACACATTTCTCTCTCTCTCTCTCTCTCTCTCTCTCTCTCTCTCTCTCTCTCTCTCTCTCTCGATAGCTAGAAGTTCCAGGGAAAGTGTGGGATGCAGGGCTAGAGAGATAGCTCAGTAGGTAAGAGTTATTCTTGCAGATGACCCAGGTTCAGTTGCCAGCACCCATGCAGAAGATCTCAGACACCTAGAACTCCAGTTCTAGAGGATCCAATGCCCCCTGTGTTCAGCACATAGTACACATACATATAGGCTCAGGCACATAGGCTCAGGCACATATGCAGATACAAAAAAAAAAAAAAAAAAGGAAATGGAAGGAAAAACCTCCTAAAAGCCCCATCAAGGAAGAGCATCCCATGTGCCAGGCTGTCCTTCCAAAGAGACTAGGAGGAAGAGAATACCACAGGATCACCTCAGAGATGGCAAGTGAGGTACCAATCCATGGACCTCTCAATATTTGCAAAATTCTGAAGAGAAAATTCTATGCCCATCCAAAGTATCTGTGAAGGGCAAGAAGACCCTTGCTAATTCATAGGGACTGCTTTCCACACCTTTTCTTCCACGTTTCTCTAGAAAATATAGAGCAAGATCAGGCCAGGCTGCAGGCCACACCCAAGGCAGAGGGGCTGCCCAAGAGAACAGTGAGAGAACACTGTCATTAAGAGAAGTATACATCCCTTAGATGGTATATGCAGATGCACACACGTACACACCTGGCACACACTGCCTGCATAAACAATCACACACATATATACTCAGATGCAGACCCACACAAATGTACTCTTTCTCACAAACAGGCTCCTTCACATGTGCATCTCATTCTCTCCCAGTCAAGTTCATTTCCCAGCTGGCAAGATGGCCTAGCAGGTAAAGGCACTCACCACCAAGTCTAAAACCCTGGATTTGGTGCTCAGAACCTAGATAGTATAAAAAGAGACTATACTCACACAAATTATCCACGAGCCTCCACACATACACATGCACATACACAGGAAAATAAGTAAATAAGGAATGTGTCAAGATGGCTCCATGGTTAAGAACATCTACTACTCAGAGTTCAATTCCCAGCACCTCTGTCAGATGACTCACAACACCTATAACTTCAGCTCAAGGGGAGCCTAATGTCTTTGGCCTTTGCAAGTATATGCACTCACATGTACACATACTCACAAGCACACAACTCACATGCACACACACTCACATGCATACACACTCATGCACACACATGCACACACACATACACATACACTCACATGCACAGAGACACATGGATACATAATTTAAAAGAATAATAAAATCTTTTAAAGATAATTAAATAAATATTTTTTAAAAAACTGCCAGGCAATGGTGGTGCATGCCTTTAATCCCAGCACTTGGGAGGCAGAGGCAGGCAGATTTCTGAGTTCAAGGCCAGCCTGGTCTACAAAGTGAGTTCCAGGACAGCCAGGGCTATACAAAGAAACCCTGTCTCAAAAAAAAAAAAAAAAAAACCCCAAAAACAAAAAACTAAGGCAAACCCAAAGGCAACTCTTAACTACAGAGAAAACAGAAAACTGTTATCACAGAAGAACCCTGTGAACATATTTTTACACAGAGGTCTTTCAAAGCTACTTGTTTCTTTGAAATGCAAGTGCTAAACAGTTGTCTAGCCTAGGACTGTGGTGAAACTACACAGAAGGAATGCTGCAGAAGAAGTTGTGGGACAAAATCTTGATGGCTTGTCTTCCATGACTGTCACTAGATAATGCCTAAGATGGCTAAGAGCAGGAAACAGAGTCAAGAAATATGACGGGGAAAAATACAAAAAAGATAAAGAAATATGATAGGAAAACTAATAAATAGGAGGTCAATGGGGTAGTGCAGGTAAGAGGGTCCTGTAGGAGAGAGGAGGCAAGGATGGGGGTTGGAAGGGACTCTGTGCTCTGCTTGGCCACATGACTAGGAGCCGGAGCACAGCAGAGGAGGTGGCCGCATGGCTGTGTGTCTACTCAGCTGTGAACTGAGAAGTTAGGCTGTGAGGTTTAGAGGTGCTAAAAGTGGGTGCTGAAAGACTGTTGGCATGAAGGGGACCCTAAAAAGGGATGTGCTCAAGGCCACTTGACAAGAGGCTACAGAGAGCGGTGCAGTGTGGGCAATGGGAGGACTGAGCCCCCGCAGGAGGCCAGAAGGTAGGCAGAAAAAGTCCAGGAGCTCTTGCATCCCAGAAGTCTCAGGGACTTCAAGGAAAGGACAGGCAAGCAAGGGCTGACCGCCCACTGGGTTCCCTCTTGATGTCACATTCATTTGGCCCACATGGGATATGACAAGAGCCGTGCTGCCTGTCCTCTGGGCCTCCTGAGCTGAGTGAAGAACAGATGAACAAGGCCTGAAGGACTGGACAGGAAACCTGAGGTTAGCAGGTCAAGTCTGCCTCCAGAGACTCGTCTGAAAAAAAAAAGTCAGTGGGGTGCTCAACTCGTACCCACAGATGTCTTTGTACTCAGAGACTCAGTCATGGAGGGATAAAAATCCTGACATCTACAGAGGGAAGGAGGGAGGCTCCCTCCCCAAGTCCCAACTAAACCCAGTCCCAGGCTGGGTTTAGATTAGACACGGGCTGGACTTTCCTTACACTAGCCCAGCTTTCAGTGGCCTGACTCCGTGGCCCAGTTGCCAGAGGGAGGCTGAGGGAGGCCCTTCCAGACACAAACCTTCCCGGTCCTTGCCTGCTCTGCTCAGCATCCTTCCAGGAAAATGGGCGGGTTTCCTGTGGAAGAGTCCCAGTGCCAGGAGAGCAAGCCCTGAAGGGTGACAGAGCACCCACAGCTCCGCCACGCTCCCGGCCAGGCACCCCTCCCCTGTGCCTGACTCCACCCCACGGGCGCTTGCTTCTTTGGGTTAGATGTCCTCCGTTGTTCTTGGCAGATATTTCCTGAATGTCTGCTATGTACTCTGGGAACATGGGGAGTGGGGAGAGGCAGGGGGGTGCAGTATGTAGCCCTGCCCTTGAGGAAGTCGTGTACAGTGAGCCATGGACAGTAAACAGGCAATAAATTGTCCTCTGTGAAGCTGTCAGGAGAGGAGGAGGAAGCACCCAAAGCACTCATTCACACTCCAGTATGAATGGGCGCCTCTGGAGCTCTGCTCAATAACAGACCAGACCAGGGTGGCCTCCGTTTCCAAGGACTGGGACAAGGGTGGGGAGGACTGAAGAGAGGGGGCAGGGCAACGCCCTTTCTTACCATAGTTGCTTCACCAATACCCCAAGTTCCCTAGCTGCATCCCTGAGACTCCTGGTAGTCCCCACAATAACACCCTACCCCCACCTTACCCTGGTCTCTGCCCCTTCTGCCCCCATACCCTCTCCACAAGGCCTCACCCTCCCCACCATCCTGGAAACGATTTTGTTGTCTACAGAGATTATGTGTAACTGACTGTGAGTTATAAGTCTCCGGAGCGAGCGAGCAGCCTGTTACCTAACCAGGCCTGGCTCGTGCCAATGTCTTGAGTAATTATTGGGGAGGGGGGCCTCAGCCCGCAGCCGAACCTCTCCAAGGGAATGCAATTGTTTTTCACGTCAGCTGTGCCTTGGACAGAAAACTGTAGGAATGAGATGGGGTGGAGGGTGGCTTAACTCTTTGGGCCCTGTCTGCCCTAGCTTCTCAGGGCTGCCTGGCAGAGAGCAGGCCCTGTCGGGGGTCAGAACCCCAGGCCGAGCCGGCAGCCGCCACTTGGCAGAGCCTGTGGAAACCACCGTGCAGCTCTGTGCAGACAGTTGTGGAAACTTGGGCGGGCTGTCAGTTCGCCCAGCCAGCATCCCGTCCCTTTCTCCCGCTCCTGCCCCTGCTTCCCCGGGGCTCACCTGCAGGCCTAGAGCTGCCATAAGAAATGTCCTGCTTGTTTGGGGCCCAATAGGGCTCAAAAAGGACCAGGCATGGGACAGCAGGCACCACTAGGGTCCTCAGCCTCCCCCAGCTTAGCTGGATCTCTGCCTGCTCTAGAGGAACCCACAACCCCTTCCTACTGGTATTCCCAGCCCACTGGCACCACATGGTTACAGCCAGACCCACTGAGGTAGGGCACAGTGTTCTTGCGGCAAGCCTTAAGGCCAGGGAGAAAGAGGCAGGGTGGGTACCACCAAGCAGTGGGTGGCATGGGAGCTGCATCCTAAGGAGTCTGGGCTTTGTGGTCACTCACAGCCAATCATAGGGCTTAAAACACAACTCAGGGATAACTTATATGTGGATATGTCAAGCTGGGGATAGAATGTGCTGGGTCTCAAGGAGCTGGCAGAACGTCTACCACACTGCGAGGAGGGTGGTGCGAATTGATCGGCTGAGATGACAGTGGTGTCTCAGTCAAGAGCTTCCAAGCAGCAGTCAGACCTCTGCTCTCTGCTTCTCTGTCTACAATGCGGCACCCCTATGACTGCCATCACCTCTGCATTTCAGTAGCAGGAAGGCGGAAAATACTCGAAGGACAACCTCCCTCCCCACACAGCCTGGGCTACCTGAGAGGCCCCTGTTAGCTTTTCTTCTGTCCAATGACCAGAGGGCAATGTGCCACAGCAAGGACCCCCCTAGTGAATAAGTGGCTAATTCAAGGTTCTTTTGCTAAAGGAGGAAGTGCTTTGTCTTTGTCTGAGAGCAAACCCATGTGTTTCAGAGAGAAAGAATTCTGATAGGAACTGGGTGTTGGAAAAAGAGCAAGTAGTTCCTAGACCCTCCGGGGCTCAGTCTGAGTCTTAAGAGACAGGCGCACAGCAGGCCTGATCCCCAGGATAAAGACAAGACTGACAGGCAATCTGCAGAGCTCAGCTCAGGATAGGTCAAAGTTAAGAGCCTCTCAGATTCCTAAGCGATGAGGTCAGACACCAGCAACTTTGTGACCCAGCGAGCCTTGAGGATGCAGGCTGGAATCCCTGTTATATAGAGGCACTAAAGCTTGGCATGGCGAAGCCAGAAGCCAAGAGGCACTCAGCAGCAAAGGTATGAGAGCAGGGCTCAGAAGACCTGGGAGAAGGAGGTGGTAGCCAGCCTAGAAGAAAGAGACCCAGGAAATGTGCATCTTCAGAGTCTGAGGATGAAAAGGGAAAAACCCAAAGGCGAGTCTTAACTCCAGGGAAGACAGAAAGCTGAAATCACAGACCTAGTGACTCAGCTAAAATTCATCTCTACTTCCTCAAACCCACAAGAAAAAAAATGGCAGTAGAACCACCAAAGGAGGAAATTGCTTGTATAAGTAAACAAGTAAAGGCATTAGAAGAGCACAAGAGACCCCCAAAGTTTGCAAAAGTAGATGTAGATCTACCAACAGAAACAACCAGAGAAATGAGAACTAGAGCCCAGCCTTCCCCAGGCATAGCTACCATCAAGGATGACGTAGCTACTAGGTGTGATTCTGGAGAACTTTATACCGTCCTAAGGGCAGAGCTATGAAAAGAAGATGCCTACAGAAGATCAGCCTGAGTGGCAAGCACTCCATCATTATCCCCCCAGTCCATGACCCCAGGTACTTGCTGACTCCCACCCAACCACGCTACACTGTGGAGAAGCTGATCCTTTCGGCTCTGAACGTGATGATACTAGGAACAGCTGTGGGTGGAGCTGAACACTTTGAAGCCGAAAGCCAACTTCTAGAATGTCCCACTGGGTTCCTTTATTATTTCAGAACAGAAATAAAACAGACATCCTACGTCTCCTGAGAGAAGAATATAGGTCATACACAGAAAATGGAGAATCAAAACATCAGGAAATGAGCAAATGCTAGTACACTGACTTCAAACTTTGGGGATGGGGGTGGGTAATTTCCAACCTAGAATTCTAAGTGTAACAGAAGAATAAAGATATTTGCCAAGATGCACAACACTCAAAAAAACTTTTTATCTGCCACATACCTTTTCTTAGAAAATGGCCTGGGGATGTGCTTCTGCAAAGTGAGAGGTAAAACAGGCAAGAAGACAAAAGCTGGGGGCCAGGGAGAGCAGCAGTACCTAAACACTGGAAAGAAGCTAGCCCTGCAAGGACTCCAACAGACGAGGAGGGGAAGGAGAAAGAAAGGGAGGGGTGCTGATTCATTATCAGTATTCCCAGCAGGATCAATAGAAAAATGTTATAATTCTTACAGAAAGTTAAAGAATGGGTTGGTGACAGACGTAGAAAGGGCTAGGGGCGTGGCACAGTGCTAAAGCACTTGCCTAATACGTACAAAGCCTGGGTTTGGTCCCTAGCAAGGAAAAAAAACAATAGCTGAACCAAGATTTTAAAATATTAATTCTCTGTGGCTGAAGATGTGGCTCAGAAGTTAAATACACTCACTGCTCTTGTAGAGGACCTGAGTTCAATTCTCAGCTCCCACACCAGGCAGTTCACAACCACCTGTAACCCAGGTCCAGGGGACCCAACACCTTCTTCTGACCTCCATAGGCCTCCATGGGAATATATATGGCATATACACACATATACATAAATAAAAATAAACTCTTTTAAAATATTTTTAAAGTAAACAAAGGATAAGCAAGATAGCTTGGCAGGTAAAGGCACTTGCTAGCAAGCTTGATGACCTAAATTTGATCTCTAGGACCTATGTGACGAAAGGAAAGAACCCACTCCCACAAGTCAGCCGCTTAGGTACATATATAAGTGCATTTGTGTGCATACACACAAAAAAACTACTCTTTTATAAAGGAAAGAACAAAAGAAAAAATAAAAACTAAGCCTAACTCAAAGGCAACCCTTAACTACAGAGAAAAACAGAAAGCTGTTATCACAGAAGGACCTAGAACATGGTGTTTACATGGCAGTCTTTTAAAGCTACATGTTTCTTTGAAATGCAAGTGTTGAACACTTAGCCTAGGACTGTGGTGTAACTCCACAGAAGGAATGCTGCAGAAGTTGTGGGACAAAATCCTGATTTTGTCTTGTCTTCCATGGCTGTCACTAGACAATGCCTAAGACTACAAGAGCAGGAAACAGAGAGTCAAAAAATATGGCAGGAAAAACCACTAAGAAAGTTGAAGGCTTCCCTCTGGGAACTGTTGGGGACTGGAGATGTAACCCCCAGAGAGGGCTATGCAGAGATGGAAGAGCTTCTGGCGTGCTTACATAATGTTGACGAGAAGCTTCTAAACTGCCGGAAGGGAACGTGGGTGCCAGAAAACAGAGAATTCTGCTGGTGGCCGGGTGAGAAAGAAGAAAGGGTCCAACAGGGACCGTGACTCAGAAGGAGAAGATGAAGGCATGTTAGGGTCTGGGGTGGCAGGAGACGAAGGGCAAATGAGCCTGGAGCTCTGTCCTGTGTACAGAGTCTGGGTCAGTTAGACCCTGACTGGGAGGAATGAATAGGTCTGTGGTCATGCGGGATAGGGCAGCAGTAAGGGAAGAGAGTTTGCTGACAGGTGTCCCATCCTTTAACCAGAGGTGACAGAGGGACACAGGTTCCTCCTGAAGCAGGCCCCCTAGATACAAAGGTTACTTTGGATGGTCTCCAAGGCTCTAAAGTGATAAAGAATGTGAAGACAGGGGGACTGGGGCCTCCTAGGGCTTGTGAACCACGCCCTGCTTGTCAGCATGTGTCCCTTACCCCATCCCTGGTGTCCCCGGTGACTTCTTCCTCCCAGCCCCAAGCACAGGAAGGGCGGGCTGGGAACTGCAGGATAGGCCTGAGTCCCTCATCAGCTGGAGGGGTCAGCCGAGGGCAGATGGGCCCAGGGCCAAACAGAACCTTGTTCCTAGGTGGAGGCTTCCCCACCTTTTGGCTTACCTTCTAAGAATTATAACCTTCCTCGGGGCCCCACAACCTGTTTGCCCCTCAGCCTTGGGCCCCAGAGAGCACCCCACATGCAATCCTAGGCATGGCATGAGCAGAACAGGAATTTAGTGGGGCGCATGTGATGTCTCGTTCTCTCTAGAATGAGGCAGTCAGGGCTCTGACCTTATTTACAAGGTAGATCTCAGTCTACCAGGTGCTTTTCCAACAGGGTGTCTGTTATATCCCCCCTATAGCCCACCCTGCCCACCAGCTTCTCCCAAGAGCACAGAAGAGTCACTAAGAGTACATATAAAGGATAGTATGTATAAAGCCACAGTGACAGCAGCTTTCGGGTAGGTCCTTCTTCAGGATCACTAGCCCTACCTGGAACCAGGGCCTGCTCAGCATCCCACAGTGCCTAGCATCAGAGTGAAGACTCCTAGCGACAGGATAAATTTCTGTCTTTGGCTGTGGGATGAGGTTGGGGCGGGGGGAGGGGGGAGGCTACAGGACAGAGCCATCTCCAAGGTGGCAGGAGGCTATTGCCAGAGTTGAGGACTGGGATATGACTGTGATGTGGACCCTGGTTTACAGTGAAGATAAGAATTCCTATGGGTTCAGGGAAAGGTGGTACCTGTCACCTACACTGCACATGAGTCTCCCAACCCCCAGTGCAAATCCCTCTTATCTCTGCTTAGGACAGGCTGTTTAGGGAAGGACTGTCACTAGAAAGGGGAAGAAGATGGCACAATGCCTACCACCACCTCCAGAGATAGGACATCTGTTGGAGACACCTCCTTCAGGGCCCTGGGAAGATAGAAGGATTAGCTGGATGGGCAATGCCTGGGCCTTGCCACTATAGTCAAGGCCGATTCGGGAGCTAAACCTCAGAAAATGCAGCAGAGCCAGGATTAAGTCCAGTGATGCCTGCCACTCGGGAGCTGGGCCAGGACTTAAGCAGAGATGACCAGTGTAACATGGGTCACCCAGATCCATGGTGATCTGGGTCAGGGAGGGACTTGATCTACCAGCCAGGGGGCCAGGGTCCTATCTACAGCCACTAGGGTTCCCACTGAGGTTACAGAAGGCCAGTGACTAGCCCAGAGTCAAGGAACAGGTTCACTCCCCTTATATCCAATACCTTTGGCACCTCAGTGTGCCCTGCAGTACCTGTCACGTAAGTTGGAGATGGGTAATCCGGAGGACCTGAGCCTGAGCTGGGAATCAGTAATGCAACTGTAACCATGGCAGAGTAGCTTAAGGCACTGGAAGCATTACAAAGTGGGCAGGTAGCAGGTAGTAGGCTGGATGTGTCATCTGCTAGTGCTAGTCTGATGAGCCTGGGAACATAGGGATCTCTTCCTATCTGCCAAACATGTCCAGATGGGCTGGAGCACTGGGGCCTGGCTTGAAGCCCCAACGACTTCCTGCTAGTCCAAGTCTCCTTACCCATTTCCTGAACAGGCCGTCGGAGGCCAGAGGCAGCCAGAGCCTAGCCCCACACACTCTGACCAGCCATGTGAGGGCCAGCACAGAGCACCTGATGGGTGACCTCGGAGCCTTGTGTCCATATGACAGGTCATGGAGAAGGAGTACCCACTGTCGCAATGAGGAGGCAGCCCAGACTTCAGAGCCGAGCACAGAGGACAGAATAATGGGGAGAGGGTGGCCAGTGGTGTGGTGTCGTAGCTAGCATAGAGTGAAGCATCATTGCTAGATGTGGAAAGATGAAAGCCAGGAGAGCTGACGGCTCTTTGTTCCCAGTCCCTGGAGGGCCAGAAAAAGGACATGGAATCTCAGCTTCCTTTATTCCTGTGTCACCCCCTAAACCCCGAAGATCTGCTTGTTCACTGCCAGCCCCAGTGGATCCCAACCTCAAAGTACTTGCTTCTCCATTAGGCTCTCCCAGCCCAAAGAAAAGGCTGAGCCTGCCTATGAGGTACCGAAATTTCTGTCCTCATACTGTGTATGTGGAAGTAGAACACCCTGTGTTGAAAGGAGTAAGGATAAGAGCTGAGTTCTGAGGCACAAAGGAGAAGAGGAAACAGGATGGGAAGCCTTGTCCTGTCCCTAAGGAAGGAAGGTACCCCCATGCTCCAGCCAGGCCTCTACTCCAAGCAGAATACTAGGCCTGACCTAGCTGCCAGGCAGGAATCAATATGTTGAGTTAGGAACAATCCAACTCGGTGTCCCCACAAGTTTCCGGTGCCAGGAGAGACACAAGATTCTGGTTTCTAGGCCTAGCCACCCAGCCCCCATCTGCTTCCCTAGGCCTCCTCCAGCCTGACTCCAGCCTCAGGGGTCCTGACTTCAGAAAATCCTGTCTCAGAGTAGAAGCAGGAAGTAGGGGAGGGAGCGGGCCCCATCCCGTTTCTGCGGGCTGGGCTGGGGGCTGCCTGCCCACCTGGGTCAGCCGCAGCTGCAGCTTGGATGACTGACTGGCTGAGTCATGGGGCCCCTTCAGGCTCCAGGCTGGGACAGAGTCTGAACAGCAGTGAGGCAGGATGTTCAGGCCTCAGGAGGGCAGGCCCAGCTTTGAGGGCCTGGGACAGCAGCTGGATATTGCTTACCTTTACCTCAGAACTTCCTGCCTAGCTCCCTGCTGCCAACAGGGATTCTGCCTTCCAGAAGCAACTCCCAGTTCCCTGGCTTCCAGCACAGAGACACACTCAGCTCCACAGAGCCCGTGCTGTTCCCAGCGCCGTGCCCACAGCCACAGGTGTGTGCATACACAGTGCACGCGGGAAGGCCAGGCTTTTCAGTTAGTCCTCCTCCCAGCCAAGTTCTAGATCATTCCAGCCTATGGCGTTTGTATCTCATCCTGCGGTGAGAGCTTACTGAGAGTGGCGCTGAGCCCTTAAGGGAGGGAAGAAGGGAACTCCTTATCGTTCAGCAGGCCTGGAGGGTCCCAGAAGGCCAGGAGGCCTGTGGCTGGCAGGATCCAGCTGATTGGGGTCACTCTAGGTTAAGAGTTATGAGGAGCATGAAGGCCAAGAGTGGGGAAGGGTCAGAGCTCCTAAGATAAGATAGCTATAGCCCTCTCTATAGAGTGACAATAGAGAATGAGGCATAGTGAGTCTTATCAGGCAGGGGGGCAAAGGGGCACCCAGGTTGGAAGACCTGAAGACCACTATGTTGCGGAGAAGGTCAAGGTCTGGATAGGTTGGGTGGGCCATGAGATACAGAAGGTATTCTCTCAAGGCCCCAGATCCAAAGTGGGGGATAAGGGAAAGGAAGCCGGGGAGTGATCTGGAAAGAGAATAGACTGTAAGGAGCCAGTAACTGGGAATCAGGACGCCTGGCCCAGGAGGCATATCCTGGGGAGACCATAGGTAGAAACCTAAGGCCATAGGTAGAAAACCTATAGCAGGGGCAGATCCTTAGGGGCCACTGGGGGTGAGGGGCAGAGGGAGTCAGAGGCAAGCGAAGGGATCTCTGGGAGTTCCACCTTGCTCTTGATACTAACATGTCATCTTTCAGCACAAGGATCTGCCTCAGGCATGCTGTAGGTACAGGGCATTCGTGGGCTAGTGTTGTTCCCTGGATCCTCTTGTCCACCATCGGGACCCAGGTCAGAGCACTGCAGGTCCCCTCAGGGAGGCCCACGGCATGTACAACCACCCCAAGAAGCAAGTGCCCTTGACATGTTCTAACCGGCGGTCTCAAAGCCTGCGTTGAGCAAAAACAAGCAAGTGGACTGCCACACCTGGATCATATTACTGCTGATGTCAAAACTGCCACGGAGGGATACAGTGTCTCACGCTGGAGCTAGGCGGGGTAAACACCCTGTCGCTAGCCAAGCACCCGGCACAGGAGGCCCCAAGGAGTAGGAGGGAGGAGCATTGAATGCCTGTATTTTACAGAGTAGGTTACTGTAGAGAGCATGTAGACCCACACAACCTTGTAGAGACCATAATGAAAGCCGGCACCCATGAAAACCAGCACCCAGGTGACACAAAGGGACATGGGGGACCAGGCTTCCAGTGCTCCTGACTGTTTCTGGGATAGGACAAGGAAAGAGGGCATTAACTGTCAAGCCTTGTATGCACAGATACTCAAGTATCTGTGGGACATGCACGGCTGTTGCAAAGGTTCATCTCAAGGGCAGCCCTGGGCTAAGGGGGGTGCAAAGAAAACACATCCCAAGGCTGTAGGTGAAGCTGATATTGGGGGCCAGGGACATGCTCTTATAATAGAAGGGCATGGAGTGACAGTGTTTAGACCAGGAGAGGGCTAGACCCCCTGTACCCTGAGAGGCCCATGAGATGCCCCAGGGACCAGGGGAAATCTCAGATGGAAGCAAAAACTGGGACTTTGTCTATGACAAGGTGGCACTTGAAAATGTTCAAGAAGGAAGCATCTGAGGGGAGGATCTGGGATGAGCTAAGTCAGACTATCCAGCGAATAAGCTCCCAGCAGCGCCCAGGCAAAGCAGGCCCTGGGCAGAGTGGCAACAGGGATGGACCCAGGCCACAGTCAAGAGTCCCGGTAAGGTTGCTCATCGAGAAGCAAGGGTGCCAAAGGAGAGAGAAAGCAAGAGCCAAGAGCTTGAGCATCTCTTTCCCCTACTTGGCTCCCGGGGGGATGGGAGAAGATGTGTGTCATGTGAACAGGATAGCTAGTTGGATGTGTGTCTACGTGTGAAGGGCTAGGCTGAGAACAGCTCACATCAGCAAATAGCTCCCAGAGCGGCCGGCAGAGGTAGACGTGAACAAAGGGCAAACAGAACAAGCTGCAGGTCTAGGGGGGCTGGAGACAGGAGAACGGAGGTGAAGCTCCTGTGACAGCAGCCTACTTGTGTTTGCTTGGGACACAGGGTGTGGTTCAGGCCCAGGTGGGCAGCCCTGATCAACTGCCTGACCCCCCTGTGACCCCTGTCCACCTGCCGCCATTGCCCACCTAGTTTGGCCGAAGGCTCTGGCCTCCGGTACAACGTGTTCTGTCTGGAGTTCTCAAGCTTCCGGGACTCCATCAGGAGAGAATCCAATGCAGGTGGGGCCTGTGCCTGACGCCAGCACAAACAGGGCCTCTCAGCCTCCAGAGCCCTTTCCCAGCCTGTCTAGATGAATGTCCAGCCTGAGCAGCTGCTACAGAATCTGCCTATAGGGGAATTGAGCGGAAAGAGCAGCAGATTCCCAGCCACCCTGACATGGAGCTGCCTCTGCAAACAAGTCCCTCTGAGGCTGACCAGAACTAGCTGGTCTTTTAGAAAGGGTGGAGTCCCCATTCTGGGCCTAGGTGCCCCCAACCTCCGCTGGCAGGCAGAGGCCCCCAGTATTGTCGGAAGCTAGGGGCCACGGGATCCCAAGCTGCCATTGCTCTACACCAGGACCTTTGTCCCCAAAGCTGACATCAGTTCACACAGAGCGTGGAAACTATGGGGTGGGCAGTTCCAAGCAACAGGGGGACCTAGAAGGAAGAAGATGGCCCAGTGTCCTGTACCTTGGGGCCACAAGATGTTAGCCCTGGGGCATTGACAGTGCATCTGTGTGAGGCAGCACAGTCTGAAGACAGGGCGAGGGGTATGTCACATGGACACCAAGGGTGACTTCAGTGGCAGTAGAAGAAGCAGAAGGGAGGCCCAGTGACCTGAGCCAATGGGGTCATATGGGAGAGGTGACAAAGGCTCCCAACTCAAGCTAGGGAGTCAAGAGCAAAGTCAACAGGGTTGCCAGGGAGGGAGGTATTGTTCTCATTACTCTGCAAGATTCCACCATAGAGCCACCATCTGCAGCTCTGTAAAAGACACTCCTGGCCTCCCATGCCAAAGTCCCATTAAAGCTATTTGGAAGCCTAGTGTGTAGTCCTAGGCCTGTAATCCCAGCCCTTGGGAAACTGAGGCACAAAGATCATAAGTGTCAGGCTGGCTTGGTGTACATAGTGAAACCTAGGATAGGAAGTGAACCCTAGAAAACCATGTGTGCTGAGAGCTTGTGTGTAGAAAAGACACCTCCACTATGTGAAGGATCAACCACTATAGGAAACCCCCAAGTAACCACACACACATAAAAGATTTAAGGGTGAAATACAAACCTTAAAAGCACCCAAAAGATTCATGTTGGACCAAGAAAGTGTGATCCAAGCACACCCTGACTTGGAAACCATAAAGGATAAAAAACTGGATAGTGCTTCTATTCGGAAAAGCAATGGTCACAGACACAAAACGAACGAATGCAAGAGAAAACACTTGTGATCTACATGTCAAAAGATAAGCCTTCACATACAAAGAGCCTTTACAAATCAATGAACATGGAAGGACTTGCCGGCTAACCTCATTGGCCTTTGCCCAAGCCTTTCTAGGGAGCAGGGCTTTTGGGGGCTTCTACCCCCTCATCCAAGAGAAAGGCCAGAGATTAATTAACTCCCTCCACAAATATTTGTACTGGATCACATGAATTTACTAAGCACCTACTGTGTGTCAGACATTAAAAGACTTATTAGGGACTCAACAGGAATGGCACACTTAGGACCTAACCTCAGGAGCCTCAAGTTTGAAGAAGAAACAATAAACAAGTAAATTAATAAACTCAGGAAGTTTGTGGAGGGGCAATGGTCACAGAGTGTGCTAGGGGAAATGAGATAAGCAGAAACTTTTGCTAAAGCAATGGGCATTTGAGTTGAAAGTCCACAACGGAGTGTAGAGTGGGATTTCCAGGCAAAGGGACCAATGAGTGTAAATGGGGGGTGTATTCAGGATCTGGGTGAGAAAGGGTTGGAGGGGGGCTGCAGAGGGAGGCAACATTCACTAGTGTAGTGGAAAACCTGAGAAAAGGCACAGATCTAAGCACAAAGGTCAGCCGATGCTGCCCAGAGCAAAACAGGAGAGGAGCACAGGCACCTAGGTCAGAGGTAAGACTGCAGGGCTGGCCATGCCCCATCTGCAGAGGTCTGAAGAGGCTGGATTTATATGAATACTTATGTGGATATGCATGCGTGTGTGTGTGTGTGTGTGTGTGTGTGTGTGTGTGTGTGTGAATGGAGGTATGTGGCTAAGAGAGAGAGGCAGACACAAGGAAGCAGCTGTAGGGACCAGGTAAAAAGTCGTATGAAGCACAGGCATGCGCAGAGTTGTTCGGGTGCGGGTCTACAAAGCATCTCCAAAGTACATATAAAGTAAGCTAAGTGTCCTAGGCAAAGCCCAGGGACAGAGGCAGTTCTGTTGTGTGAGGTTCTTGAGGAGTGACTGGCTGAGTGAATCCTGAGGGTTGCTGCCACATCTCTGTCTTGGGGTGCTCTTTTTAGAGTGTCATGTCCCATCTGGTGTGGCTGATGAATTCACTCTAGTGTTGGTGGTGATCAGGAATATTCATTTGTTGGCATAAATAATTTATCTGGTGAACTGGCAGTGGCAGGTGTTTATCTGCATAAACAAGACCAGAAGTTAAATAATTATTTCTTGACTTTTTTTTTCTTCTTAGAGACAGTGTCCCTTTATATAACCCTAGCCGGCCTCAAACTCATGGAGATCCGATCACCTCTGCTGGGACTATGGTGTATTCTACCACCCCTGGCCTTTTTGACCTTTGTAAAATGAATAATTGAGGTTGAAGACATTGCTTTATTACCTGGAGGCCCTGGGATTGGTACAGAGAGTCACTGTTCTATATGGCCTAGAAGCTTCCATCTTGGCCCCTGTCTGGATTCTCAGGCATGATTGGCCATGTGCCCTGTGGATCCTGGGGGCCAAAGGACAGAAAGCCATCCTATCAGCCAGAGATCCCGCATGCAGGCTTTTCTACAAAAGTCAGAGCACTATAACAAAGTCATAAATACAATAAGCACTGTAAGCACAGCCTCTCTTAGTCACCACACCTAATGTGAGCTAGCATCCCCTCCATGAGACCAGCCTTCCCAAGCTCCAACTGACCGTGTGTAACTCATGGGAGTTCTCCATGGTCTCACCACGCAGACGCATGTCGGGTGAGGGTGGGCCCTGTGGGCAGCAAGGCAGCACTTCTTTCCTAAGCTCTCAGGTGGGTGAAACCACCTTCCTTCCCCTCACACAGAGACTCTGGAGTGAAGGTGCTCGCATGTCTAGCGTTGGCTGTGTCCGTTCGTGAACTTAAAAGAGCACAGAGTGTGTGTACAGAGTGTGTACAGAGACCCGCAACTGACAGGGCCCAGTTCCAATGAGAGAAACAGGTGACTGGAACCCTGAGGAACCCATGACTGTGAGCTGACAGGGACACTGCCGAGGAAAGAAAGGGCCAAGGCTGGACAGGCACACACAGCCGCAGTTGAGGAGCAGCAGTAAGCTTGGAATCAAGGGACTAAGCAAGAGAAAAGGCACATGGAAAAGGAAGTAAGCTACAAGTTGGCTCCTCAGGCCCGCAGGACAGTGATGTTTTATGTTTTCAAAGGACTATCATGCATAAACCCACTGACGTGAGCCAACCAGTAGACACTACTGTAAGAAGCCCAGAACTGGAGCTAGATAGATGGGCTGGGGTGAGCTGGTGAGGACAGAGCAGGCCAGCTGTGTCAGGGGCCCTGGCCTCCTGCTGAACGGATTCTGGGAGACAGGAGGAAAGTTACATCGCAGAAGGCCAGCAAAGGGATTACAGGGAGGAGATGACCTGTAGAAGCCCCACCACATACCCTCTCTCTCAGCCCCTCCCGTGGGGTGTTTAAGATGAGGACTTGTAATACTACCTCCTAAGATGTGTGTGAGCTTGGTTGTTTTTGGAGAAACCCATCATGTATAAGCCTGCTGGAGCACTGGTACTCTATACGTGCTTAATAAAGGCCTACTGCTCACTACTGTCTTGCTACCTGCCTCTCAACTTCTGCCCCAGCTCTCCCCTCTCCCACAGTGCCCTAGACAGACTTCTTTTCTTCTGTGAAAAGTGGGATCATACTTAGCCTAGACAGCTAAAGAGGAGTCTCTCGGACGGTGGTGTCAGTGTGCTGGGGAGAGAGGGAGTGGAGACGAAGTGATGGGCAGGCAGCCGAGGGGAGGGCTGAGGATCGTCAGGCTCTGCCAGGCAGTGTTCTACCCAGACGGTGTTGCCTGAACCATAAGATGCAGAAATGGAGGCCAGTGGGAGCAGGGTCAACTGACCCAGCCAGGGAGCCGCCCAACTGGGCTCTGGGTTCCTGTATATCCCACTGGCTAACTCCCCCATAGGCCTTTCTAGTGCCAGGTTGGCATCCCATGACTCTTCATTGGCAATCAAACATTTTTAATATGGCTGCCTAAAAGTAACCCACGAATGTCACACAAGTCACCAAAGGCCACCCCCTCATGACCCTACAGAGGGCCCTGAACTGACCAACAAGGATGACCAGCCCGAATACACCCCAGGGCCTTGCCCCCTGATATCCCCACCCCAGGTTAAGCTGGTTTGGGGAGTACTGACCAAGGATCAAGGCTGGGCAGGTTCTGTAAGAAAAAAAAAAAAAAACACTAAAAAGACTCTTCAAGATTTTCCTTTGAAAACAAACTCATAACCACATCAAACAGGAATCCCTGTCGCTTTGAGTCTGATCACCAGCCGCCGCAGGCTCTCTAACTAGCTGTTATTCTAATTGCTTTTTTCTCTTCTGAGGCCCACAGAAGTCATCTATGGTTTCTCCTTTGGTGAGCAGAGATGGGGCATAACAAGGCTTTTGTCTGCCTTGTCCTGTTAATCACTATCAAATTGCAACTAGTGATGAGATCTGAGATCTTCAAAACTGATCTGTTCCTGTGGCTCTTGGAGAACACCATCCCAGAGCCCAGAGCAGATACTCCCTTCCCTGAAGGTGGTGGCATCTCTCCGGGCACCTGTTGGGACGTGGCTCCCTGCCTCCACCTACTCAGCACTGGGCACCAATGCTCCCAAGCTCTCTAGCTGCATTCCAAGCACCAAAAGGAGAAAGTAGAGCCAGGTGGCTTCAAGAACAATTGCTAAAAGGTTGCCTTTGGAGCTGAGTTCCGGCCTGGGGAGCCACCAGACTCCAGGCCAGTACTCTTCCTGCAGTGGTCCAGTAGGACCCAACACAAGCTTGGGCATGAAGGGCCTCTCTATATGCTACTCTGGGAGCCTCAGTGACTAGAAAGGAGGCAGAGCCCAGAAGAACAAGCTAAGACCACCCTGTGCCCCGCCTTAAGGCAGGAAGCATGGCCTTGACAGGCAAGCGCCCAGGCTCCCTTGTGCAGCACATCCCGTGGAGAGCAGCGTGTCCTGCTTCCCAGCTTGGGAAGCAGAGGTGACAAGGAGCATGCATGGCCAGGTTTCTGCATCAAGCAGTCCCAGCTCACAGGGCAAGCCCTGACCCCCGAGCTTTGCTAGACAGACTAGCCAGCAAGCACCATGGTCAGATACCAAGATCCAGGTTAGAGCATAAATGAAGTACAGACATCCTCTGGCCAACTCCCCACAGGCTCTTCTGTTGTCAGGTTGGCATCTGATGGCTCTTTATTGGGTATCAGACATTTTTAATATGGCCCCTGAAAGTGACCTATGAATGTCCCCCAAAGGCTATCCTCTCACAATCTTACAGAGAAGATCCTGAGCTCACCAGCAAGGATCCCCAGACCTTGCACCTTGAACCCAAGCCATGGTGTCCCCACCCCAGGCCAAATCGGCTTAGGCCATCTGAACAAGGCCAGAAAAGCTTCAAAATTCAACCGCAAGCTTACTGCTCCTCACCCATGATGGCCAGGGCAAGCAAGAGGACCCTGTTTATGGGCAGCTAGGCAATCTAGGAGGAGCCTGTGGATGGCCAAGAGGACCCAGAAGGGTCCCATGCATGACCATGAAATCCAGGCAAACCCTCAAGCAACTGGAGAGTTGGAGGAGTGGGTGCATTTGAAGAACCCTTGCACCGTTTCCTGTCTTCACAGCCCTGTCAAGATGACAGTGGCACAGTAAGGTCCCAGACTCTAGACCCTCTTAAGACTCTAACCCATATCCTGCCCCTAGCAGCTTGGCCAATAGGATACCTTTGAACCCACACAGACTCCTCAAAACACCAGTTGACACACGCAGCATCTATGGGGTCACTGTGAGCTTGGGAACTGTCCAGGGAAACTTCAGAGACACCCTTGATTGGCACACACACAGGCTTGATGAGCCCTGTGGCAGATGTCCCACAGGAGGTTTCAAACAGCCCCACCCCCACCCCAAGAACTCTTCTTAAGGACTCTGCCCACTAGCAAATGTGATGTGTCCACAGGTGCTCAGTTGTGGGTTAGTAAACATGCATGAAGCCAGTCATCTCCATGAGCCAACTGGTGCTGTCCCCTGCCTACTCAGATCGGCTGTGTGTTTAAATCTGCATGAAGCTAGACCAAGACTAGGCACAGACAGCCCTCCTTTGGTACAGGGATCACTGAGGCCTTGGAAAGGTCCTGAACCCTGATTTCATCTGCCAGGAACTACCTAGATTTCAGCTTTCACCCACTGTACTCTTAAGCCCTGAACTTCAGTTTCCCCATGTGAGCCCTCCAGCCTGGATAATTCTGAATCCCTTTCAGACTACAAACAAGTATTAGGACAGAGAAGCCAGTACTGAAAGCATCAGAAGTCTGCCTGGGACCCAGACTTCACTCATGGCACATACTTGTCCAGGAAGATGGGATCCAGCCCCTACCTGCCTCTTGACCTCAGGGCCGGAGTCACCCAGGTTTGGAGGCCAGCGGTCAACTATGAGCTGAGTCATCTTAGGGTTTTCCCTAAAGCAGCTTTGCAGGTCTGATCATATGAGGCCATCTGTCAGGACCTCTGACTCCACCCTGCACCGCGGGTGTTCCCTTTACTCCAGATCCTGATGGAGACATGAGGGAGACCCCTGATTTACTGACAGAGCATACTGGAGGAAGCACCCCAGGTACTCAGCAGCTGAGGTCCCCTCTCTCCCAACCCCTGCTCTATTGCTTATGCTACGTAGGTTCCTGTATCTCCCCGATGAGTCCTCCAACTGCCCCTGGAACAGCCCCTGCTTCCTAGGGAATTATGCTAGGGGCTCTGGCCCTTCTAGAAGAGAAAAGGAAGTAGCTGAGCATTTCAGGGCCCCAGGGCTGCGCTCCCAGACCCTTGCACAATGGCTCCTTCTTTCTGAGGAATTCTCCAGTGGTTCTTCTTTGTCTTCTACAAGCACAGCAAGTATGGCCTCTGTCAAGTGCCTACTCAGGTTCTGCCCTGCCTCTATCTCCCCTCCAGTTTCTTAGCTAACCAGCTAGTACTTGGAACAAAACAAGCCCTTTACAGGCATGGGGTAAGGACCACACCATCAAGAAATCCACTCAGTCACTGCCCTGACCCATGGGGACCTAGAAAGGTAGTATTGTCCTAAACTAGTACCTTTGAGTTACCTTTGAGGGAGGACGTTGTTTCATGACCCATCCAGCCTCTGCCTACTCAACCCTGAGCTGTCCCAATCCCTCTCTCCAGGTGCCAGCTCCTCCCACAAAGGCCTCAATCCCATCCAAGCTGAGCAGACAGCTTGGGCCTCTGAGGTCCCACTCATTACTCCATGCCCCACCAGCACTTGGCCACAGGAAGCCAGAGGCTGTTCTAGAAGCTCCAGAAGGCTTGTCCAGAGTCTCAAAGACCAAAAAGCCTGAGAAGAGCTAAGCGGTGACTCCCAGCCACTAGGTCTGCCTAGAAACAAGAGATAACTGCTAAGCACCCCCAGGTTTATGCATGTATGGACACACATAAGAATGCAATACTGTACTGCACACCCTGTACCCCAATAACAGAGATACACATGAGGGGGACCAAGGGCCTCTAGGCATGGTACACACATCAATTCAACCCACAGCTATAAGGACATGTGACATACTCTCTTTCAGGCCTTGCATGCTCAGGGCCTAAGGTGGCCTGCACTAGGCTGTCCCTAGCACCAGGTTCATCTCTGCTTCTGTCCCTACAGGTGACACAACTGGACCAGAGACTGGTGATCATCACAGACATGCTCCACCAGCTGCTGTCCCTGCAACAAGGTGGTCCAACCTGCAACAGCAGGTCGCAAGTTATAGCCAGCGATGAAGGTGGCTCCGTCAACCCCGAGCTCTTCCTGCCCAGCAACAGCCTGCCCACCTACGAACAGCTGACTGTGCCCCAGACAGGCCCAGATGAGGGCTCCTGAAGGAGCTCAGAAGGGAGGTCCAGGGTAACCCCCACCACAGGTCTGCCCTACCTCCCTCTCAACAGGGGTACCCAACCAGGTTCTCACCCTCTTGAAGGGCCTGATGACAGCCCAGCTCCCTAAGGCCCCCCCCCCTCAAGCCCGTGGCTCAAGCCACTGGCCTGAATCTGGAGTTCACCAACACCCCTCTGCCCAGTCAGCGGGAACTAGAACTTGTCTGGGCATGTGGTTCCTCTCAGGCCCCTATCAAGATGGTGATGCTGCTCTCCTGATGGCTGGGACATAGGGAAGGGGACATAGTATATGTGTAAAGCAGGATGCAACTGAGGCAGAGGGAAGCCCATCCAGGTGATTCCAAGTAGCTTCCTAAAGGGAAACAAGAAGAATCTGGAAGTCTGGGGTTTCCACCCTCCGCCCTGAATCCAGAGGCCAGCAGGCAACAGGCAGGGCAGGACAGGCCCAGCCACACTAACTACGGGCTGTAGCCTGGTGGGGGTTCAGCAGTCCAGAGCCTGACTCCTTGACTCTAGTGATGCTGACCACATCAGGATATTAGAGGGATTTCCAGCTTCCCCCAAAGGATATCCCAATCAGGGGAGCATCTTCTGTCCACCCTAGCCAGGTATGGACTGACAACTCCCCTCAAGTGAAGAGCAGGGCCCTCAAGCCCTATGAGCCCCACATGTACACCCTGCCTCCTCCTTGCTGGTCAGAGGTGCTCAGACTCCAGCCTCTTCACCCCACATCCAGCTGGCATCAGCCAGCAGCTGAGCCACAGCGAGGTTGGGAGGCATCACCGTTTCTCTCAGGATTGGTTCCTTGGGCATCACACCTCACAGCAATCAAGATAATTTCTGGTGATTCAGACTCTTGTGTTTTAATGACTTTTGTAGTATGATCTTGATTGAGAGACTTTTCCAAATAAAGTTGGGACATCCCAGGTGAATCTTGGCACATGATTACTTCTGAGAGTGTCTGGGGGATCTTTAGATGAACCTAACACTCACCCTCCACCCTCTGCCCTAATCTACCTTCCTGACTCCTGCTGATCCCCATAGACAGCCTCAATCGCTTTTGTGGACAGGACCCTGCAATTCCCTGGGACCTAGGTGCCCAAGTGGCTATGGAATGAGCATGATTGGTCAGTCCAAGCAGAGAAGACTCAGGCTCCAAGGGCTCACAGGAACCATGATACGTGTCAAAGGTTGAGCCAACCTGGGCTTGGGGTATCCCTGGGGCTTCTACTCCAAGTATGCCAGTCTACTCAGTGTGATCAGGATGCAGTCACCTCCTGATTTCCAGAAGACCCTGAGCCCTTAGGAGTAGCTGAGCCTGGCTCAGGATCTGACTTAGCCAGAACACACTGATATACTCCCAGGAAGTCACCCTCAGACACGTGCCAGGGACTCTCATCTGTCCTTCCCAGCCAAGATGGCTCTCACTGGCAACCCAGGAGGCCATTCAAGAGTGCATCTTTTCCAAGACCAGCTCCCAAGGCCCTAAGACTTCCACTTCTGAAATAGAAATATACAAATAACTGCTAGGATTCCTGGACTCCCTTCAAAGCCTCAGTTTCCCCCACAGGGATTATGATGTTCCTCTGGCTGTCCAGTCAGTCCTCTAGGCTAGAGGCCTAGTCTAAGTGAGTACTGCCCTGCTCACCTGGCCCTGTGGCTGTCACTCTCTGTGATCTATCCATGGTGAATGGAAACAGTGCCCTGTGAGCAGGGATTTGCCCAGCCAATGTCCACTGTTTCTACTGATCCCATTCTGTCCTCCTTCCAAGACCCACCCTATAGGCCTGGTCATCAGGGCTAGAAGCCCTGTCATTTGAAGGATGGAGGTGCCCTGGTCTTTGGAGGTAGCAGGTAGCAATCAGTAGAATCAAAAACCCAAGTGTGGGGGTGTAGCTGGAGGCCCCTCTAGGAAGGGAAAGCCCCCAAGGCTCTCTTACCTGAACTTCTTAGGGGTCTGAATGTCCTAGCGGCTCCCACCACAAGGTCTCGGTGTCTGGTCTAAGAAGCACTGGCCAGCTTTTGGAGGGAAGGGTGGAAGGGCAGCTGAGGCCTCAGGCTTCCCGGCCTCAACCCCCCTCAACGGGGGTTCTGCAGCAACAATTGCTGGAAGGCAGAAGCTGTTGTTTCCTTGTTGGGTAAATATTTGTGGAAGCCCCAGGCTGTGGCTGGCCGTAGCCAGGGCCCTTAGTATTGCCCAGGCAGGCTACAGCCCACTGGGAGCTGAGGGCCACCTATCTGGGCAAGACACAGTCCCTGCACCCTGCCGGCCTCAGTGCTATGTTATGGACTGTGTAGAGTGGCCAAGCGCCGTTCTCCCGCAAGGACCATTGCAGCCCTCTCGGGTGTGAAATGCAATTTACCTGAAATAAAGCCCAATTATGGAATTACCTAATTAAAGCCAGGGAGAAGGCTGGGCCTGGCAGACCGGACGCTCAATGCCCGCCCGATGCCCACGGTCTGAAGGAACAGATGGTGCCCCGGCCTGCCGAGCTGGCCACATTCCTTCACTCTGTCCCCCTATAAGTGACCTAGACAGCACACGACCATCTGGTGTGTGACACGTCCTGCAGGCCCTGGACAATGGCCCAGCAGACCTCTCCATGAGAGGGCCGTCGCCCGGGCAACGGTGGCATGTGCGGGAAGGCCCATTTGCAGCCCCTCCCGAGGCCCTTTCTTCAGGCCCTTTGTGGGCCTCTCCTTGGCTCTCTAGCGGCTGGGCTGACAATACCCATAAGTATTTGTCCCCAGAGCTGTGCCTTTGTCCCCTTATCGAGGCCCTGGTGTCCAGTGGGTGCTAAGAGCATTGGCTAGAGGACCAGCAGGGCTCCGGTTTCATGGCACTGCCACTGCCCTTGCTCCCTTTCCGGCCTGACTGTGCTCCTTGAGCACTGAGCTTGGCCCTGCCGAGACCTGAACTTCTCCCATCTCTGAGCCTGCATACAGAGGGGAGAGACCCCGCCACCCAGCTGCGGTCTTTCACCAGCTACCTGCCCTCTGTCTGTGACACTAAAAGTATCCATCCTATCACAAAGGGCTGATGGAGATGAGACACCTAAGCCAAAGAAGAAGGTACAACCATATATACTTAGGGCAGCTGGAGAAATCTCCTAGGTGGGTAAGGCTGGCTCTTCCTCCTGCACTCTTGACTGCCCTTCTAGCTCTAGACCGCTTCCCTGGTCCTCCAGTATCTGGCCACACCCCTTTCTGGCCACACCCCTCAGCATCAAGCTCCACCTCTTCTCAGCCCTGCCTTCTCAGAGCAGAACAAGTCTCCCAAAGGCAGGAAGGCAGTTGGGTAGTCCCTCTCAGAACCACCCTGACTCAACACCACAACACCACATAGCCAACCCACTGTTCCTGGAATCTCAGCAGCTACGTTTACCTGAATATTCATCCCTCCCCTGCACCCAGCACCCCCCATACACATACACATACATACATGCATGCATATATGCATGCTTATGTATACATACATACATACATACATACATACCATGCACACACTTGGGACTCCGTTGTGATGGGCAGATACAAGTGAGGCACAGAGGGACCAGCTGGTCCAGGAATGTCCCAACACCAACTGAGCTCAAGCAAAACTAGTTAAATCAGTGGATGAAATAAAGGCACTGGCCACAGAGGTGTCTGGACCCAGCAGAGGAACTTGCCTTCTAACCTGGCCTAGGACACTGCTGTCCCAGCCTTACTCACTCAGTCCCCTGAGTGCAGGCTGGTAAAGAGTTGTGGGTGTTGACTAGAGATGAGCCCCTAAGAATGGTCTTCTCTAATGGAGGGTCCAGGAAAGTTGAGGAATGGATCCTACTACCCTTTTCCCTAGCCTCTGGTACTAGGTCCCCCTCCCACCAAATCTCAGATACTGGTTGAGTATAGGAGATGAAATTCACTAGGACACAAGATGCTTTTCTTTCCTGGCCAGTCCTTCTATGACCTGAGCTTGGCTCTGTTACCTGCTTTCCTCTCAGGGCCCTTTTGAGGCACTCCAAGGTCTCAGGGAGCAGCAAAGTTCTCCTCACATCCCCTTCTACAGTTCCCATGGCACACCAGGAAACCATCTCCATCACTCGTCAGATTCCCTCCAACCCCCCATGTCTGTGGCACCAGAGAACAGGTCCTTCTTAACTCCCGGAGCTCAGGCCAGCCCCCAGTCATCTGCTTCCAGGCCTGGGTTCAAACATGCTTAGGCAGCAAGTGCTCAACCCAAGAGAACCCAGGCCACCAGGATGATGCTCTCATTGCTTCTGAGATGTAGGCCAGAGTGTAGGGAAGGGGGACACCAAGACATACTGGGGACCATCATGACCTTCAAACCTTCTCATCCTCCCAACCTCCCCCCCCCAACCCTACTCCAGTCACACCCACAGCCTCATCTTCCTGCCAAGCCATAACAGTGAATAGCAGCTGGGCGTCCTTCAGGAATGAGAAAGAAGCGCTGGAGAAAACAGGGGCCTAGGAATAAGGCCTCTCCTCCTGGAACATGAGGACACCAAGACCCAGCACCTGTATGTGTAAAGAACCACAGCAGACACTGGCAACCATGCTGATGGCCATGATCTGTGCTGCCACTGGCTGCTTCAGGCAGGGAGGTATCTTTTGTGGTATGAGTGTCTACAGACTTAGAGCTGGGCGTGGCAGACATTGAACACATTCTGTGCCAACCTCTCCCCATCCTCACCAAAAAAAAACAAAAAAACAAAAAACAAAAAACAAAAAATAGTCCAAGCATGAAGCTATTGAAGAAGATCCATAATAAGCATTTAATAAAGATGCTGAAGTGTAGCTCTTCACAGTTGATGGCTTCTGTGAGGGAGGGATGGGGAAGGGCCCAGTTTTCCTTAGCGGGCTGGCCATTGGGAGTTTGACCATGTTCCAGTGAATAGACATGGGCAACACATATCTATTTTTCTTTTTGGGTGTGTGTGTGTGTGTGTGTGTGTGTGTGTGTGTGTGAAAGAGTGGGAAGGAAGGTGGGCCTGAAAGGAATGGGACGTGTGATCAGAGTGCACTGTATGAAATTTCCAAATAATTAATAAAAAACATATAGGAACAGAAGAGCCATTACAGAGAAGTTAGACACTTAGCCTAGAAGCCTCGGGACATGGAGAGATGACCTGGCTGAGGCAGAGCTGCCTTCTTGGGTCTTGGGATGTCAAGGACCAGACTGAAGAAAAGAAAAGATGGAGAAAAGTTCTTGGGTGGCCTGAGCAGAGCTCTTCTGTCAGCCCACACAAGCTGGAAGTCACTATACACTGTGCCTTACTGAGGCAGCCGCAGCCCTTCAGGGCATGACCACTGGTTCCAGATATTACAGCACCTACCACACAGAGGGTCACCTGGATCCTCAAAATGCCACTTATAAATTGACAACTAATGAGACTCGCCAAACCCCATAGAATTCATTCTGGTTGATTTATAAGACTTTATCCTCCCCTACCATCAAACACACACACACACGTGGGGAAGGATATATAGACAGAGGAGGGGGCAGGCAGAACAGGCAGAAGCATGCGAGCTAGAGCACCTTTTGATGCAATAGCCAGATTGAGCCTCATCCCGTGGCAGTTGAGACTTCCGGGTAAGTATGGCACCCATGGCTATGCTAAGACATCTTGTGTCACAGACCAGGTACCCTAGGGATCAGATCTGCCAGTGGGTCCTGGAGCAGAGGAACGTGGAGACCCCACATCCCATAATGTAGCTCTGAGGAGGCATGACTGAGAAGACTCAAAGTTAGAAGTGATCAGCCAGGCGTGGAGCAAGTTCACACTAGGGAACATTCTCCACAGCATGAGAGCGCTGTGGGCCCTAGGAAAGGACAAAGGAGAGAGACCCCAGCATCACTCAGGAGCCAGGTCTGTCCTGGGGTTGTCTGGAGGCTCCTCGGCAGAGACTTCCTTGATAAGGAACTATCAGGACAGAGGCCAGTCATTATAGATCCTGTCAAAAGACTTGGCATACAGAACAAGGACAGTCAGTCAACCTGGGTCTTCTCCAAGCCAGGCGGGCTGTGCAGTGAAGGGCCTGAGATCCTGTGCTGTGGCACCCAAGGGTGGACCTATTCTTCTCCAGCCCTCCAGCGTGTCACCATATGGCCCCGGGGCAAACCTGCATGGCCTGCTCTATTCAGGAAATTAATTCCACCTTCCAAACCTTCAGTAGCTGAAACCAGTGTTTATGGACTTATAGGAAAAGAAACTGAGGCACCTGTGACCTTTGCCTGGGGATAGGAGCTTGTCACAGCCTCTGGATCATGAGTGTCTTTTCATTATTTTCAGGGACAAGAAAGATCCACCAGGTATATAGGAAGAGGGGTGGCTCAGAAGGCCCATTGTCCCAGCTGGCCTGTGGAGCCACTTAGGAGAGTAGGATAGGAGAGTCAAATAAGTGAGTGACTCAACCCAAACCACCCAAAACAGTGGCTACACCCTGGAGTGGAGGAGAAGGGACAGGCACAGCCCAGGAGTGGGGAAGAGAGCCGTTATGATGAAGGGCTTTGAGTTTATAAAGCATTTGCCACACATTCCCCCATTCCCAGCCTCCACAATTCTCACTGGATGCCGTTGTGGTCACTCTCCATTCAAGGCCTGTTTGTTTTTTTGTTTGTTTTTGTTTTTTTTTTTCAAGACAGGGTTTCTCTGTGTAGCCCTGGCTGTCCTGGAACTCACTCTGTAGACCAGGCTGGCCTCTGCCTCCCAAGTGCTGGGATTACAGGCATGTGCCACCACCACCCGGCTTGGAGCAAGGCCATTTTAAGTACAGGATGTAAACTGAATACCTGGAAGAGCTCCCCTGGGTCCCTGTAGCCCATCCAGGATCTCGGCCCTTTATGAGGATGGAGGTCAGGGGCTGACTGGTAAAGCAGGTGGCTTTCACATGCTCATAGCCTCCAGGCTACAGGACTCAGGAGACTGGCTCCACACAGTATCCCTCGCTGCTCTGAGAGCTGGCAGGCTACCTCTGATACCTGAAGTCAGCTCTGAATAACAAGACAGCTTGCCAACCCACACAACACCCCTCACCTCAGGGGCTCTGCCCCCAGCCCTGCCTCTTCAGGGGTGTGTATCTCTATCTGTGAAATCAAAACGAAGGCTCCTTTGGTTAATCTGCTTGGCTCATTTAGCACAGAGTTCACCAGAAGGTTCTAGGAGACTGGAGGAAGCCAGGCCTCCCTCCCATACACCACTCAGAACACCAATAGCTCCCTCAAAGTGCACAGTGAGGGCAATCCTCTAGAGCTGGAGCTGCCGAAGGCCAACAGAAGCCAGTCCCAGCCCCTTGTCCCCAGACACAAATCTCTCTAACCTCCCCTCAGCCACCAGCCTGGGAACTGTCCTCAAAGCACTCTACCAGTCCTGTGTCCTGAACGCATGCAAGGGCTTCAGTTATCCAGCACCCAGCTGGCCCGGCTTCCAGAGAGCCCTGCCAAGGCCTGGCACCCTTGCCCCGAGTAGTCCCTCTTGCTGCCAGGAGCAGAGAGGCCTCAGGTCACCACCAGCAGATTGCTTTCTTGTAGCACTCTGGGCCCTGTTCCCCAGGGAGTCAGCCTTATGAGCCGTGAAGTCCCAGGGACTCCAGAATCCACCTGCAGCCATACCCACTCTAGGAAACGGAATCCCAGCAGCAGATGATAGCCGAAGGTGGTGGGGCAGAATGCCCATCCAGCCTTCAGAGGAGCCAGCCTGCCAACGTGGCAACGCTTCCCCGTGTAGGCCCAGTACCGTCAAAGCTTAATGAAATCCTGGAGGCCCACACCAGGAGCAGAGAAGAGTGGGATGTACCCCACCCTGAGGCCCAGGACAGCAGGGAGCGTGGGTAAGGAAGACAGCTACCTCCAGAACGTCACAGACAGGGCAGCCCAGAGCAGGATTAGGGACTTCCCTGCCCTCCCCCTGCCCTGTGCTATGATCTGGAACTAAGGCTGGGCTTACTCTATCTCTGTGTTCCATTCACCAGCCTCCCTAAGTGTGTAGATGAATGGAGGAGACCTAGCCCAGAGGCCACTTACCAGTTGGGCAGAAAGCCGGAGGGTAGCAGGAGATAAACAGAGACTGAAGCCACTGAGGCACTGCCCACTAGCTGAGCCAGGCCTGGATGCTGAGACCCTTTCTCTGTTACCTGCTGGGCTGCCCCTCTAGCTAGACTCCACCCCCAAGTCCCAGGCTCCCCTGCAGCCTCTCCTGAGGATTGGGGAAACTGGACTGCCTGCCTCTCCACTCAGCTCCTCTGAGAGACTGATCATCCTGCAACCATACCCGCTCCAGGTATCCTGAAAAGAGAACCCTGCGGGTGAGAGGTAGGAAACAGGGACTGGAAACCCTGGGAAGAGCCCAGTCAAGGCCCTGCACCCTGTTCTCCACCTACTGCAGCCCCGATTTGCCCAATGACTCCACCTCAGACCTTCCTTCTCCTTCCTTCCTTCCTTCTTTCCTTCCTTCCTTCCTTCCTTCCTTCTCTTTTTGCCAAACTCCTGACCGTCCTACAAAACTGAACACAAAGCCTTCCAAAGTGGCTCCAGACTCCCTGGCCTTCAGCAGATATTGTTCCCTATAGATAAAGTAGTATCCTCGGAATAGATGACAGGGGACAGTTGTCAAGGAGAACCCTTGGAGATTAAGGAATGTAGGAAACCTGCTCAAACTGGATCCAAGAACTCCTGAGGACAACTACCAAAGGGCTGTGGTCACTCACAGCCTTAGCACACCAGACTCTGTTTGCTGGGGGCCTGAGGCCTGGCTGGTCAGAGGAGGAGATGCCTAGTATGAGCGGAAGAGGAACTGACTTTCCCTGTTCTCCACCAACCCCACTTCCAGGATCATAGCTTTACACACAGCAAAGCCCCCTCTACCCCTCCCATATAGAATCCCCCGTGTGCTCACACCTCAGGGCCCCAGACACCAAAGGCACCCAGACTCCTTGTTACACAAACATTACAGGTCATTATTATTATTCTGTGAGTCGTTATTCAGATGTAAGTACACACATATGTGCTGGATGCACAATATGCATGCATGTGTGTGGAAGCCAGACGTCAACCTTGAACGCCATTCCTTGATCTGTACACTGTTTTGTTTTGTTTTGTTTTGTTTTGTTTTGTTTTGTTTTGTTTTGTTTTGTTCCTTTTTCAGACAGGGTCTCAAATGGGCCTGGAGCCCACCAAGTAGGCTAGGGACTGAGGGCACGTCTTCATGCTCTCAAGACAAAAACTTAATGACCGAGCTATCTCCCCAGATCTTTATTATCATCATCTTTATTGATTATTCTACTCCAAGGCCATGTCCAGGCTAGTATACGATTTACTTCGTTACTCCCCTTCCCCCCCACACTCCGCCGTCCTCCCTTATGGCCTCCTTCCCATTGTTTCCCGGAGTTTCTGGTTCTATTTTCCTATCATCAGTGTGTACGTGACTTTATGTCATCTCTGAAGCCTAGGACCCACACAGGACACTTGCAACATTTGTCTTTCTGGGACTGACATAGCTCACTTGATGTGATTGGCTCTGTTGAGTTCATTTTCTTTCCAGCCACCTCACTTCATTCTTTTGTGCAAGTGGAATTAAAAAAAAAAAAAGTCCCCTTGTGTGTATAAAGCACCTTCTCTGTACCCAGGCGCCTTTTCTCACATACCTGGGCTGCCCCCACACCTCGGCCATTGTGCATAACGCTGTGATGAGCAGCGGCCTGCAGGTATCTTGGTGATGTGTTGATTTAAAGGCCTTTGGGTAAATAACCAGGAGTGTATAGCTGGGTCATATGGAAAATCCGTTTGTTAGTTTTTTGACAAACCTTCACACTGATTTCCAGAGTGGCTGGACTAGTTTCGTTCCCCGCCCGCAGTGCAGTGTACAAGGACAATCTTTTCTGCAGCCTGCCCAGTGTTTGTTCTGGTTCCTGATGGCTGCTGCCATTCAGACCGGGGTGAGAAGGAATCCCAACGCAGCTGGAGGATGCCCACATGCAGGACACCCCAGGATGGCGTTCTTCATGTGCCGCCTACCTTGGCTTTCGTTGGCCCGAAGCTGGCAAATCAGGCTAGGGTGGCTGGGTCCTGTCTTCACCTGCCCAGTGCCGGACTACAAGCCTGGGCTAGCTTTTTGTAAAAACTGGGTTCTGGAGATTGAACTCATATCTTTATGCAAATGGAGTCATCTCCTCCCCCACCCCCCAACCCTTGAGTGCGCCTTTTATTTGCACTTCCCTGGTGACTGGTAAAAGCAAACAATGCTTCTTGTCTTATTAGCCATTTGTCCCTCAGAAGCACGAAGTGCTCATTCTACTAGTCTGTTTCATTGAGTGGTTTCTGCTTTCACGGTTAGCTTCTTGAATTCTTTATACAAGCTAGATATCAATCCACACAAACAGGTGGAGTCTGAAACCTTGTTGGTCACAGAATGCCTGGGGATGCCCCACAAGGCAGAGGAACACTGCCCCTGCCTCTGCCAGGACCTGCCGACCGGGTCGACTCTAGCCGTGTCACCTGCGTTGACCAGGCCTGAAGCTATCCATCCCTTCATCTATCTTAGTGTCGGGTGACACTTTCCCCACTCCCAACCCCAGGCAGCTCTGAGGTGCCAGGGCTTCCCCAGCCTGTGCACACAGACTGAAAGGCCTGGGTGCAAGTCCCATTGCTCCAGGCCCAACTTCTTTCTTCCACCTGACACCTAGCAAGCCTCAGGACTCCACCTGGGCCACTAGGCTAGTGTCTCCCAACCCCACCCCCACCCCCACCCCCACCCCCACCCAACATGAGTTTAAGCGATAGAACTCATATCACTACCCCATCCCCACAGTGGGTTTTCTTTGCATTTCTGAGAGTCTTCAGACGTTCATTGACCCGCAGATAGGGATGGTCCCAGACGCTGAGCCACATCACTGATCGGAGAACCACAAGCCCTTGACATACCTATGGTTCAATGCCAGGCTGGGCCAGGAACCACCACATGCCCATCTACCCTCACGTCTCTGAACACCCTTTTCTAATCTCTGAGGATATGAGTGGAGAGGCAATTCTGAGTGGAATGCCAGTGAGCTCTTCCCTGGTCTAGGTTTGTCCTTCCAACACTGCCAATCCTGAACCACAGCTGGTTCTTAGTGATCACCCAGGCCCTACTTGCTTCACTCCAGCATCACCGCTGGTCCCAGGATGGAATCCAAGGTCCCATGCCTTCTCTGCTCATCCCAGGATGGGCCAGGAACCCTTCTCCTCTTGTTGGCCCCTGGCTTGAAAATCCTCACCACCTCTAAACAGCCACGCAGAGTCCTCACCCAGAATCAGCACCACAACACTCCCATTTGTCCACCTTGGGAAACTGAGGTCCACATGCTGAAACTGAGGTCACACTGTTCCCTAGCCCAGTGGACGTCATGGGATAGGCTATGGAGGCCCCATTTAAGGAGCTCCAGTATCTGAGCCACACTATAGAAAGTCCAGGGGCCTGGTAAGGCCTCTAAGAGACACAAGCCACTGACACAGACCTGGGGTCCTTGCAGTCCTGGCCACCTGGCATCCCAGATCACCTGGCACCTCCAGCACTCTGGACCTCCTCGGTGCTGAAGGCAGAAGACTCTGGCCCTTATGGCTCCTTAGGCTCAGATATTGATTGATCTGTGCAGGTGGCTACCCTGTGTGTTCCCAGCACTTCCAGTCCCAGACCAACCCCTGCAGGGTTTGTGCAGGTATTGGGGCATCTGCCACCTGAGGAACTCGCTAGGCCGTGCTGGGCTGAAGGGCTGGCCTGGCCTATGCTGGACGTACAGTGCTACGTCGGGTGCAGGCGCCGCATCGGGGTCACCGGCCTCGGGGTGCCAGGTCCGGCCTGGGCCGCCGGGGGCCACGGTGGGGGCGCAGGCCGGGGTCGGGGGTCCGGCGAGCTTTAATGCGCAGACAAAGCCTCATTTGCAGGTCAATGCCGCGGCACACTCGCCTCTCCCCTCGCCCGGCGCCCTTTGTCCGGCCGCGCCCGCTCCTCGCGCCAGATGGCCGCGGAAATGCTAATTTCGGGCGCCCCCCGCCCCCCGCGTTTAATTGCGCCTCCGCAGATGGGCCGCGAGTGTGCCGGCCATGTAGATGAGCGCGGCCAGGCCAGGACGCGGGGCTGCGGGGCTGCGGGACTGCGGGAGTGGAGGAGGGGACTGGGGAAGGGGGAGGGGGAGGGAAAGGAGAAGGGTGGGGGAATGAAGGGGAGTGAAGGTGGGGAGGGGCTGGTGGGGGAGGGGAGGGAATGAGAGTGGGGGAGGGACGCCGCCCCACCCCCCAGCGCGCCGCCGGGCACGGGCGAGCACCCAGCGGGCCGGGCGCGGGAAGCGGGCTTTTCTCTTTTCATTTCTCCAAAATGGGATCTTAAGTGACTCTGAATGAAAACAAATTGGCCCGCTTTCTTCTCCAAACAGACTGCGCGCGGGGCGGTGGGGGAGGCGGGCGGTGGGGACACGGGACCCCCTGCCGGGCAGGCCCTCGGCCTGTGCCCTTCCGCCCAGGTCTGGCTGCGGCGGCTGCAGATGTGGGTCTCCTATGACTGGAGTCCCAGGGCCCCACCTTGCAATTAAGCAGAAATTCGCCTCCGCCTCCCCCACGCCCAAACTATTTTCCAGGCTGGCTGGGCAAGCACTATGTGGGTAGCAGGAGATGGGGTGTCAGCCTCACCTCCTGTAGCCTTACCAAGGTGAGGGACAGCGGGACTGGTTGTCTGAACAGAGTGCACTTACGGATGGATAGGTGGGTACAGGGATGGAGTGGGTGGGTGGATAGATGACTAGTCAGATGGATGAGTGGGTTGATGTTTAGGTAGATGGTAGATGAATCTATGGAAGAATGCATGAAAGGATAGATTAGCATTGAGTGAAATAAATGGGTAAAATGGATGGATGGATGGATGGATGGATGGATGGATGGATGTGGATGTGGATAGATGGGTGACTAAGTGACTAAACAGATGGGTGGGTGGATAGGTGAGTAAGTGAAAGTGCCTGGCAAGTCCCCTTATGGTGTGACCACTTGCTAGCATGATGTCAAACCAGCCTCAGAACACCATACAGCCATGATCTCCCATGGGTCAGACAGCCCCACTCTTTTCTCTGGACATGTCATTAATTAATCCTTTAGTGGGCGTGTTTCTGTTATCTGTTCAAGAAAAGATGGATCCTAGTGACTGCACTGGCCCAGTCTGAAGTCAGGTGACATGGGAGGTCTGGCCCAGCTGCACCCAGAGCTCAGTTTGTCTTCCAAGGCCTTACTCTCCTGACCTGGGGCCGGGCTGCAGCTCCTGCCCTCCAGCCCCACCCCACTGCAGCCTGGGCTGGCTAAATCCCACCCTGCCTCCTCACACCCAGCCTTTAGACGCCTCTCCTCCTGCACCTCCTCCCTGGTGTCCTTTGCACATCCTGGCCTGTGGTCAGGGACCTCATTCTTTGTCATACCTGCCTCCCTAGGCTCCCACCTGGAGGGGTATCCGGCCCCCAAGGACTCTGCTGGCCCTCATTGCTAACCCTGAAAGCTCCTGCCCACTGGGACCCTAGGTGGGGAGGAGATAGCTCCTAGGAAATGCACAGCCAAGAGACATCATGGAAGTTTTCAAGGCTGAAAATGGAAGTTGTTTCCGGTTCATGTAGAATTCACTGACCTCCTTTGACCTTCTTTCCAGCCCCTGAAGTCCCTTCAACAGCTAGAGGCGCCATCTTCCTTCTGGGGGCCTACTCAGTAAAGCCAGACCCCATGCCTGCTTCGAGTCTTCAGTGAGTCTTGGATGGACAGCCTGGCCTGGACCTCAATGGACACCTCCTGTAGCTGCAATGCAGATGGAAAGGTGGAGCTTCTGAGGATGTTCTCCTCGTCATACTGTCCCTTCTCCACACAAGCTTCTAAACCTGCCGCCTGGGAGCTGACATTTCCTAACACCCTTCTGGGTGATGGGCATCTACTATTCATTCATTCATTCATTCATTCATTCATGTGTGCATATATTAGGAGTGTATATAAACGCCTATTGGGGCCAGAGGTTGTTGTCAGGTACCTTCCTCTATCCCACTCCACCTTGCCTTTTAAATATATTTACTTAAAAGAAAAAAAAATCAGGAAAAATTCAAAACTAGAGCACTGCCCTCTTCAGAGTTTTCAGGTATTAAGAATCAAGCCTCTTTTTTTCGGTTGTTTGGTTGTTTGGGTTGTGGTTGATGCTGCTGTTGCTTTATCACACAGCAGTGTTGCTGCCACAGGGGATTTGAAGCCACCAACACAGACTTGTGAGACGAAGGGAGCTAGTGGAGAGCAGAGAAGAGAAGAAACTGGGGAGGACACGGAACAGCGAGTCGGTGGTCTGACTTAGGAAGAGTCACAGGTGGCTCTGACTTAGGAAGGACGCTGAGCCTCAGGTTGGCTTCAACCGTCTTGGCTTCGAAGGGAAAGAAGAAACCCTGTAAGAGCAGAGGGACATTGCTGAAGCATCCAAAGCGAGTCTCTGCTTCTCATTCCCAGGAGGATGTGCTCCCAGACTTCCCCTTGTTCCCTTCTGGAGTACTTGCTGTTTGTGGTGACTTGAGAAGACAGGAGACTTTAGTGCCTACGATAGGGACAATCCAGTACTCCTAGCAACCATTATGGGCATTGTTTTTGTTTGTTTGTTTGTTTGTTTGTTTGTTTTTGTTTTTTTTTTTTTTAAAGATCGTTGCTACCACATCTTAGGTTTAAGGCCACTCAGATGTACAGCACCAGTATAGTACTGCTGTGGCATTTCTCATGCCACATGATGGGGAGTGGCTGGCATTTCAAGGCTTTCAGTTGCATCAGTAGAACATCCTGCATGCCAAGATGACATAGACAGTAACGGTGGCTCCCTCTGTGTCCTCGGCAGTACCACTCTGCCACCTTCCCCACCCCCCTCCTCCACACCACTTCCCCCACCCCCACCCCGTGCACTAGTAATCAGGGTGTTGGAACTAGCCTCTGGATCAACCTTTGGGCCTAAGACCCACCTGACTTTTAGAGGCAAAGACCTCACAGAATTTGGAGCTCACTGATTGGCTAGACTATGTAGCCAGTGCGCTCCACACAGCTGCCTTCTCCACAGGCCCCAGGGCAGCAAGCACACCCCAGCCCCAGCCGGTCTGCTGAATCTGGGATTCTAGCAGGCCACCGGTTATGTGCTGTATTAATCCGCATTTCACATGTTCTGTTTCTAACACTCTCATAGTCTGAGCCTCTTAAACATCTCATTGTGGTTAAAGATTTCCAGTTTGAACAGCTGCAGAGGCTGCGGGGACATACCTGGAATGCCAGCACTTAGGAGGCTGAGGCAAGAGGAGCTCCAGCTAGATATGGCCCTGGCCTGCACAGTGAGTTCCAGGTCAGTTTCCACAATGTACCAAGACCTACCCTCAAAGAGAACAAAGAACCCAGCATTTGAGGGGAAGAAGTAGGAGAATCAAGAGCTCCAGGAAGCCTGGGCTTCCTCAGACCAGCTCACAAAAGACAAAAGAAGGACTCATGTCTCCCACAGCACCGCTTCCCTGGGGAGCCTGCAAATGTCACAGCCCTTCTTCAGTAGAAACCAAACTTTAAACTTTGAATCTACACAACCGCTCCAGTTTTACTTTTCAGTGTAGTACTCAAGACATTGCATGAGGTGCCCCACGATTTCTTATTTTTAAAAAGAGGAGGTGTCTGAGGTGTAGTGTGCTCCTGGGATCCCCACTTTCAGAAGGTCAAGGCAGGAGGATTGAGGCGTTTGACCAGCCTTGGATACATAGCAAATTTGAGACCAGCCTGTGCTACATAAGACCCCCTCACCAGAAAGCAAACAAGGGGTCTTTGTTAGATGGCTTGCTGGGCTGCAGGCTGATGAGAGCAGGAGCGACAGCGGAGTAGGTAGGGCAAGCAAAGGTGACCTGGGACTCTAGAATTTGTCACTGCGTTTTGGGCTTATGTTATTGTCAACTTACAGTGGGTTTGCTCATCTGAGACTCTATCAAAAATCAATGAGCCATCTCTGTGTGTGCACATATGTATACTCTAATGCTAAACTAAATACATGATTTTTTACCTCAAATGTGAATACAGTTCTTCTCCATACAGGAGAGTACAGGTCCCCAGGCATCGGGCTATGGCAGAGGCACGACTCCACCGAGGGAAACAGCATATTTCTGTATTTGTTCCCCTCCCCCACTCCCCGCAGGAGGCATAGTTTTACAATCAGAGAGATGCATTTTTATTTTAAAGTATATATAAGAAACATTACTGATTTGACAGCCACATGACCTGGATTTGTAGCAACAATGCTCCAAACTGGCCCCAGGCCCCAGGCCCCTGGCCGATGGGGGTACCTGGGCCCCAGCACATGGGGGAGTCCAGTGGCAGGACCACTTTACAAGAAATCTTCCTCAGAATGCCTTCCTGGGGTGCCCAAGTAACTAGACCACATTGGACAGAGGCCAAAGCAGACCACTTAATGCCAAATTCCACTCAGGCCTGCTCTCAGTTCCAAGCAAAATTCCAAAGTATATTGTTGTTATTGTTATTATTTTGCAATTACGTGACATTTTTTAAATGCCTGGAGTGTTTGTTCAGCCATTTTCATTAGCTCCCTCTCACTGTGCTGAAAAGGCAGGTCAGCATTTGGCTTGTCACAAAGCAATATGGTCAAGGTTCAGAGAGGTCAACATCCCCACCTGGGTCACACAGCAGCAATGTGACTGATAAAAGAACAGAAAGTATGAAGGCCAGCCCCGCCGTCCTGTTGGACTGTGGAGGTTATCTGACTTTTCTTCCCATGCTAGGCTCTCCTTTGGATTTAAGAAGGTCTTCTAGTTAAGAGGATATATTTGAAAAGGAAAAAGAGGGAGAGGGAGGGGGAGAAAAGAAAAGGAGCGTGAGGCAATTACAAGGGTCTAACGTGAAAGGACTGGACGGGGAAAGCACAGGACTGGCAGAACGGCATTTAGGGACCCCAGTGAAGAGCCAGCCTGCTCTGCTAGCTAGCTCTTCCTCCTTCACCTCTGGGTAAGGGCCAGCTTCCAAGGTGCTTCCCTCTTCAGTGAGGATGGAGACCCACAGGAAGCCTGCTTCTGGACCCACCCCCTGGGAAGGGGAGACGTGGGGAAACACCAGGGTCTCATGGTGGCCCTAACTCACTCTGACTGGGAACTATGATGGGAAGGGGGGGGTAGGGCCATAGCTGCCCAGAAAAGAAATCACATAAGGACACAGGAAGATGCAGGCTGTAAACTAAGGTCAGAGGACTTGGGAAGGGCTAGCTTCTCCGCCTCTCACTCTTCCTCTCTGACTCCCAACCTCCGGACATGGGACAGGGTATGTGAACTGCTGAAGCCCCTGCCTGTGGTGTTTCCTGTGAAAGCCCAGCCTCCATCCCATCAGCCCACAAAGGAGATTCCTGCTCAAGGAGACAACAGCCTTGGCCTCTAGACCTTGGGCAAGAGCGGCTGCCACCTGCCCCTAGCCTAGAGACCTTTTCTGCAATTTTGTTAAGGTGGCTCTAGCCAATGTCCTTTAAAAGTCTCACACTAGCACACAGGGGCACATGTTATGGGTGGAATCATGACAGTGTCCCCCACCACGCCATGGACAGATTAAGACAGTCCATGTGTCTCTTGATCGCTAAATGCTAACAGAGTCTGGCCTGAGGACTAGAGAGATTTATTGCCTTGCAGATCCAGGCTAATCACTGAAGGACCAAGCCTTGCCCAGGCTGTGAGCATGAGCCAGTCCTCCCCAACTGGAGTCAGCTGATCAGCTGCGTGTCGCGGTGACTCCCCTTCTATCGACTTCTTTACCCACATATGTTAAATTTTGCTTTATGTCAGAGTGGTCTCCGATGTGAACCATTCTGTGAGGTTCCGCATGTTTCTTCGTGTCCTCTGGCCGAAAGTCAGTCCCCATGTTTCAGAAAACATCCTCCTGGATTGGAAGAGGAGGGAAGAAGAAAAAGAAGAAAAAAAATACCACGCAAAACAAAAGCACCAGAAACAAAAGGGAGCGAGCTGGCTGCTTCTCCGCAGAATCTTCCTGGAGGAGACAATTCATTTGGAGTGAACTGCTTCCTTTGTACAGGGATTCGGGGAACATGCTGGTCGGGTGGGTCATAGATGTAAAGCCCGGTCTTTTCCTTTGATTCAAATATTTAAATTCTCAAATATATATTCTGTGACAATTGAGTGGCAGCTGACCTCACTTATTTTCATAGAAAAAATTCAGAAGGCATGGGCCGCAGTTAATCCAGGCCCCCGCCTGTTCACAGGGGCACAGTCAGTCGCAGGTGGGGGGGCATAATCCTTTTATTCAGACATTTGGCTTAAAAGAATAACAAGGGGGGAAAGCTGGGACGTAATTACATTGCATGGAAACCAGGAAGATCTCTCTGTTTCTCTGTGTGTCTCTCTGTGTGTGAGTCTGTCTTTCTCTGTCTCTCGGTCTGTCTCTTTCTCTCTCTCTGTCTCTCTGTCTCCCCTCTCTCTCCTCTCTCTCAGCTCATTTGCTTGCTTTTCCTTTTCCATCATCACAGAACTGGAGGCTTGTGGCTAGAGACGATTTTCTTGATAAAGCAATCATGGGTGTTTTCCTTGCTATTGTACCCACTCTGCCCCCCCCCCATTCGCAGGGGGGGTTCGTAGTTGGGTGGGCTGCCACATTCGGGCTCATTCCTCTCATTCACCAAGCTACTCATTCCTTCCACTCCAAGCAAAACCTTATTGTATGCCGGCTTAGGCAGGACCAGGCTAGGTAGTTTAACCAGATCCCACAGCTCTCTACTGAAAAAAAAAAAAAAAAAAAAAAAAAACCTTAGAGGAAAGAGAAAGAATCTCTAAGCTCCGAGAGGGTAGCCCCAAAGTCCTGATAGATAACATAAATTTTAAGAGGCCTCCGGAACACCTGAGTCTACAGCGAAGGGAAAGGAGGGGCCCTCCCCTGGGCCAGCCAGGCAAGACTTTGGCACAGCTGGTGGCCAAATCCTACTCCCAGGGCCCTGGTCCCAGAGGACCCTGGCCCAGTCCATCAGCAGGCTGGGCCTTTAATGTTTAAAGATCTCTCCCCTCGTTTCAAAAAACTCCCTGACACGGTTTTCTGTGATGCGTGGGCTGTCGGGACATCTGTCTTCTATACCTAATAAAGTCGCCGGGACTCAGAATGAACTCCGCGTGGCTTTGAATCCGGGCTCACATATGGTTGGTAATTAGCTGGCTATCTCTTGGCGTTAAATGATTTTTTTTTCTCGCCCGGTTCGCATCCATAATAGACACGAACAGAGTTGCGATTGTTCGCTGTTGCGGGACGTTCTGCGCCTGAATGAGCGGGGGGCTGCTGCGTCGACGCGGATTTGACATATGGTTGCGCGGAGCCCAGAAGAATGGGCCCCTGTGTGTTCGACCCGGACGCGGCGGCGCTGGCCGTGCCAGCCCGGCGGAGACCCGGGTGCCCGACGGCGCAGGAGGAGCGGGCGCCGCAGCCGCGGGCGTACCGTCGGGGCGCGGGGTCCCCGTAGTCCAGCCGAGCCAGGCGGCACGCGGGCTGGGACGCTGGGAATGCAGGGCCGCTGTGCGGGGGATGCAGAAGTGCATGGGTGCATGGGCTGGGGGTGGGGCCGTGGATGGATGGGTAGGTGGGTAGACGGATAGAAAGACTGATGGATGCGTGGATGGAAAGACGGATGGAGGGCTGCAAGTGGAAGGATGGATGAACGGATCCGGGACTCCTGCGCCGCCCCGGTCCGGCGTGGCGCCCGTGCAGGCCTCGAGGCGCGGCGGGGGAGGCTCTACGGCTGCCGCAGCCCCATTGTGAAGCCCGTGAGACAATGAGCGGCCCGAGGAGGCACCTGCTCGCCTGAAAGGCCCATAAATCGCCGCCGGGTCCAGCTGCCTTCCCGCCCCTCCCCGAGGACCGGCGGGCCGAGTCCTGCCTCGGCCGGGAGGGGGAGGCTCGGTCGTCGGTCCCGGCAGAGCGATCCGGGCCACCGTGGCGCGCGTCTGCCCTTCTGCCTGGGCGCAGCTGCCTGCACCCCCAACTGAGCCGCTAAGGCCTACTCTGCCGCCCTCTGTCCTGGGGTGGCCTCCGGCTGCAGCCGTCCCTCCCGCAGGGCACGCACCCTGCCAGGAGACTTCTGACCCACTAGAACTGAGGTGTAACTAGGCAGCCTCAGAAACGAATCCTCGCGTTTTTGAACCCCAGTTGCTACAGATTCTAACACTCACAGTGTTGGGAGCTTGTAAAAGTGTGGGTCTCCTTGTTTCCCCCAGGATTTGGGAAAAGCAATCCTTGCTGCCTCCTCATTTTGCTAAGCTAGGGCCCAACGCCATTTGTATTCGTTCTAACTACTTATTCAGGCGGGAACCGGCTGAAGCCTTGCCTGCTCATCTGGGTTTACTTCCAACCAACTTCCCTGCGTCCGTTGAGTGGGGAAGTGGAGCAGGCTCGGAATGAGTTCAAGGCTTCTGGGACGTTTTCCTATGCAAACAGCACCAATTTCCCCTCACTGTAAGGAAAGCAAGCCCGGGGCTGTGGTCCGCTCCAGGGACCCTCCCGGGGGAGGGGCTAGTCTTTTCCGATGCACACAACCACAGAGCACACTTGGGAGGGCTGAGGACTTTGTGCTGGGGAGAACGTTAAGTTTGGACTGACCCATGTATCTGTCTCCCTGTTGGAAAGGGACACAGTGGCTGAGGTGGACAGGATCTGGCAATTGCCACCTTTCCTTCTAAGACTTTTCGTGGGGTAGCTGTGGAGTTCATGGAAGAGGCTCTCCTCAGGACAGCCACAGGAAGGGCAGGAGTGAGGATAGAGAGCCCATTTGTTTGGTTTAGTTTAGGTTTGAGTCGATTTTGCCTTTTGGAAGCAGGGTCTTACTCTGTAGCCCAGGCTGGCCAAGAACTCATGGAAACCCTCCCTGCCTCAGCCGCCTGAATACTGTGATCATCAGCATGAGCCGCCCCCTCCCCTATAAAACTGGATTTTACTCTATTCCAGGTTGACTGGGAGCTCGTTATATAGCCCAGGATAGCCTCCAACTCTTGACAATCTTCCTGCCTTAGCTTCTCAAGTACTGAGATTACAGGCATTGGCCACTATGTGTGCCTAGAAGAGCCACATTTAAATTGCTAACAATACATGACACAAGGGACAAGAGGGGCCAAATTTGAGCAGAGGAAGGCTGAGACCCCTGGCTGCATCCAAGGATGGCCACCATCCTCCCTCCACAGAAGCACCCTTTCTGTTGGACACTCCATCTCTGTTCAATGAGAGCAGGACTTGGCAGCCCCACTCCCTTGGACTCTTCAGGCATTGGCACGCACCTACCAGGACTTTCTTCCAGGAAAAGGCATGTGTTCAGTCCCCAGGTCCTTGCCAGCACCAGCCCCAAGCTGGCTGCCTGTGTGCACCCCACTGGACAGCCACACAGGCCACATCCTGGAGGCTAGAGGAATTGGCATAGCGGAGCAGGGCCACAGCAGGTCTCTTGATGGGACAGAGTATATGTGTGACACCCCCACGCCAGGTGTCCAGGATCGAAGGTGTGACTATTTCTGACAATCTGGTGTCATCCCTGTCCTTCCCCCATGCCCTATTAAAAGGCCGGCATTCCTCCCCCACCTTTCCCTCCCTCACATATTAGAAGAATTTTTTCCATTTCCTTTGATGTCTTTTATAAGTTGCATCTCATTTCCTGCTTGGGCATTTCTAACCTCCAGTGACTCCAACTTGGGACACTTGCTGTGGCTGCCTGTCGTGGCTGTGTGGCTGGTTTCCTTGACACCCCACCCAGCAGCAAGTTTAAAAGGGCTCAATCCTGTATGCAATGGCTAGCTGCCTTCCCTCCTTTCTTCCAGTGGTTCCCTCGGAGGGATGGTCCTATCCACAGCAAAAGCAGCCTGCTAGCTACAAGCCCCTGTGCCGCCCCTGAGGTCTCTCACCATCTCCATTATTCATTTTTCCAATGTTATCTCCCCTTCAGAGGGACATTTCTGCCCATTCCATACTCCACATAGACTGATGGGGTGGGTGGGCCTGACATCCTCAGTATCCAAGGAGCCCAACTTAGTTGGTGTTCAAAGCCTTTGTAGGGTAAATCCAGGCAGGCAGGATACTACAAGGGCAGGATCAGGAAAATACCTACTCAAGCCTGGCTCCACCAACCCTTGAACACAGCTATAAAAGTGCAAGGAACCCCTGAACTAAGCAACTAAGAGGGGGTGGAAACAAGACAATCAACCACGTGAGGCAAGTCAACTTTCCCCCTTTCCCTTTCTTCCCTGTTTCCTTCTTCCTCTTAAAAAAAAAAAGACAAAACAAAACAAAACAAAAACAAAAACAAAACAAAAAAAACCAACTTTGTGTTATATTTCTATTTAATGTGTGGGGTGCATGTGTAGAAGCCAGAGGACAGCTTGCAGGCACTGGTTCTCTCCTTTTACCATGAGGGGCCCCAGGGTAGTCAGGTGGTCAGGCATGGCAACACAGGACCCTCACTTCCTCCTCCTCGTCCTCCTCCTCCTCCTCCTCCTCCTCCTCGTCCTCCTCCTCCTCCTCCTCTTCCTCCTCTTCCTGTCTCCTGTCTTTTGATGCAGGGGACAGAACCCAGGGACTTTGCACTTACTGAGCTCCATCTCAACTCTCTTTCCCTGCTCTGAGCACTTCTCTTCACCCCTCCTCCCTCCTCATTCCTAACTGGGCTCTGGGTTGAAGCAGAGCACCATCAAAATCAATGTGAACGTCGAAGGGCAGATCCTGAACTGTGGGATGCAACCCAGAAATGTAAAAAGGCAAAGCCCAAATTCTCGGACCCTTTAGGGTACCATGAACAAACAAACAAAAAGGTTCAGCTGTGAACAGGAAACCAGAGGTTGCAGACCTCTCACCAGGGACCAGGACCTGGGCACTGCCTGTTGTTGGGCAGTGAACTATGACTGTTTTCTCTTTAGGTAAAAATGGGGTTTGAACCTAGGCCCTTGCACATGCTAGGTGAGTGCTCTACCACTAGGATATTTCCTTAGCTACCCTGTGCACTATGACAAAACCCTTGACACTGTGATGTATATGAAAAGCTGAAAGTATTTCTGACACATGAAAAGCTTGCATCCAGGACAAGGCACCTGTAGATCAGCAACTATCATGGGCTGCTCTCTACTTCCAAGATGGTGGCTAGTGCAAAAGAAATGAGGGTGTGTGAGACTTCGTGATAGAATCCACTCTCCCAAGCCTTAATGCTCAATACTATCACACAGGCCTCCTAGACATGGGCACCCTCAGTCTAGCCCTGAGTATCACCCATCTTCACCCTGTCCTCTCAGGTCTGCATTCACTACTTCTTTAAGGTTAAGGCCTTGTCACCCTAACCTTGGACTTCGGTTCAAGACTGAAGGTGAGATGTTAGGGCCAAATGATAAACCCCCATGAGACCATCAATAGGAAAGCCCCCCAGAGACTAGGGACTAGGGGCAGGGCTCCCTTCTACCTGCACAGACCATGAAATGTCTCCTAGACCTCACACCAGACAAAGGTGGGAATGGAATTATCATTACTGGAGCCTTGGGCTCTTTACAGAAGGGAACATCTAGGGAGACTACTCAAAGGCCAGAGGAAGTTTAATATACCCTGAGGACATTGACACCAGACTCTGCATCCTATGCTCCATATCAAAAGGGGGAAACAGGCCCACAGAGGGAAACAGAGCCACAGAGGGAAACAGACTTGTCTGCCTTTTTCATGATTGAGAAGCCAGACCCATCAGGAGGCAAGAGGAGTCAGACTGTGGCAAAGAAAGGAAACACGGAGCAGGAAGAGCCAGCGTAACTACAGCCTCCTGCTGCCCAGAGCCAGGCTGGACCCACCACAGCCAATGTGAGATGGACAGCCACAATCCCTGTTTATGTGGATACTGACCAAGGAGCTCAGTGTGCTCTGAGTACTCAGCCACGAGCCAACCATCTCAATCCAAGACCCTGCCCATGGTCCCTAGGACTGCCAATGTGCCCCTCGGGCAGCCCCCTGGGAAAATAAGTAGGTGGTTTCAAGGGAAAGAATAAAAAGTTATGATTTTCCAAATTTTACAAACATTTGTTTATGTTGAGGCAGGGTCTTATGTAGCCCAGCCTGGTTTTGAACTCACTATGTAGTAGGGAACGACCTTGAATTTCTGATCCTCCTCCCTCTACCTCTTGGCCTGTGCCGCCATGCTTAGCTAAGAAAAGATGAGTTCCAACTTCGTACAAACCGTTATGGCAGCTCATGGCAGCTGAGGAACCCGATCTGTCTCAGTTGATGAGACCCTCAGCTTGTTAGGGCCCTTCAGCCATTAGCACCCCCATGAGCGTCCCCTTTTTAGTTCCTGTTGGTCACCAAAGATGGATCAATGACTCCGAAGCTCAGCAGCGGCATAGGGTCAGTCAGGGCTCCAGGGCAAGCATCCATGGGATGCTCTCCTCTAGTGAGAGTGGATACACAGTGGTATTGAGAACTTCCTAAGACTGGGCGCAGGGTCTTACAGAGAACCAACCCTGTTAGAGGGGTACCGCTGGTGAAGGCCCTGAGAGTGGAGAAGAGGACCTGCTTGCTGGACAAAGCCGATGGGGCATAAATCCAGCGAGCATATGCAGGAAGCAGGGATTTTCTCACCTCACTATAGGAAAAAAAAAAAAAAACCAAAAACGGAGATGGAAACAGAAGTTTAAAAGGAGTAAAATGTAACCACTGTGGAGAGGCGGAGGGGAGCTTGCTGTTATTTTGTTGTTAGACTACTTATTACTGGCCATGTTTTGAAACTTCACTAAGAAGCCTTCAGGAAGTGTAAGCAATACTATAACAAGTTGCTGAGAAAAATTCAAGATCAGATACAAAGTTACTGAAAAAGAAACATTAAGACCCAGATGGTACTGGTGCCAAACTTTACAACCTGAGTTTCATCCCTGGGACCCACACCAGGGAAGGAGAAAACTGACTCACCCAAGTTTTCCTCTGATCTCCACACATACACACATATACACATGCTCCCACACACATATGCCCACTCATAAATGTAGGACCCAAGAGATTCAAAGTTCTCTGGATAAAGACAGCTGTCACTAAGCATGAAGACCTGAATCCAATTCTCCAGACCCACAAGGTTTCGGAAAGATAGAGCCGACTCTCACAAGTTCTCTGACTTCCACATGTGTGAGCACACACACACACATACACACACCACATACACACACACACAAATTAAATCTAATAAAATTTATTTATAAAATAAATAATGTAAATAAAATAATAAATAATGTATAATGTAATAAAATAATAAATGTAAAATCTGATTTAAAAACAGAAAATAGATGTGTGTGCAAATACATACAAACATTGTGTGATAAGGTACACATATATGCTTATGTGTATCATGTACACACACATGCACACAACATAGAAACAAAGGCAGAAAGTTGCCAGTGAGTGCCTTGGCTAAGTATTTGGTGACACTGTCTCACTGGCTCCTGGATTCAGTGTCCTTGCCAACCTGTGCCTTCAGTTATTTGGTTCCTGACTACGTGCACATTTTCCTGATGTGGCAAGCAGAAAGCCATTTGGGAATTTCAAACAAAAAAAAGTTTTTTTTTCTTTTTTGGACACAGGATCTTGTATAGCCAGGCTGCCCCTCAACTTACTGTGTAACATAGATGACTCTCAACTTCCGGCTCTCCTGTCCCCACCTCTGAGAGCTGGGATTCCAGGCATGTATCATCATACCCCACTGATGTAATGATGCTGGCGATGGAATCCAGGCTTCCTGTATGCCAGGCAAGTGCTCAGTGGGCTGAGTAGCATCTCCAGACCCAAGAATTCTTTTTAATCTTATATTTTTTATTTCTTTATGAATTATGGTTAGAGTCCACTAAAAACTGTGCAGATTTAACATACTACATGAGTTATCTACTCATTATTGACTCCTACGGCTTTCTAAATTTGGCCTATTTATTTTTATTTTGTCTTTTTCATGTTTGGAGTGCATACATGTGTATGTACATATAAATGCATATATTACACACATGTATAAAATACATCAGTGTTCGCATGTATGTGGTATGCATGTGTGTTCAAATGCGTGGTTGCACATGTGTGTGCATGTGTGCTTGTTGGAGCTGGGGTTGACACTGAGTCTTCAGTTTCTCTCCATCTTATTCACAGAAGCAGAGAGGCAGAGTCTATCAGCTGAACTCAGAGCTCAGTGATGTGGCTGGACTCCAGAGATCCCCTATCTCTGTCTTCTAAGGTCTGGGACTACTGTCAGGCCACCATGCCCACCTGGCATTACATGGGCTCTGAGGATCTGAAGTCCTCCTGTCCGTGCTTATATGACAAACACATTAACCATGAAACCATTCGTAACCCTAATTTGTTTTTAAAATTTTATGCATAAATATGTATATATACACATATATATATTGATCATATTCACCCCCATTACTTATACTGCCCTCCTTCCTGAAAGTGCACTGAACTCATTAAGAAGTTTTTGATTTTATATATATATTTGCTGCTGAGTATTTTTGCTCAAAGAGGGGGAAAAAGCTTTTGTTTGAAAATCAGATGACATCTACCTTATGCCCTGACATCAACTCCACACCAAGAGCTGCTCTGCCAGAACGGCTATAGATCCTTCCTCTCTCTTGCCCCTAAGAAGCAAACCCTGCCTCCTGTTTCTTGAGTCCGGAGGTCTCTGTTCTGAGAAGCACATGCAGCCGCGTTAACAAGACGCCACTTTCAGAGCCAGGCTAAGAGGTTGCTCTGCTTCTGCCTGGGATTCCCCCCACCCTCAAAAAACACTAGTGCGTGGCGTCTGGCATCCACAGGAGGCCCAAGGGCGAGACTAAGTGCAGGGCCAGGCTGGGGGGCGCTGCTGGCAGTTTCTTCCTGGATAAGTCAGGGGATGAGCTGTGTTGGATGTTGGTCTCGACCTCTGCACTCTCCACACTCCGGCCCCATGAAGCACAGTCACACTATTTCCCCAGGTCTCCCCAGACTCCCAACTCATAACCACAGACGCTGTCTCAACCACACAGCACGGACTGATTCTTTACTTAAGAGGCTTGGGACAGTTAGCTGTGGAAGAGAAGACACCAGTTGTGATCCACACCTGACTCCATACTGGTGTTGTTTTGTGACGCAGATATAGCCATGGTAAGAGCTAGACAGCATGGGGACTGAGATACTGCTGAAACCACATGGACAAAGGAGAAAGATCATTTCCAGAGCTGGGCAGTAAAGATCAAAGCATTTCTTCCCAAGTCCATAAGGCTGGCTGAGTGAGGCTACTTCCCCTTTGTATTCCCGGGCTAATCTACATCACACATCCCAAGATAGTCAGTATCTCTACAGCTGGATTCAGTATTGGTAGATCTCTCTCTCTCTCTCTCTCTCTCTCTCTCTCTCTCTCTCCCTCCCTCCCTCCCTCCCCCCTCCCCCTCCCCCTCTCCCTCTCCCTCTCTCTCTCTCAAGAGTCTGTGAATCATTTCTGGACACATTTCCACTTGTATTAGTTCATATCCTGTTACTATAACTTATATGAAACTGGATACTTTATCAAATGAAAAATTTTGCTTAGCTCAGAGTTCTGTAGGTTTTAGGAGACAATACAATACCAGGATCTGCTAGTTTCTATTGAGAGCTTCATGGTAAGTACCTGGGAGAGGAAGAAATCACATCACAAAATGGGAAACCAGAGAATGACAAAGGATCCCACTATCCTTTCCAAGGGTCTGTCTACTTCCTGTTTACTAAGGACCTCCAACTATCTCCTCTACCTCTTCACACCAACATCCTGGGGACAGAGCTTCCGTCCCATGGCCCTTGGGGGATAAACTCAAACACTGAACAAAAGCACCAAGTCTCCAGAATGCCACGACAGTGCCACCAGGTTCCTGTTGTCCTTCTAGTAGATGGTGAGCTGGGAAGTATATTGTCAACATGTTTCTCACTGCACTGCATAACAAGCACACCCCACACCCTCAATGGCTGACACAAAGTGAGGAACATTTCTCACTCTCTCTGACAGCCAGACTTGAGGGTTAGGGCTGAACTTTCTGCTCTGTCTTCTGGGAAGGAGCAGCCAATCTCCTATGTTGATAGTCCCAGGGCAGAGACAAAATGGCAGAACATTTTAGAAGCAACATAGAACAGTCATATTTCACTAGGCAGCAAGAGTCTGTGAAAGTCTGAGAGTGTGTAGGAGAGACAGACTCCCCTGCAGGGAAGGACAGCAGATATCCTGGTAAAAATTAGAGGATTAACCACAGCTCTGATTCTCCATTCTAGGGCAGGTCAAAGAAGCCACTGAACAGAGATAAAGCCTCAATTCTCAGTGTCACTTTTTAATTATGTTGTCTTGGTCATGTGCAAACTGAAAGAAGGTTTCTTTGTTTGTTTGTTTGTTTGTTTGTTTGTTTGTTTTTTGGATTTGCATTTTTTGAGACAGGGTTTCTCTGTATAGCCCTGGCTGTCCTGGAACTCACTCTGTAGACCAGGCTGGCCTAGAACTCAGAAATCCGCCTGCCTCTGCCTCCCAGAGTGCTGGGATTACAGGCGTGCGCCACCACCGCTCGGCTTGGAAGAAGATTTCTATCCTTCCTTTTAAAAATTATTTTCCTTTTGAGGTAGGATCCCACTTACGACTCTGACTGACCTGGAGCTCTTGAGGCGCAAGAGCCATACACACCTTTTCCTTTTCTTTTTGTACATTAGACTAATTCAAGAGGTTTTTTTTTTAATTGGGTTTTTTTTTAATTGGGAGTTTTGTTTTAGAGTATCACATTTGGCCTAGGATAGTCTCAAAAACTCTCTGACTTCTAAACCACACCCCCAGTACAGATTCTCTTTCTTTTCTTATTTTTTTATATTATTTCTCTGTGTGTGTGTGTGTGTGTGTGTGTGTGTGTGTGTGTACACATGGGGTACACATAGTACAGCTTGTGGGAGCTGTTCTTTTATTTTCATCACCTGGGTACCAGGGATCAAACCCAGGCCATCAGCCTTGGCATAAGGCACCTCTGCTGGTTGAGTCATCTTGCCAACCACTTTCTGTTCTCTGGTTCACCTGAACTGGTGGTAGACATGATGCCAAGAGAAGAAGCCCTGGAAATCGGTCCCCAAGAGGAACTCACTCGTTGGTATCAGAACACTGTAGCCCCCTCTGGGAGGCAGCTTTGGTGCTTTGCCTCAAAACCAAACAGGCTCTTTCCATGGGTCACATCAACTGAGCTCCCAAATGAACTGAAAAATTGGATGTATACAGATGTTTAGAGGAACTTGAGACAAACTTGCCTAAAATGAAAGCAGCCATGAGGCCCTTCAGAAGAGGTGGGACAAACTAGTGTAGAGCGCCCTACAGCTACAATAATTGAGTGCTAGAAAGAAAGGGAAGCCACAGAAAATCCACGGGGAGCCTTGAATGCACACAGCTAGTCTGAAAAGGGCACACAGTCATTCTGAAAAGACAAAACTATGGGGGCCATAAAAACGTAAACCTGTAGATGGGACAACCCACCAAAGGTGAGCCTGACTGTAAATTATGAACTTTCACTGATGACAATGTGTCAAAAACCAGCAGAAGCCCAGATCTTTGTTGTTGACTCTGGAGAGCAGACAAGCTAAGTGCTGGTCCATCCTCTCTCCTGTGCCTAACCAGCAGTGGTACTGGGCAAGCTAGCTTGCCTCTCAAAGCCTCAGCCCACACACCTGTAACATGGGTGCTCATACCTCACCATAGGGCTGTTGAGATAGTGAACGTGCTCTGAGGTTCTTGAGGCCTGTCTTGCGGACAAGGGAAATCAGAGCACTGAGTGGCCTGAATTGCAACTTATATCTCAAAGCAGGGAGCTTGGCCCTTCCCCTCCTGCTCTCTAACAACCTGCTCCCACCCTCATTCCTCACGTCCACTCTAGAAACCTCAGGCCTTCCGGCTAAATACATCTCACAGCAGTCCCAAACTCTTGCCTCTACTCTAGCTCCAGGAATACCCCAGGGCCTCAGGGCCTCGGCCCTGCATGGTTCCTCTGTCGACCCTGTTTATCTCTGTCAGCCAGCATGTGCAAGGGGCTAGGAACCCCGCTGTACCCTGTTTTAAGCAAAGCTTAGGTGCTGCTTGGCTGTGTCCAACAGTGATCTAAGTGTACTGTGGTTCACTGGGTTTATATTTGCTTCCAGCACAGGGCCTTAGGGAGCCTGGAACTGCAACTTTAGTCTTCTGCACTCGCTGGCATTCCTTTGGCATATCAGCCACGTAGCCTTTAAAGCACAGCACCCTCCTGCTGCACCCTGCCTTCCTGGTGGCTTTCGTGCTGACTGTCCTGGAGCCCTTTGCTTTCTTTCACCACTGCCTTGCACAAAATCTTGTCAATCAGACTCAGGAGGCCAAGGGACAATGGCGACCCATCAGTCACACCCCAAAGTGCAGACTCACCCTCAATAGCATAACCTCAATGATGATAGTACAAGTCCCACCAGAGCCCCAGGCGGTCCCTGGGAGCCTGACGGCCCCTCATGGCCTCCCTTTGTCCTCTTCCTCTGCTCCTGCATACTCGCTCCTTCCCTTTCCTCCTTCATGGTCCAGGCTGCTCTGCTGAGGGATCCCAGATCACCCCCATCTAGACCTTTCCCAGTGTGACCTCCTACCCACCATCGTGTGTCATTACCACTTGGATGCTTAGTTCCACAGACCTACCAACTACCCCTCTGTCTTGGGCACGGGACAGAGAGTACCATAAGACGTCCTGCATGCCTAAGGCAATAGCCATAAGACACCAAATATCTCCCAGCTCAAATAGAGAAACTTGTTCCCAAGGTCAAGCAGGCCTGGCTGGGGCCACGTGGGCTCAGAGTCACATGTGTGATGTTGCTTCCTCGATCAGGTATCCTGCGTATCTGCTGCAGACCCTGCCACACCCATGAAAAATGGCCTCTGTGTTCTCACACAGCCCTGGATACTTCTGAGGAACCCCCAAAGCAACACAGAATGCAGGGTTACAAGTGGGCCCTAGGTTTGGTATTTGTGAGAATCACAGCAGAGAACTGAGGCCTGGCCGAGCTGCACACAGAGGCCTCTCGGCACTCTATGTGTGCCACGTAGCTCACCGCAGTCCTTGAGACCCCATGACTACCTGCCAGGCTTCTGGCCCAGTATTCTCCTAATAATTGGGACCTAACCCATGCCTCTGCTGTGCAGCACTTCAAGTACCATGGCCACCCTCAAGACACTGAAGGAAGGACTGCTCTAGCACGCAGGGGAATGCTGGGAGTTTCCCCCACCCCCATGGGCACATACAGTAAGTAGCTTTCCTTGCTGGGTTCTAATTCCTGGGCCACCAGCAAGCTGAGGGCAGCTGCAAGCAACAGGGTCTGCCCTCTCAGTGGGGTGGGGGCATTTCTCAAAGCCTCACCACACTGGGCCTTCAGGTATTCAGGAAAGGCTAAGTTAACCATACACCCCACACATCTGTAAAACCTTGGTCCAGTCTTGTACAGCCTGATAATGTCTGTGAGTTCTTCTCTCTTGGCCCACGGAACTTTGTAAGGGTTTCATGGGCCAATCTGTTTTCTGTCACCTTCTCCTTCGAAAGCCATCACTTTATAGGCCAGGTACAAAGAACCCTCCCTTTTTGAAGTAAAGGGGGTCTCTCTGGATCCAGCGGACTGGCAGGAGACAGGGCATGGGGATGAAGGAGCCACAGCTCTGAATTCTCAAACAGAAACTAGATCAGGGCCCATCCCCAGTCCGCCCCACCCTGTGTGCACCTCCCGTATTCATCACTCCCTCCCCACTCCTTCCCTCCCAAGCTATCAGGCTGCCCAGTCTCGGGGAAGCTCTGATGTAAGGGCCTGGGGGGCCTGGGGCTTTCAGGGCTCCACTGTGTCTTGTACATGGGAGCTTACATTGTTCTAAGCCCTGCAAGTGCCCATCAGGGTCTGGCTGGACAAAAAAAAAAGAAAGAAAGAAAGAAAGAAACCGTGAGGGTCTATTCGGGACAGACGCTTGTTTCCCAAACTCCTGAGCAGCAGGTCAGTAGGTCCTGTGAAAGTTCTTCCCCTTCCTTGTAAGCAGCCAACACTCTGTCAAGTGGCGGCAATGTCTGGCTGCCTCCCCTTTTGACACCCACCATATTCATTTGCCTCAGCCCTGGGCTACAAAAGTGTAAAAGAACAAGAAGACTACGCGTGTGACTTTTGTTGGGCCTCTTTATTTAGAACCTGGCGGACGAGGAGCCCTGGGCAGTTGGTATGGGCAGTACAGGAACCATTTCGACAGTCTGGTCACCAAGTTTAAGAGCAATCTAATGAAGTGGGGGACACTGTTAGCTAACTGAAGATGAATGTGTGGGGGCTTTTACTCAACAACCATTCCCCTAGAGTCTAATAGAAAAGATTTACATTTGTGGGTAATCTGAAGCTGGTGATTTCTAGTGCCTTTGGTAATAATCAATAACCCAGCAGTTTCGTGGCAGAGGGATCCACACATGGATAAATACAAATATTAAATTAGCATAATTTTTTAAACTTTTTGTACAAATATACATGCTTTTTCCTTTTTCTTGTCTTTTTCCTTCGTTCTACATTTTCTAGTTTCTCTCTTTTATTTATTTTTTTTTTTTTTGCACTGAGAGCGAGTAGAGATTAAACATTTTACATAAGTGAATTAAAGCTTTACACCTTGGGACCAGCGTACTCCTTGCACATGGTACAGAGTGTTCTCAATACATTGCACAGTTTTCAGATTTCCACAAAACCGTGGGGCTGCTCTGCGCAGCCATCTCCGGTTCCTGCTACATAAACGAAAGGTCCCAGCGAAGCCCAGAGTTCTTCCATCGTCCGCTGCCCAGATGCCCAGCAAGTTCTCTCTGGCCGTATGGCTCCAACTGCGGGGAGAGGGACTCAGGTGAGCAGGCATGGCAGGAACTCCCCGGGGGCGGCCCCTCCGCGACCCCCGGGGGGACGCCAGACTCACCTAACTCATCGCAGACGTTTGCGCGGGGTCTGCTCCACCGCGCCCACCCCAGGAGCCACGTTTGGAGAGGGACACCCTGGAGGAACATCGTTCGACGCCTTGTTCTCCTGCGCAGTTCTCTTGCGCTTGGCGAAGAAGTCTGCGGGCGATAACGCGCGTCGGTCAGGGCGGGGCTGGCCCGGAGACCCGCGAGGGGACCCGCGGAGTGCGCAGGGCGCGGGGCCGGGATGGGGGCGCCATCCCTGCCCGCGCCGAGGTCCGCGGCGGGTCAGCTTTGTTTACGTCGCCGCGCAATGTGCTGTGTAAGCATTTCCCCTTGTCCCGCGGCCAAGCCCCCCGGGGCTGCCACCGCACTTAACCCCCTCCATGCCGCACACACGGCTCCCTACGGGGCTCCCGCGGCCCGAGCCAAAGACCGCGATCCAAGTGGGTCGCGGCCAGGCTCGCCCTCCCACTGCACGCTCGGGAGCCTTGAAGCTGCACCCCTACCAGTAGGAAAGGGGTGCAGGCGCAACCGCGCCCTAAGCGCCGCGGGCCCTTTAATGCCACGGGAGGAGGCGGGGACCGGGCGAGGCCCCCGAGGGCGAGGGAGAGCCCGGCCGGCCGGACAAAGCGAGGCCGGGCCGGGGCGGGGCCGTGCGGGGCTCACCGGAGATGAGAGGCCCCGACAGCTTCTGGATCGCACCGTTCGCATTGGCCGCAGCAGCCCCGGCTGCAGGACGTCCTGGAATCCCCGAGAGAGGCTGGTCCTTCAGCTCTTGATTCTCGTCCTGCTCCTCGACCGGCTCCCCGTTTTGCTCCTCGTCCGGCTCCGCACCCTGCTCCTCGACCGGCTCCGCGCCCTGCTCCTCCACCGGCTCCTCGTCCTTCTCCTCGACAGGCTCTGCGCCCTGCTCCTCGCCCTGCTCAGAGACCGGCTCAGTTCCCAGCTCATCACCCGACTCAGCACCCGACTCCTCGCCCTGCTCAGAGACCTGCTCGGGGACCTGTTCCTCGCCGTCCTGAGTCGCCACGTCCGGGTTCGCGTCCGGGATCGGGTCCGGAGTCGGGTCCGAGGTCGCGACCAGGGTCACCTCCGGAATCGGCTCTGAGGTCAGATCTGAGGCCGGGGCCGGGGTCGCGGGTGGGGTGGGCTCCGCGACCACGGCCGAGGCTGGGGCGCTGGGCGGCTGCTCAGGCGCCTCCTCTAGGCCGTCGAGGGCCTCGCCAGCCGGCGGCCCAGAACGCGGGATGACAGCCACGGCCACCGGGGGTGGCCGGGGCCCCAGCTGCAGGCGACAGCGCCCCACCTGCACCGTCTCGCGGTAGAAGGCGGGCACAGACTCGCTGTCCACCTCCATCCACTGCAGACGGCCAGGGCCTCGAAGAGGCACATCCTGCTGGAAGTTGAAGTCCCAGCGGTTCTGGTCCTCGGCGTTCAGCTCCGCCAGGCGCATCCGCAGCTCGCGGCCCAGCTCCTCGTGGTCTACAGGCCCGAAGAGGCTGCGGCAGGCGCTGCTGCGCGCTATCACTGGGAAGGTGTCGCTGGAGGCCAAGCGTTCCATCGCTGTTCTGCTGCGGAGGTACACGTCGGACATGCCCATGGTCGAAGGCTGTGCAAACGCGGGCAGCGAGAAAGAAGGGAACGGGAGGAGAAGGAAGAGGGGAGAGGAGGAGGGCGGAGGCTGGGCGTGGGTGAGACCCCTTGCACAGCCCTCGTCCACCTCTGCCTAGGGACGCAGCGGCTACCTGGCTGATTGGTGATGGACGGCTCCTGCGTCTCGGTCGCTTGTCCTGTCCAGCTTGGGCCGCGCCCCCTCGGAGCTTGCCTGCCTGTTCGCTTGCTCTCAGTCGGGCCTAGCCGGCACCCCTCGAGCACAGCGCACTGTGTGGAACGCCCAGCCCGCTGCGCCCCTTTATACGCGCTGGCCCCACCCCCGCGCGCGCGGGCCTCCTCACGATTAGCATAATGTAGTATTTTCAGTTTCAACAACACCGCGGGGATTGGAGGGCGCATCCCGCCCCGCCCACAGAGGCCCTGCCCCCGCGCCGCGCTCATTGGCCGGGCGCACACACCCCCGGGGCCGGGCGGGGCGGGCGACGGGCGGGCGCTGATTGGCGGCCGCGCGGCGAGCGGGCTGCGCGGGACAAGGGGCGGGGCTCGAGTTAAAGAGCTCTGCGGGCGGTAACGTGACACCGCGACGCCCCTCCCCCTCGCCCCATCCCCCCCGCCCCCCGCGGGCTCCTTTGTCTGCAGGCGGGGGCTCGCGCAGCCGCGACGCGCGCGCCCCCTCGGACCATGGAGCTAGGCACAGCCCTCGGCGATGCCGACGTCGGTGCAGGTCTCTGGGTCCCCGCGGCCCGCGCTAGCCCTAGGACTGTGCCAACTGATTAGGGCTTTAAGCTACCACTACCAGCTGGGTCCTGGCAGTACGATGGCTGGAGCCACCCTCTGCCCCCAGGCCTAAGTATCTGCCTTCGAGGCATCTGCACACCTGCTGGCCCTAAGAACCTCTATCACGGAGTTAGAGACCGGGGTCACCTCCATTCTTTTCCCGAGAAACAATACTGTGGAGATCTTAAAAGGTCTGTAGCCTGATCTATAATAGGCCTACCTACCCAGGGGATGAGACACAAGTTGGGCCCATCCTGGCCTGTACCTACATTACGCAGGACATTAGGTTTGGGTCAGGACATATTCGGCCCCCAATTCTGCCTACCTTAGTTGGTTAGAAGTAGTTGTGCTAGAAAAGAGGGAATGGCCCACCCCTCCTCCACAGCAGTGCCTCTTGGTGGGGCCCTGGATACTCACACAAACACACCCGACGCAGCCTGACAGACACCCCCCCCCCCCGCCCCTGCCGCCGCCGCTGCCGCCAAAAGGAGTTCATTATTTAGGGCAGGGAGTCGAGAAGGTGACTCAGGCATGTGCCAGGAGCTGGCCCCCTTCCCCCCCCAGCCCCCCCCCCCGCCCTGGGGAATCAGAACTTCCGGACATACTTGAAAGGCCCTGCAGAGCCCCAAGCTCTCAGCTCCCAGCAGAGATGCCTGTGAGAATTCGGAGACAGAATCCTATTTATAGGGTTAGGTAGGTTGAACCAAGCAGGGAGTCAAGTCAAACCCTGAAGCCAGGAGCCAGACTGTACAGGCTGTCCCGGAACAGGTGAGAGAAGCTCTCTGGTGGGTTTGGAAGCAGCTCTGGTGGAGGGTCCAGTGCTGTGACCTGTAAGGATTTCTTTTTCCCGGCATACCATATTACAAATCTCTCAGGGCATCGGTATGTCACACTATTTTTCTTGAGTAAACTAATGAGGGCTTCCAAGGGGCCTCATGAACCCCTCGCTAAAAGCTAAAATCCGCTAGCCCAGGGTCAGAAGGAGGTAGGGCTTTGTTCTGTCCCTGTGTCAAAGCCACATGGGCCTCTCCAGAGACCCTGGACACAGGACTACACTCCGCACTTGTTTGTGACCACCTGGCCTCCGGGGTCTCCCCAGCAGTCCGAATGCCCAGGCTGCAGCTGTCAAGGATGGCGAGGACAGAGAAGGCCAACCCTGCCCACAAGCCAGGCCAAAGCTGCTGAGAGGACCGCGCCTGCCCCCTGTGGTGGGTGGCACCAGACCCTATTTGTTGGGAAAAGCAGTCTAGATGACCAGGTGGTCTATACTGCAGGCTGCCTCGCTGGGTATCAGTCTGGCTAGGGCACCCCTACCCCAGGTTGCCTTTATCACCTCCTTTCATATTCCCATTTCATCTGCTTATTTGTCTGTCTCAACACAGGTAAAGGCGACCCCTCTGCAAGTCTAACGGTGGAATTGCATCGGCGCTAGCTAGCATGGACAGACCGGTCAGGCACACTGCTTCCAGGAGCAGGGCAAAGCTCGCCATCTAGCCCTCCGACCCAAGGGACCTGTAGGTAAGTAAACATCTGTCTGGCTACAAGAATCGTCTTCTATTTTTGACGTTAAAAACACATCCAAAGGAAACAAGAACATTTTTACTGTGTTGCTGCGGAGAGTTGGGGGTGGAGGGCTGGGCTGGCGCCCAGGCTCATCAGACACACGTTTCCTGACTTCTTCCTTGTGTGGTGCGAGGGGGTGTGAGCTGTGGGACCTCTCCCTTGGACCCGGTGAACAGAATGAGTCTCTCCCGCCATCTTCGCCCATACCCTTGGGCAGGGTGTGTACTTTACCTCTTGCCCCTCCCGGAGCACCTAGAAAGACCACACATCCAAAGACCGTTTCTGCCACCAATTGTTGGTGAAATTTCTGCGTGCACCCAATGACATTACAAGCCATTACAGCATTGTTTTGCTGTGTGCCCGCCTGGCTGGCCGAATGAGGAACAGCTCAGGCACAGCGACTCTGCCAGTGACTGGACTACGAGATAAAATTTTAAAGCTGGGGGTAACTCGGTGGTAAGGAACTTGAGAAGTATGTACGCTGGTTTTGGGTTCCATCCACAGCCCTGAAAATAAACGAATAAATGAATAAATAAACACATCTTATGTCCTAAATCGCTAAAAGTTAGGAGCCGACTCCACGGTGCAGCTACTGACTGAAGCTAGAACACACAGCAGGCAGACGGACACTCCAGCAGTCTGTTCCGAGGAGGAAATGGGCTGGCTGTATTCAAACCTTGCTGTGGCTCCTAGGTGATTAAGGCCAGCTTAACCTACACCCTCCAGCTCCTCCAACCAACTCCGAGATTTGATTAGTGAATTGTAACGCAGGACGGCTCTTGGCCCCAGCCCTCCTGCCCTTTCATTCTTAGAGGAGACTGGAACAGCTAAGCCAGCTCAGCTTGCCGGAACGTCCCGGGATCACACTCACAACAGCCCGCATAGCTGGTCAGCCTCGGGGACTCCGGGCACCCCGAGGAAACCGGGTGCTCAAGGTCTTCCAAGCCCTTAGCCGAAGCCGAGTCCGAGTCCAGGAAACCTGTCCTTGACTTCACACTGCCCCCTGGTGGCCAACTTAGACAAGGCCGGTTTCTTGGCTGCCTCATGCCTGTCTTTCCTGCCTGCGTGGATGGCTCTCCTGGTCATCCCCACCCCTGACCCAGAGCCCCAGGTTCTGGGGCCTTCCCGGAGTAACCACGTAATCAAGAGTTGAGACTTGTCTCCCCTCTGGCCCTTAAAGCTGCCTTCTCAAATTCTAAGACCCTGAGCTGTCATATCAGATAAATTAAGGCCTTGAAGAATTTTCCATGAAACCATGAGCCACATGTCACCCATCCATCAAGGAAGGTGGAGAATGCAGACCCAGGGTCAGGACTAGAGGGAGAAGGCCAAAGGGTTGGGTGACACATTTTGTTGCCTCTGGAGACTCCTGGAGGGTCACGGACGGAGAACAGTCCTCTCACGATCCTTCCGGGGTCTCTTCATGTGGCGAGCAGAGGTCCAGCTGCCTTCCTGATAATGATGCACCTTCAAGAAGTCCAAAAGTGTCTCCATCTTGTGCCTGCTGCGGGCTCTGACCAGCATCTGGTTTGGACTCCCTGCTTTAATCCAACGAGAGAGAGAGAGAGAGAGAGAGAGAGAGAGAGAGAGAGAGAGAGAGAGAGAGAGAAACAGGGCAAAGACAAAGGCTCAGAGAGATTCAGCATCCTGCCTGAGATCACTTAGCAGTCAGAGAGGCACTGCCTCGATCTTAACGAACACTTGGACCAAGCCCTGGATGGAGTTTGACTCTGTTTGCAATGGCGGGAGCCCCCGGAATGTCCCCCACACAGTCCCCCAAGCCTCCAACTCCTGCCCCGTTAGTTGGGCTCCGAGGGGTGTGTGCGGTTACAGAAGAACCCCGCCGCCCCCAGCAGTAAGCAGCTCCCTGCGCGCACTTGGCGGGGCCCCAGGCGGGCGCAGGGCGAACGCCCTCCCGCACCAGTTCCCGCGCTCGGCTCGCCCCGCCCCCGGGACGGGCTGTTCTTGGGGCCGCTGCCAGACACGTCCTCCGCAGGTGCCGGCCTCTCTCCGGTGACGCGGCCACATGCGGCCCAGGCTCCGATTACAGGGCCTGCCTTGTACTCGGGGTCCGGGCTGGGGGTCCTCACTCCCCAGGAATGGGTGGGAGGGGCAGGGCAGGCCCTGCAGAGGGAGACTACGAACAAGGAACAGCCGCAGGCAGGGGCCGCCCCCAGACACGTGCGGCGGCTGCCTTGCCGCCGCGGTTTGGAGGCGGGGGGGGGGAGGGGGGAGCCTGCGCCCAGTTGCATGACTTGACTGGGCCCAGGACCCAGTGTTCTAGAAGTCCGGGACCACTGGGACACCCCAGGATCCTGATGCCCGTCTCGGAGATGAGGGGGATCTAAAGGGCTGGTGCGAACCGAAGTCAAACACTGGGCCAACCCCAAGCCCCCCAGCCTTCCCTCTTTCCACAGACCATATGCAACGCCTGGTCCCGGGGTCCAGCGGCCCACTTTGCCAAGGAAATAAAAACGTAGATCTCGTACTCCTGGATTCCCTTCTCCCTTTCCCCTTTCTTGTTGGCGCTAGAAGGACTCACAGTCAGAACCTCCTGCCCACGAGGTGCACCCAAGAAGCCTAGGTCCCTCCAAGCCACCTACCTTTAGCCTAGCTTTCAATAGCTACAGTGTCGGGGAGTCCAGGGCCTGCTGGAGCCTAGGGGATAGTAAGGTAAGCCTCAGAAAGGAGGCTCCTCACCACACACACACACACACACACACACACACACACTCACCACACACAGAGGGAGAGGGAGAGGGAAAGGGAGAGACAGAGAGAGGGGGAGAGAGAACGAACCTCAGGGGTTAAGGGAGTTGCCAAAACTTTATTTTGAGACAGTCTTCTAGTGGACCAGGCTGGCTTCAAACTCAGTATGTAGCCAAGGATGATTTCTTAGTTCTGATCCCCCTGCCTCCTTCTCCTAAGTTCCGGGATTCAGATATGCTCCACATGCCTGGCTTATGTCGTGCTGGGGCTGTGTAAGCTAGGCAAGTACTCGAAAAACTGAGCTGTGTCCCTAGACCACGAGACTTCTACATGGTAGTTGAGCCCCTACTTCGTGTGACCTCACTTAATCCTGAAACATCCCTGTGAAGGAACCAAGGCCCAGAGGTGGAGTGACTGCTCAGGAGCCCGCCAGAGATGGGGTTTGAAAGAATATGCTCACCTGGGCCCTGAATGGTCAGGGCAAGGAGCGCTTCTCCTCTCTTTCTTCACACAGCTCCTACCACCCGCTTCAACCCAGTCCTCCCTGAGTTGTGTTTTAAAGAAAGCAGTTACCAGGCTGGAAGTTGGAACAATAGCGCCTCGAACAGCTCCGTCTTCGCCGCGTCTCCTCCAGGACCCCGTGCTGGCTGGGCTAAGGGGTTCTTCCTATCTGTGCTGCTCAAGGCTGAGGCAAGTGGGGCTCCCACAAGCTACAGCAGAGAGGCCTCGGGCCGCCTCGAGATCAAGCCTGGAGTCCTTCTGCCCCCTGGTGGTCAGAGTCCACATTGCAGCAGGAGTAGAAAGCTGGTGCTGCCCCCACCCACCCCCCCACCCAACTGTGCCTGACCCCCCGAAGGTGGTGTAACAGGGGTCTTACTGTTCTGAGGCTGCATGCCCTCGAGATTATGCTTTTTCCCAGTGTAGCCAGTTAGAATTGTTAAAAGCCTTGCTACTTGGGGAGCCAGAGCTATATGACTGTGAGCCTGTGAGCCTGCCCTCGCCTCAGAGGCTGGTAAGCAGTAGGAAGGCCAGCAGCAGGGACAAAGAGCCTGCTCTAAAGACTGAAGGCGCCCTGTGTGCTGGCACAAGCCATTAAGTTCAGCACTTGGGAAGCAGACAGACAGATACATTTCTGTGTGTTCAAACCCAGCCTGGTGGATACAGTGAGTTTAGGGCTACATAGTGAGACCTTGTCTCAAAAAAAAAAAAAAAAGACTAAATCTAAAAGACAGAGCGTCAAAGGAAATGGGGTCTGACCACCATTCTGAGCCTTCCCCATCCCCACCCTCCCATCCTCACCCCTCCTTTCTAGCCCCATTTGTTCTTTCACTAACCCCCCCCATACCCCACCCCACCCCACCCCCGCCGCTGCCGCCTAGCCTCCAGTGCTTCTAACTTGGTTCCCTCCCCTGAACTTGCCACACAAAGCTCCAGACCTCAGAGCTGACTAGGCCTGTCCCCTGACACTCCCTCCTCGGGCCTACGTGACCACGTGTGTGGATAGAAGCATGCCTTAAGAGTCAAGGCACAACACCCTCAGGACACATGGGCCCCACAGCCAATGGCTCTTCATAGGCTGTGGGCAGAGCCCCAGGTCTGTGAGCAACCCAGCCTTCTCAGCTGGTCGTTGCAGGGATCGAGAGAACGAGAGGGTTGGTTCTGAAGAGGCCACTGGAGCCAGGCAGTGAAGGCCTGAGGTTCCATCTCTGAAGGTTGTCAGAAGTACCCTGCCATCCTTGGTGGTGGGGAGGACGGGGCCCAGGCCCGGGTAGAACTGCATTCCTTTACTGGCTGACCTTGGGCAAGCGTATAGCCCTCTCTGTGCCTCTGCTTTTTCATCTGTGAGGCTCCTGTAGAGGCCCGGGGACCAAGTAAGAGGCATGTGAACTGTCAAAACAAGCCTCCCCTTGAGGGTGCCTCACTACCTCTATCCCTTGGTCGCCCCTAACAACGTGGAGAGGAAGGCGCAGACCCTTCCAGGTGACCCCCTCCCACTGCGTTGCAAAGAAAACTGTACATTTCCTTTGATCCCAGGGGTGGGGGTGGGGGTGGCGCTAACGGAGACTCAGACCACAACAAAAGCACTTGCACCAATAGTCACGTGGGGTCCCCTAATCCGCAGCCTAATTACCAGCTCTGACAACACAACCCCTCCCCCAACGAGTCGGCGGCGGCCCGTTCCTTCAGTCTCTGCACACACATGCAAACACTAGGTGCTGTGTCCCCTTCTGGATGCTGATCCACTGCGTCTGGAATGTCTGTCCTCACTGTCCCAAGTGTTCCCAAGCTCTGGTCTCTATGTGCCAATAATTGCGTCTAATCTTTGGCAGAATCGAGGAAGCAGAGAGTGGGGTTCACCCCCACCTCCTAGATGGGAAAACTGAGGCTGGAGAGGACAAGCGCTTTATCTAAACTCGATCATTCACGACTGTTGACCGAAGAGCTCCCCCCCCAGACAATGTTCCCTATGCTGAGCCCCAACACCCTCTGCCTCCTTCATGTGCTACCCCAGACTTATTTTGAGTGGGATTTTGTTTAGACAGGATCTTCTGTGCAGCTGAGGCTGGTCTCCAACTCACAACTCTATCTCAGCGTCTGGAGTTCTAAGAATGGAGACAACACCCTCAGCTCCCAGCAGGCTGGTGCCGAGCCTCAGCTGCTCCTGGAGCGCCCAGGGCACTGAGGAGGACACGGAGGGTCCGGGCTTGTGCCCGATTGTCCCAAGCCACTGTCCTTCCCTACGTGTTAAATCAGGGCGGGGGGGGGGCACAGGCTTTGGAGGAAGCATGCCTAGAAGCTGAGACCTCTGGAGTGGGGTGAGGGGGTTCCAAGCAGGCAGGCAGGGAGAGAAGAGGCCCCAGTGAAGGCCCAGCAAGACTGGGGTTTCAAGGTGTTACTCTGTGCCACACTGATAGACTGAAAGGATCTGCACACAGCTGGACAAGGGGATAGACCCACTCAGAAGTGCCATATACAACTGTGACAAGCAGAACCCAGGGTAGAACCCATGGCTACGCTCTGATATGCTGCCGTGGTTTGAGAAATTTGTTCTAGAACCAGTGGGAACAGAAAGACTCCTGTCCTCGGCGACCATTCCCTGGGGTTGAACAGTTGTACCCGAGGATCTAGGCTGGGGCAGCAGGGGTCTCAGAAACCCACCCGGCTAACCAAGTGTGGTGATGCACACCTTTAATCCCAGCACTGTAGAGGCATCAGACGGGTCTCTGTGAGTTCAAGGCCAGTCCGGTCTACACAGTGAGTTCCAGGCCCGTCAGAACCTCATAGTGGGGCCTGGTTTCAAAAGAGAGAGGAAGAGGGTGGAGAGGGAACGAAACACTGAAAATGGCTCTTCACACCAGTAATCCCAGCACGCAGGAGGCAGAGGCCGGAGGATTGCCTTGACTAGGCTACAGAGTGAGCCCCTGACTCAAAAAGTAAAATACCAGGGCTGGAGAGATGGATTAGTGGTTGAGAGCACATACTGATCTTCCAGAGGACTTGAGTTTGGATCCCAGCACTGCCATCATGCAGTTCATACCTGCCTAGAGCCCAACAGCCAGTGACCCTGGCCTCTACAAGCACCTGCACATACAGACATTCACTCTCACATGTCCATACACACACACACACACACACACACACACACACACATGCACATACATGCACCCCTAACTTAAAATAATAAAATAAATATTTTTTAAAAAAAAAATACGAACAAAAAATAAGCCCTGGAGTGCAGGGGCAGCTCTCTGCCTCCTTGACTCTCCCAAAGATTAAATGCAGTTATTGCCACCAGACAATTATTGCGGACCAGAGCTTGGGAACACTTGGGACAGAGAGGGTGAAAATCCAGCATCCAGAAGGGGACACAGCACCGAGTGCCAGGGCTCCCTGACACTGCTCTCTGGTCTGATTAGGAGCCCAGCTGGAATACCACAGTGGTCTATGTGGCTTCCAAAGATAAGAGACGAGACAGGAGGGCCCTCCATCCCAATAAAGCCAAGTGTCCCCAAGCCCATTATGAGCTTTATCAGCTCCTACCCTGGTATCTGGTCATCTGGTCTGAGTTGGAAAAATGGGACCAGGCTCAGCCGACTGCTCTGCACATCAGCTATCACTCTGACACTCAATAGACACTTTTATAGACTTCTGGGGAAGCCATAATCAGTCTCCATGATCAGTGTCAGCCATATAAACTCCCAGGGAATAGGCTTAGTGGATGATGGGAACCCATACACCTAATCTGGATCCCAAGCTTTGATTCCTCAAGACAGTCCACAGGCTGTTTCCTGGCGCCAACACCAATCAATGTGGCCTGAGAAGCTGCAGCTTTCTGAGAGCAGGAGAGAGAGCTGTAGACCTGGGCGCCGCCTGCTGGCCAAGGTCTGAAACGTCACCCACTTTGGCAGAGGAGGGATCTGGGGCAGGCTGAGACCTCAAGAGCCTGAGCAGAGGGCTGTTACAACCATCTCGAACCCTGCCCCCCTTCTCTGTGCCCAGCCCCAATGAAAACCCTGTTATTCCCAAAGACACAGAGGTGATTCCAGACTTCCCAAATGAATTGTGCAGACTGTACTGTTGGCCACGCTGGAGAATGGTCATGTCGGGCCACAGGCGGTATAGCACTCACCCAACTGCACACAGGTCCTGAGTTCAGCCCAGCAGTCATAAGCAAACTCAGACACAATCCCACACTGCCCACTCCCTTGCAGTCTGTCTGCTCACAGTTCCCTCTGTTGGCAAGCCCGGAGCTCTGATCCTTCAGTGGAAAAGCCTGTTCTGCTGTTTAACGGAGGGCGGCTCCCGGCAGCAGGGCTGGTAACGGAGTTAGCTCTCCTAATGGCTACCCAGTGCCTCAGGTCAGCTTTTCTCCCCATAGATAGGTTCATCCCACTACTCACAGCTCCCAACAGACCTAAGACCCCAGCCTCATCCCCTTCCAGATAGACCATGGCAGAAGCTGCCCGTGCTGGCTCCCCGGCCAGGATATATCTGCAAGTCAGCAGCCCAGATCAGAAGCCAGTGCTGCCGGTTAGGGAATGACCTCCAGTTTCATGGTTTCAATAAGATCTCCCCCGTAGTCCAGGGTGCTTAGATAGCTGCTCCCTAGCTGGTGATGCTGTTTGGGGTAGGCTTAGCAGGTCTTTGAGGAGCTGTGTCACTGGGGGCAAGCTCTGGGAGTTTAAAGGCTCACACCATGTTGAATTCACTCTCTCTGCTTCCTGTTTGCCGTTGAAGGTCTGAGTTCTCTGCTTCCAGCTCCAGCCATCACGAGTCTGTCCCACCATCATGGACTCACGTCCCTCTGGAAACAGTAACCCAAATGTCCTCTTGCTTTTATAAGTCGTCTTCCCCGAGGTGTTTTCTCACAGTTTAGAAAAACAACTGATACCGAGGTTGGTACCAGGAGTAGGGTATGGCTGTGAAGGCCTGAGCACTCTGGGTTTTTGGAAGAACATGGACAACATTGGGGGTGGGGTGGGGGTGGGGAGCAGTTAAATGTAATAACTAGAGTTTAGTAGGCCATCTTAGTATCCTGGAAGACATTAGTTCCAGGAGAAATGAGGACTCAAGACTCAAGAGATTTTGGAGGGGAACGATATGAGCATCTGAGCTAGAGGTGGTTCCTACGATGTTTTGACTACAAGAATAAATTTGCTTTCTGTCCTTGTCTTCGGAGCTTGCCTGAGGCTACGTTTAAAAATAATAGGCTAATTTTATTAACAGAGGAGACCTCAAGACAGCCTAATATTGACTCTAGTGAGTGTTTATTAGTAATTACTCTTATGCAGATCTACGATGAAAACTAACAAGGGGAGGCAGAAAGAAATGCAAAAGGTGCAGTTTGGAGAGGGAAGGACACTGGCCAGATGGACACTACAGGAGAGGTGTGTGCCGGGAGAGGGGCTGAGGTTCTAAAAGGCTGCAGTTGAGCACGGCCGGGAGAGGCCTCGTAGGCGCCGGAATAAAGCTAAGCTTTCAGTCGGCAAAGGAGAGCACAAGGCACTTTCTGTTCCTGGAAAACAAGGCTCATCAAGGCTGCTGCCGACAGGCCGCCCAGGCGCACGGGCCTACCACAGGCTGGCCGCCCCGCTCCCAGGTACTGGCCATGTGGTGCTGGCCTTAAAGTCACAGAAGAGGGGGAGTCGTGGGATCTTTCTCCACAGTTTCAGAGAGCCACCAACTCAAGCAAAATATGACAGGAGAGGCCCTGCCTGGCAGCTCCGAGAAGACAAGAGACCCCGAAAGGCCAGAGACATAGCATATCTGTCAGGGAGAGCTGCATTCAGGAAGTGGGACCAGCTCGAGAGAGAAAAGTAGAATCGCAGGCAGAAAAATCTAGAAGAGTGGAGGCCTCTAAATCCTCTGACTAGACATACTGGAGTCGTAGGTTTGAGAGTTGGCCTTGGTGGGTTTCGACCTTACTTGGTCCAGGACTCAACGGATTTCCTCGCTGTGTCCCCATACCGCCCTTTTGGAATGGTAATATGTATACTGTACCACTGTATGTTGGAAGTATGTCATTTGCTTTTTTTTTTTTTTTTTTTTTTGGTAAGGTGTTGCAGTTAAGAGATTGTCTTGAGTCTCAGAAGACACTTTGGACTCCTGAACACTGTTGAGACTGAGAGGCTGTGGGGGCCTTTGAAGCTGGACTAGATGAATTTTGCATTATGATAGGGCCACAAAGCCATGGAGGGCGGAGAGTGGTGCTTTAAACGAGATGTGTGCCCATAGGCTTGGGCATGGGTTCCCAGCTGGTAATACTGTTTCAGGAAAGCTTAGGAGACATGGCCTTACTGGGGAAGTATGTCGTGGGGCCAAAGTTGGAGAGTCCTCACAGCAGAGTTCACTCCCTCTGCCTCCTGCTTACAGTTCAGACCATGCACGCTCAGCTTCCAGCCCCAGCTCCCACGCCTCTGCTCTGCCACCGTGGATGGTTATCCCTCTGGAAACATGAACCCAAATAGCCTCTTTTTTTTTCCCCTAAGTTGTCTTGTTCATGGTGTTTTATCACAGCAATAGATAAGTAACTGATCCACACATTGTCCCAGCTGAGATGTTATCTGTCTCCCTCGACACAGACACTTTAAACAAGCTAATAAAAGAAGCATAGTGCTAGGACTGGAGAGGTGCCTCGGTGATTAAGAGCACTGACTGCTCTTCCAGAGGTCCTGAGTTCAATTCCCAGCAGCCACACGGTGGCTCACAGCCATCTGTAAAGGGATCCAATGCCTGGATCCCTGGTGTCTCTGAGAAAAGCAACAGTGTCCTCACATACACAAATTAAATCTTTGCATACTGCTGGGAAAACAGTCCAGGCAGGAGAATGCGTTCCCACTCTCAAGCAGCTTGATATTCAAGCGCTGTGGAGGCTGGCAGGGCCTGGAAATCCCTGGGGTCCCAGTGAGACGGGGTGACTGCTGTGCAGTAAACAATACAGCAATACCTGATATTGACCTCTGACCTTTACAGGCACTGACATACATGGATACACACACACACACACACACACACACACACACACGGTATAGACCGATTGTTCAATGCAGTTTGATTCCAGGACATCAGGAAACCAGCTGGAACTAACCTGAAAAGCCTCCTCCCTACTGGCTAGCTTTCATCGTTCTGGAAGGTGCTGAGCAGGCCACGGGGAGAGAGAAGTCATCCGTGTCTTACCCAGTGGCAAACCCTGCAAGCCACAACACCAAACCACCAAGCAAGATGTGCAGTAGCCGTGCGAATGCTCTGGCGGTCACCAGTCACTCTTGGTTTGGACCAAGTCCTACTCCACGGCAGGGAATTCATCCCTGGTACTGTGAACTCAGTCAAAAAATCACGTGGGAGGTCACAAGCTATAGGGCTCTAGCCCTGTCGTCTAAGTGGATGTTCCCACACTGCCTTCTCAGTGTTCATTTGTAGACATAGGTTCCTGGTCTTAGCCAGACAAGCTTCTCTCTGCAGCAACAGGTGATGAAGAAACTCAGAACTCAAAGTGCTGAGTAAGTGACTGCTGAGAGCTCAGCCCTAAATGGGGCAGCGGTATCAACCTGGCCTCCCAGGCTCAGGGGACAGAGAGGACAGGAAGGAACGCTGGGACATGCTGTCTTCTGGTTATTGTATCCATGAATTCACTACAGCCATGGTTACCTGAACAGATCAAGGCAACAGGAGCAGTCAACAGTCCAACACATGGCATTCACGGGACTCTAAAGTGAGGGGGGGAGGAGATATATTGGAAGTTTTGAGAGGGGAAATGGGAAAAGAAAGTTAAGTGTGCAAACAAGATACATTGTATACATGTATGAAATCGGCAAAAATAAGCCAATGATATCCTCTTCCTTGAAATAGGTCACCTGCACACAGTAGGTATTCGGTGGTTACGGTTCCTGCTTCACAGGCACATCATTAGGCCCAGGAAATCATATAGGCAGTATCTCTCTTCTCAGGGAGGCTCTGGGCTATCCTGAACCCCAGCACACAGTAGTCACTTTCTCTGCACCTGTGGCCATGCTCACACCCTTCTATTTTTGCCCCTAACCCCACGGGACCCCTTAAGTCTAAGCCCCAACGGGTGTCCTCAGCTACCTCAGCTCACCCCTAAGCCCTGCCACACCGTTCTCACTGCCTGACACCCTTCCTACACCGGATACATTGTGCTCAGGACCCTGCTGGGACGCTGCCTCCCAGCCAGTCCCCGGATACGGATCAGCCCTTCCCACAGCTGTCCGAATGGATCTCCTTGGCAGAGCCGTGGCCCCATGTGAGTCACCAGAGAAAGCTGCTTCCTCTTGAGGAGGCGATCCCAGGTTCTAGGGTTCCCTGTTCCTCTCTAGCCAGAAGGGCAATTTTCCCACACTCCCTCACAACCAGGAAGTGCCCCACCCCTCCGGAGCCTGTTTAGAACAAGCAAAAAGCTAGAATCATTCTGCCTGGCCTGCCTGGCCCCCACAACTGCAAACTCTGCTTGTGGGTAAGTAGCTTGCCCCCTCGCTGCTTATCATGAATGCCGGAGGACCTTCCTCAGCTCTCCTGAGGCAGTCTTACTCATCACCTGAGCTCTGCACCCCCCCCAACCCTGGCATCAATAAAGATGTCACCTGTATACTGGGTAAGAATTAACCCAATCGGGGAGCTGACCTGACAGGAACTATTCCTCATCTCTACCCCCGTGGAGGTCAGAAGGACCTGGACTCTGGTCTTTCCCCAGGAGTCCTGTGATTCCTGATCCTGGAGTCCTCTCCTTTCCTTAATCAGCCTTCCTCTCCTCCCTCCTGGAAGCCCTGTCTTAGTAGGTCTCCTCCAACCCTCCAAGATCTGTGATGGGTTCCTTCAGCCTCTTAGCAGAGGACCTGGGAACATTTGTATCCACACTTGCAACAAGTCTCCCATCTCAATTTTCGAGCTGGAATCTACCCCAAATTTACGGCACATACCTGGGAACAGAGCCCTGGGCCTGATCCATTGGTTAGAGCACCAATGGCCATGCCCCTGACTGCCCAGTTTGAGGCACGTTCTCACTGGGCATCCCTGGGCACCCCGATCTGTCCCCCTCTGTCCCCGTTCCTCCCGTTTCTGATCTGCCAAGCTGGGGTGGGCATGCAGCCAAGGAGATCTGATTTTGATGTTGTGGCTGCAAGGTAGAGAGGTGGGGAGGGCGTGTAAAAGAGGCATCTGGTTTCCTAGCAGTGATCAATCTGTCTGGAGAGGAATGAATATGGATAGTAGTGGTCTGGGCCAAATTCCCTGGGTTCCCTCAGCGTTGTCATCAGGGCCAGAATGCTGCCTCTCCAAAAATGTGAGAACAGGGCAGACAAGATGACATGGAGGGGGTGGGGGCACATTTCTATAGCTTTCAGAAGCCTCTTGGTCAGTGGAGAGAGATTCGGCACCCCAGAACTCTCCACACAAGTGTAATATCACTGTACCTTCCCTGGCTTCTGCTTTCTCTTCTTCTCCTAGATCCCAGAACCATATCCCCTCCTCTTCCTCCTCCTCCTTCTCCTCGTCTTCCCTCCCCAACCCTAAATGAACACCCCGTGCTGCTTGAGCGGTCAGAATTCCAACTTCCTTGGGACCAGAGTCCAGGACAGGGCCGCAACCTAACACTGGGAACCTCGCAAGCCACGCTGGGGAGAGGGAGGGCGGAGCCTCGGGAGGCGTGTCTTGATTGGCCAATGGATGCTCAGAGACTGTGTTGCGGGCTAGCCCAGATCACAGAGTGGGTGGAGAGAGCTCCCCGCGCGAGGGCCAGCCCTGGTGAAGTGGGAGGACCCAAGCTATTGTGGGGTGGGACTTTTCCGGGTGACTGCGGAAGGGCCTGTATCAAGAAACACCTGGGAGGGCTCACCCACCCGGAACACAGCCCCCTTTCTCCCAGCGAAAACAGGTACCCGGGCTCACTCTTGAGCTTCCAGAACCCAAGATGCACACCTGGGTGCAGCTTGAGACCCATGACGGGATGTCGGGCAAAGGCAGTGGGGCCCTAACGGTGGAACCAGACAAAACTTTCAAAGGGACTCAGACTGGCCGCAAAATCCGGTTCCCACCTGTGGAGGAAGTTAGGAGGGAGGAAAGCACCCTACTGTGAGGCCGAGCTGCTCTGCAAGGATGAGGTCTGAAGAGCTGAGCTCCTTGTCCCCCAGTCTCCACTCCACTGCGACTCCAGACGACTCTGGAGCTGGAGACAGGTCCCCGAGGAAGGAAGGAGGGGCCAAGAGGGCCCCTGCATAATGACTTGACATCACCCCTGTACCCACCAAAAGCAATAGCCAGAAAACACGCCTGCCTGCATTTCCTCCACAAATAAGGCATAGGGTGTCCCTGAGGAGGACACCTGGGGCTCGGCCAGATGTCCCTTTCAGGTGGAGGTGACCCCCGCAGGGTCGGATGCCTTGTCTCCTCTTCTGTGGAGACTATGACCTAAACCAGGAGCTGGCAGGTGGGGAAGAGTAGCTGACCCCATCTTGAAGGTCGAGGTAGCCAGAGAAGCTGGTGAGCTCGGCAGTCAGCCGCTGTCATCTCCCTCTCCTACAGGCACAGGCCACCCCTGCCAGCCTGGTGAATCAGCACCCGGCCAGAGTCAACAGGACTTTTGCCCCTCGCCTGCTACGAGGCTTGCCCTGCCTGGCTCAGGTCCCTCCAGGACTCGGGATGTCGGGCCAGCTCCCTGTCAGCAGGGCTCCTCTGCCTCGGCAGGGGATCATCCTGCTCACCTATGTGCTGGCAGCCCTGGAGCTAACGTGTCTCTTCATGCAGTTCTCCATCATTCCAGTAAGTAACAGCCACAGCCCGCCCCAGAAGCCCCACACTGCCTCCCTGCTGGGCGATGGATGGCAGGGGGTGGGGTGGGGTGTGAGACTGGATAAGTTAAGGCTCCTAGGAACCCGGCCCATTGATTACCCCACCACCACGTCTGCCCTTGAGAACGCACCCTCCTCCTGCAACCACCCGCACTTGCTGCCCCCTGGGCCTGGGCCTGTTCTTTCAGAGCAAGCACCTCCTCCTGACGACTCCCGTCAACCCCCGGGGCTGAAGTCCCAAACTGCAGTCCCAGTTCTTTCTGACAGCGTGTCTGTCCACCCCTGCGTCCTGCTGGGCATCCCCCTCTGTTTTCTTATGTCCACACTAGATACTTATTCCATATTATCTATTCCATTGGTTTCTCTCCCACCCACTAAAAAACGGGGACAGGGACTTGATCTCACAGGAGCCTTGTTGAGCTCTGCCTGGGTCAGGGAAGGGTGGGGGCCAGAAGAGTCACTATTGACTACAGAGTGCCCACCCTTTGGTTCATTCCTACTTTTTACTATCATTTAGTCACTCAACAAACCTTTATGGAGTCGGCCCACAAGGTGGCAGCATCTGAGAGAGCTTAGAATTCAGAGGTTGACTGTCCCGCTCCTTTTTCTGTCTAACCTGGGACCACGGACCACCTTTCAATGACCCCCTCAGAGATTCTCAAAGCCCAAGCTGGCTGGAGTATTGGGCTGAGGTGGGCTCTGTGCTAGGCTTGGACCCCACTTAGCATATGGACCTGGCCCTCAGTGTGGTCGGTAGGCCAGGCTAGGCAGAAGTGAGATACCCAGGCACAAGGAATTTGGATTGAAACCACACTCTGCTCACATTATACCCAAAAGTCCAAGGTTCAGGAAAACAGAGAAGAAGGCCAGCTAAGACCAGAGAGGTTAATCCGCATCCTGGCTCCCTGGCCCTCCACTCCTCGGCTCCCTGGAACCAGGAGAGCAGAGCTGGCCTTGCGGTAGCTGGGGATCTGGGTTAGAGGTAGCCCTGGCCTTTGTCACCAATCTGGGAGTGGCAGACACTTCCAGCTCAGGACTCCACCCTCCATCGACTCCTCAGCAGAGCTCTGCTCACTCACATATGGCAAGGGTCCCCAACGCAAGCCTCCTTCCTGAAATGTGGGAGCCTGGGCAGAGCCTTATCTGCCTCCTCATAAAAGAAGGGTTGGAGCCGGGAGGATAAGAAGTCTCGGCCTCAGAGCAGCCCCAGTCGGCCGGCCTATCCTCATTAGGTCCTGTGAGCAGACCCTGGACTGTGACCCAGCAGGGGCACAAAGGGCCAACAGCTGGCCCTCAGAGCTGGTGGCTGGTGGGGTTTGAGTGATGGTGGCTTAATCGTTACACTGTGCAGTGCGAGAAGAAAGTCGGGAGTGAGGAAGGGTGAGGGTCCTGGGGGTCTGAGGATACATGGCAGATGTGGGGTCAGGAAAATCTGGCTGAGAAGGCAAAATAAAAGTGGAGGACCGAAGGTAGCCATTAAAGCATTGCCAGGGCAAAGGCCCCGAGCCTGCAGCTACAGAGGAGGCATTGAGGTCCCAGGACCACACCCGTCAGATGCTGAAGAGATTCCAGGATGGTTAGGGAAAGCTGTGTGAGGGTGAGAGAAAGGAATTAAGAGGTGATTTTATAATAAAATGAAAGAAAAAAATAAAAGAAGCCGTGGTCAAGGAGCCAATCAGGATTGAGGAGGACAGGTGCTCAGCTCCACTGCGCTGGAGATGATTTCAGACATGGTACAAAGCAGAGGAGCGGTGTGCTGGCCATGGGAGGGGGCCTGGGGCTCGGCGGGGAGGAGGTGGCCACACCGAGCTCTCCAAATGTGAAAGGGGGCTAGCAGAGACCAGTGACAGTCCAGGCACAGGGTCACAGAGAAAGAAGCAAGCCACCTGAGTCAGGTGCCTATCGGAGGGGCCTGCTGGAGTCGCCCTGAGCTGACTGTGTGAGAAGAGGAATGAGGAAAGGAACTGCTTCAGGCGAGGGGGGAGAGAAAACAGCTGGAGCAGACACGAGGCTCTCAGAAGGGCCGAACAAGAAGGTACTAGGAAGAGTCCTTGTTGAGTGACCTTGTTGGAATGAAGGCCTACCAGGAAGGCCTCAGGAGAAGAGAGGGGGACTGAAGGCGTGTTATCCTTGACATAGGGCTGAAGACTCAGGTAAAAGATGGTGGGCCAAGATGGCGGGAGGAGGAAGGGAGGAGGTGCAGGTGTGGAGGGAGACAGTACCTCAGACTTCTGAAATGCAGCTGAGGTGTGGATAAGATCTTGGGGTCCCAGGACTGCTTGGGTCCTCTACAGAGACTGCCACCTCCCTTCTCCTATCAGATAGTCACACACACACACACACACACACACACACACACACACACCACAAGGGGCTGAGTCCTAAGGAATTCACAGAGCAAACTGTCTTGCTGGCCAATGGGCCACATCTCAGAGGTTATCAAGGGGTTTGGGGCAGTGGCTTGCTGGTCTGGGGACAATGCTATAAAGCTTTGAAGACAAAATATTAGGGTGGCTGTTGCTCTGTGGCCCACTTGAAGTGTGTCCTGCAGAGGGGGTAGGCTGGAAGTCTTTGCCTAGGGAGGAGGAGCAGAGTCCCCACAGAAGGCCTCCTCTCCCATGGCACTACCCCCTGCCCCTCCCACCCCTACCTGGCTAAGGAGCCCTAACTCCAGACCCTCCTTGTCTTTCAGTATCTGTCTCGGACACTGGGCCTAGATTCCGTCTCCTTTGGCTACCTACAGACGACCTTTGGGGTACTTCAGCTGCTGGGTGGGCCCGTGTTTGGCAGGTACAGTATGTGAAGGATGCAGGTCCCTCATCCCACAAGAGCCATTACCACCCCTCAGAGTCTGGGTCCTAACAGGTCCTCGGCATCCCTGTTCACTGAGAGGACAGAGGCAGGAGAGGTCCAGTCCCCTGGTCGACTTCCACGTATCCGTGGTGCCACATTAGTGACACCCCGGAACTCCAACTGGTGGGCCTTGGTGGAAGCCCACCCACCTGCCCACATACTCCCCAGGTGGTCTCGGCCTACCAGCAGGCAGGGTGGGGAGTGAGGGAAGGGGCCCCTCCCTGCTGGGAACTGACCTGCTCTGTGGCTCCAGGTTCGCAGACCAGTACGGGGCGCGAGCAGCGCTCTCCCTCTCCTTCCTGGCGGCCTCTGCACTGTACCTGCTCCTGGTGGCCTCCTGCAGCCCAGCCCTGCCTGGTGTCTTCCTGCTCTTCGCCTCCCGCCTACCCGCGGTACTCATGCACACACTGCCAGGTAGGGACTGGTGGGTAGGCCTAGCTCCAAGCGGGTAGAGGGGGGATATGAGGATGTGGCCTCTGGTAGAGGGCAGGTAGTCAGTGAATAGGATAAGAGTGGTGGTCTCCGGGTGGAGATGGTGCGTGGTCTGGGGCAGGCCGGATTAAGAGTGGAGGGGTTTGTGGGGCGGTGGTGGCGCACGCCTTTAATCCCAGCACTTGGGAGGCAGAGGCAGGCGGATTTCTGAGTTCGAGGCCAGCCTGGTCTACAGAGTGAGTTCCAGGACAGCCAGGGCTACATAGAGAAACCCTGTCTCGAAAAACCAAAAAAAAAAAAAAAAAAAAAGAGTGGAGAGGTTTGTAGAGATGTAGCCTGGATGGAGGTACTGTGGACGGGCTTCGGGGATACGGTCTGGGTGGAGGGGCTGTGGGGCGTGGCCAAGTTAAAGGAGCTTGGGAGTGTGGCCTGGACCCCTCGGCAGGCTCTCCACGGTGAGGAGTCGTGTCCAGCTCAGCCCTCTCCCACCCGCAGCTGCCCAGATGGTCATCACTGATCTGACAGCGCCCACAGAGCGGCCCACAGCGCTGGGCCGGCTGGGCCTCTGCTTTGGTGTTGGAGTTATCTTCGGCTCCCTGCTTGGCGGGACCCTTAGCACCTCATACGGGTAAGTGACCTAGCGAGATGGGGAGCTGGGAAGTCAGTGTGCAGGTTGCTCGAGCTCGGACAATAGGCCCAGCAGCACCACCTCTCTTGAGACTTGGTTTGCCCTCCTAAATTACCAGCGTTTGGGGACCAGCCAGCCTGCAGGGTGGATAGGGCCTTGGGGTGGCGTCGCCAGTGTGGAGTGCCACCAGGGGGCGCTGCAGTGACTGCCATGAGCCCAAAATGCCGCGTGGGGTGGGGGAAAGCTCACTGTGTGGAACCCTAGCTTTGTCCTCAAGCTCTTCCCTTGGCCCTGTCATGGGAACTCAGCTCTTTTCCCCGCCTGGGAAGATATCCCAATACATGATTCTAGGATGGTCTGTGTGGGTTGTCCCACTGCAGGGGACAGGCCCAAATATCTTTAAGTAGCTGAGAGCCTCTTGGGAGAAAAGCCATGTTCCCTTGTTCCCTCGCTCCTTGCCCCAAACCTCCTGCACCACTGAGTCAGACCTTGAGAGTCAGCCTGCACTAAAATCATTCGCCCCAAAATCACATCAGCTGTGGTGCTGGGACAGGCGCCTCCCCTGGCAGGGTGTGTGCTCCTGGGTAGAGCTTTCCTAGAGCCAAAATGTTTATGCTTTTAGAGGGACACTTCTGTCATGACAAGGCTTTCTTACCTTAGATGAACAATGGCAGTCGTAGGTTCTCAGAGTTTTGACTTACTCCCTAAGCCTGGGCCTCCCGAGGACCTGTAACCTGGGCTCCCCAAATTTCCTCAGACCAACCCCAATTACAGTAGAGGTATCTATCTGGGTAATGGCTGAGCTTAGAGATCCAGGCATGGGCTGACACTGTGACCCTCTTACAGTACGGTTCCAGGATGGTCTGTGGTGGACTCTCCTGTCTGTCCCTGCAGTGGGGACAGAAACAACTTGACAAGAAGGTCTCCAGGGATACAGGGCAGGCTCATAGACATGACTCTGAATGTCCTCTTAGCATGTGAATGGGGGCCTGGGCGTCTCTGCTCAGCAGTGTCAATGAACATCTAATAAGTTCCCCTGGGGTTTTAGATTCTGGGGCACAATAGAAAATGAGACAGTCCAAGTCTCTAGAATGTCTTAGAAATAGGTCTAGGGTCCTAAGAAAAAGACCAGCAAAGCAAAGGGTTTCTCCTCTGCTCCGCTCCCGCCTTCCTGCTCCCGCTCTGTCCCCTCCCCCTTCCCCCCTCCATTCTCCTCCCCCTCTCTCTCCATTTCCCTCTCCCTTCCCCCCTCCATTCTCCTCCCCTCTCTCTCCATTCCCCTCCCCCCTTCTCTCCACGTGCTCATGGCTGGCCTCTACTTGTCTACTCTCTTTCTTTCTGCCCTCTCAACTCCCCTCCCCATGCCCTGAATAAACTCTATTTTACACTTTAAACAAAAACAACAACAAAGGTTCCACTTCTGCAGAAGGGTCCTAGTCACGGCTAGTCAAGCAGGGAGGCCCACCACTGGCGTCTTCCTAGAGTCACTCATAAGGCACCGGGGGTCTTGAGCCTCACTCCGAGTGGTCAGAGCTCCTCAGTCTGGTGTTTTTGCGTCGAACTCAGTGTCCACACGTGATTGGCTGATTTAAAACACTGTAGCTAATAAGCGCAATGCAGTTTTGAGCAGAATTCCCGAACTTGAGCACAGATTTTGATTTCAAGAAGTGATGGCCCTGGGGGACTTTGGGTTTGAGCCAAGCAGCTTCTTTATCTTTTCTAACCAAAACTTAAAAATAAATAAATAAACAAAACAAAAAAACAGGGTCTCGCTATGGAGAGCCCTGGCTAGCCTGGAACTTGCTATGTAGACCAGGCTGACTTCAACCTCACAGAAACGTATCTGCCTCTGCCTCCCAAGTGCTGGGATTAAAGGCATCCACCACAGGTTGTTTTTTTATTTGTTTGTTTTGTTTTGTTTTGTTTTGTTTTGTTTTGTTTTTAAATGAAGTTTTGTCTTATTTAGTGATTTGATAGAAAAGACAGTACATTTCTCATGGATGTTAAAAAGTTGAACTAAGTGAGATACAGAAAGAAGGAAATCAGGATTGGGATGTGGGGGAGGGGATAGGTGCTCATCAGGTGGTGACTTTTGAGCGGAGATCTAATTCAAGAAAGGAATGAGGCAAGTCAAGCCAGGGAGGGTGTGCAGACCCCAGGGTCCAGGGAAGTCAGGCAGCCTCGTGGCCGCAGGGGCCGAGGAAGGGGAGGTGTTAAGCCATGGAAGGAGAGGGGAAGGGCACACCCAGGGAGGTGGGGGTGGGGTGGGAGTGGGGACTCGGCACCTTCTGAGTACTAACAGTGACTGGGCCAGAGATGGCCATGCGGTCGGGACAAAGAACAGATGCTTGCCTGTTTCTGCCCGTGGGCGGGAGGGAAATGCAAACTCAGTTCTCAACACTAACCACACAGTCCGAACTGGGCTTGCCCAGTGAGGTCTGAGCAGCAGGGGGTCCCATGGGGACTGCTGAGCCAGAGGACTGTGGAGGAGATGGATGGCTGAGCACCTCTTCCAGGGGTGGACAGTAATGGCCGTGTCCTCTGGGCTGCCCTGGACGCTCCTAGCCTTTCAAGTTTAGGAGGCAGAGAAGCTGAGGGCTGTGTGCCTTGCAGAAAACAGGGACCCGAGCTGTAATAGCAAGTCAGCTCAGGCCCAGAAGGGGACAAGGATTTGTCCCTGTGGCCCCTGCGTTGGGGTTCATAAGTGGGCCACAGAAAAGGAGAAAAGAACAAGCCGACCATGGTTGTGCAGGAGAGAAGAAGATGCAGGCACCCAGGGGTAGGCAACACTCGTGGGGCCACGCCCCTGCTGCCAGAGGCAGGGGGTACGTTTTTTCCCTTACCTCCACGCGTTTTCTTACCTATGAGCTGGGCACTGCAGGGGTGACCTCGCCCTCAGGTACCGAGCAGCCCTGATGGGGTGCAGTCAGTGTCGGCCACACACTTTCCACCTGCAGTCTGCCTGCCCAGCCCCTTACACGCCCTTTGTCCTCAGGTGCATTTTCTACACCCCAGCCACTGACTCAGAGGACCCTTTTCCCTCCCCACTGCTCCCAAGATGCTCTTCTCCTCTGCCGCGCCGCGCCACCCTGCCCGGGGTAGTCTATCCGCAGCAGGGCTCCTTTTATCCCAAGATATCTTTGTAACCGAAACGTTTCTATAGAAAGCGATCACCCTCAGCATCTAGTTTAATGAGTTGGGGAACTGAGGTCTAAGAAAGGAGGCAGGCCAGTGCCCAGACCTGGGGGTAGTGCACAGCGACAGTGGGGGACTTCAAGTTGTCACATGTAAGAGGAAAGCCTCATGATCAGACCTCAAGCTCTCCACAGTTGTGGGAGGTCCATGGAAAGTTCTCTCTTGTGGCTTATGGCTGAGGAGTCTGCCTTTGTCCCATTCAGATGTGACTGGCCACACCCATAGCCAAGCAGCCCTCCAGGATTCACACAGCTGTGTGATTGTCCCTCATGTGCATAGAGGCCTAGATAGTTAACCCATGTGCAGGCATTTCTCATTCCCATAGAGGCCAAGGGAGGCAGAGGAAGAGCCAGACTTCCTTACCGGACCCTCCTACCTTCTACCCCACCTCCCAGCACCCCACACTCCACACCCTAAGCCTACTCTGCTCCTGACGCCGACTTTGCCTTAAGCAAAAGACACCTATACCTTACCCTCCCCCTCCTTGATGGTAATCAAGCCCACAT